>JAMKFB010000146.1:52500-385000 GCA_036247105.1 Cirrhinus mrigala | reverse complement strand
AGGAGAAAGGAAGAATGAGGCACTTTGACAAAATATAAATGAAGCAATCCGTTTAAAATGATAAAGGGATCAAGCAACGACTCTGAGTCATGTGTAAGTGTATTAGATGAGACATATATAATAATCTAAGATAAATAGAAATAATGTAATTGATCACAATAAAATTCTTACAAAAAGGGTTAAATATTTTATCTAATTTTATCTAATCTAAAGATGTCCCCAATGCAGAAATGCAGAAATGCGAAGCAGTTTTATGAAAAAAAAGAACACTAACATTTGTTCATATTAGGCCTACTTGTTTTTTTTTTCTTTATAGCTAACGTTAGAGTTGCTCTACAATATATAATAAAACATAATAGTAATATTAAAAAAAAAAAAAAAAAAAAAAAAAAAAAAAAGCCAGAAAAAAACAATTATTATGATATAAAACAGGGAGTATTTATTTATTTTACTTTTTTGACTTTTCACATTTATTTTTTATGCCAATCAAATACACTGGAAATGTGCCGTCAGTCCATACCGCAAAAAAAAAAAAAAAAAAAAAAAAAGGGGACAATTTATGAGGATTTAAAAGCAGAAATGTAAATCATATGAATGTAATGTGAAGTAGAGGTCTGCGTGGGCTTTAAACTGAAGCCCGAACCCGGCCCGTACCCGAGATCAGCTGACCCGACCTGACCGACCCGAGCAGCACTGTTAAATTTAGAGCCCGAACCCGAAATTGGTTTTCACAACGAATAACTAAACTTTCTAAATATGCTGTATTTCACGTTTGCATGCAACGGCCAATAAACAAAAAAAAATAAATAAATAAAAAAAATAAACGGTTTCATTAAGGCTCACAGCCGGTTCAACATACAAGGCAAAAAAAAAAAAACACTTACCAGTTAGGACATTTTACGAACAACAGGTGGAATGATCACATAAATTCGCGGAGTTTTTTAATGGTTGTATCGACAAGATCATAATTCGTCCACAGTGCAGTTTTCTTTGTAAACCGTCATAAGTTTTTCTGCGCTCAACTTGTTAATAAGCGTATGCCGTTTGCCATGTTGTGACAGAGAGACCGCTAGATCAGGGCAGACACAAGAGCAAAACTAATTTCGTTTTAAATATAGCCTATTCAACAAACGTCACAAACACGTTATAGGATATCCAGCTAGCATGATTTTAATGCACGACTTGGAGGCAAAGGGTAAAAATTACGGTCACTTTCGCCAGTTATGGCTCGTTCTAGCATTCTGTATTTTTTTTAAATCAAACACAGAGATTAAGTGTGGTAAGATCACATTTATTAGAATTAATTATAACATTTGTTTGAATTAATTAACCAGAGAGAGGGGACTGAAAGTTGCTTGTGTGATTACCTGCGTCTGTGCGTCTCTCTCTTTCTCTCTAAACAATGAAGCTGAGTTTAGTTACAGCGATTTTACCCACTCGTTGCTAAGAAAAATAATGTAGCCAGTCAGTATCGAATGCTATTTTATTAATCTTCGATATGTGCAAGTAAAGTGTGTGCGTCAATGAAAGTGTAGCCTGCTAAATATAGTTTTACCCTAGCTACAAACCCTAGCCCGACCCGAACCCGAAGCTATTCCTTAAATATTAACCCGAACCCGACCCGAAACCCGAGAGAATTTCGGGACCCGTCGCCGGGCTCGGGTTGGGTAACAGACCTCTAATGTGAAGCAGTCAGTAGTGAGAGATAAGTCTCTCGATCGCCCCTCGAGGAGAAAGGAAGAATGAGGAGGCTGAGAGATGGAGAGATGCACTGTTAGACATTTCTGTAATTACTGTAATTTCTACAGTTATTAACTGTATATCACCCAGTATAATACTGCAAATTCCCTTTGCAGTAAATAACTGTAATTACCATTGCATTGAAGTACATCTGTAAGTCAGAAATATACCGGGGTATTACTTTACTGTAAGCATCCACTGTAGATAGTATATTTAATGGATTCTCTATTGTCTTTTGTTGAGTCCCGCTGCGCCCCGCGATGAACCCACGAGAGCGGAAGAGTTCCGGAGAACATCTACGCTGTGTGTCGATGCAATTTACGAGAGATTAAAACCAGCAAGTAAGGTAAATATACATATATATATATATATATATATATATATATATATATATATATATATATATATATTTTTTTTTTTTTTTTTTTTTAGAAAATTAATACTTTTATTCACCAAGGATGTATTAAGTTAATAATTAAAAGTTTATTAAAAGTTAATAATAAATAATTTACATTGTTATAAAATATTTATATTTTGAATAAACACTGTACTTTTTAAACTTGTTATTCATGAAAGAATCCTGAAAAAAAAAAAATTACAGCTTCCAAAAAATATTTGGCAGCACAACTGTTGATATTATCCAACACTGATCATTCTAATAATAAATCCGCATATTAGAATGATTTCTGAAGGATCATGTGACACAAGACTGGAGTAACAGCTGATAAAAATTCAGCTTTTCATCACAGGAATAAATTCTATTTTAAAGTATGTTAAAATAAAAAAACATTATTTTATATTGTAAAAACATTTTGCAATATTACTGTTTTTTTTTTTGTTCTATATTTTTAATCAAATAAATGCAGCCTTGATGACCATAAGAGACTACTTTAAAGACTATTACAAGTCTTACTGACCCCAAACTTTTGAACGGTAGTGTATATATATATATATATATATATATATATATATATATATATATATATATATATATATATATATATATATATATATATATATACACACACATATATACGTTTGACTGAGTGTTTGTCAGATTTTTGTACACCTAAGTAACATTTACCCGTCAACATGGCAGTTACAAACTATACTATAGTAAACTACACTGTCGTTTCAATAAAATAAATATACAACAGAGGATACAACATAATGCACTGCAAAACATCCTAAAGGAGAAATGGTGAAGATGCACTGTTCCAGCAGTGAAAGACTGTATTTTTAAGTGTTTTACATGCATTGTTTTAAATAAAGTATTTGATATTTTGTAATTATTGTGTCGGTTTTAATTGAATGCCAGTAGTACCTATGTAGAGTAAAAATAATTTGCTTTTGTTATAACCGAAGAGTTGCTCTATAATAAAATTTGATAGTAATAAAAAAAAAACAAAAAACATATATATCATGTATAAGAAAAAAGAAAGAAAGAAAGAAAGAAAGAAAAAGCATGCCTATTTTTTGAGGATTTAAAAGCAGAAATTGCAAGCATATTGTTTTATGAAAAAAAAGAACACTAAAATTTGTTCACATTATGCCTACTTGTTTTTGACTTTATAGCTAACATTAAAGAGTTGCTCTATAATATATAATAAAATATAACAGAAGTTTACAGCATTTCAACAATATTACACCAAAATAAATGCTATACAGGTATTAACATATTAAATGGCAAAAGATTTGAATGTTTGAATTTACGTTTAAATGTCATATCACAGGTCAAATCGCACAGGCATATATAATAATCTAAAAGATAAATAAAAACAACAGTAATGTAATTGATCACAATAAAGTACAAAAAAGGTTAAATATGTTATCCAACTTTCATGTCATGTGTGTGAATATGCAAATTCACAAATTGATTCTAAAAAAAAAAAATAAATAAAATAATTTCGTTGGATGTAAGTTCAATAACAATAAATATTCTGATTCTGAAATGTGTAGTTCAAATTTTAAAATATTAATTTGGCGGACAAAAAACTTTGAGAACTAAAAAAAGTTATGCCTGAAATTTACTGTAAAGAGAAAAAAAGTGACATTTTTTTGAGGATTTGCTCTAAAGAGTTGCTGTATAAAGTATAATAAAATATGATAGCAATAATAAAAGAGCCAAAGAAAAAAAAAAAAAAAAAAAAAAAAGAAACGTTTATATGATGTAAAATAAAGGAAGTAATTTTTTGGTTTGTTTTCACAGTCAGTAGTGCTTCGAGATTAACTGAGAGAAAAAAGCGTCTCGATCGCCCACCGGAGGAGAAAGGAAGAATGAGGAGCCTAAGAAATACCTTTTGCAACACTTTGACAAAATATAAATGAAGCAATCCATTTAAAAATGATAAAGAGAAGAAGCAACGACTCTGAGTCATGTGTAAGTGTATTAGCTGATGAGTGTAGGAAAAGCAAAAGCTTACAGCACCTGGTATTCCCAGGCGCACTCTCCTCTAAGTCCCTATACTGACCAATTATTGACCAATCATTGAGCGCCGTTGAGCATCTCAATCAACCAATCACTGAGCTCTGTTGAGCAGGCCGCTTCCTCAACCCACCAATCAGATGGCCGGACCGGATCAAGTGCATCATGTGAGTGACAAGCGTAAACAACACTACTATCATCAATGGACTGAGATCGGTAACAGCAAACAAGAGGTAAGTCCAGTATATTCTCCAGCTCCAGAAATGCTTTTTTAGAAATGCTTTCTAACAGTTTTTTTCCCTGCATGGATTTACGTGCAGTAATTACAAAGTTATTAACTTTAAAGTTTTAAAAGCATTAATAGGGAAAATATAATCGCCCATCTACTACTAACTACTAACATGAATCGTAAACTGCAGTAATTCTTGATAGTCTTTGTAATGTTTTACTAAAAAGTAAATACTTTGGAAATACCCAAACACAATCAGGGCTGGACATTAGGACTAACCTACTATCCAAATACAGGTAGATTTTACCTATGTCTAGTAACACTAACGTTACTGTCACTTGCCAGTTTGTCCTGTTGGAATTGACTACTTACTGTACATTTAAATAGTTTAGGCCTGTTTTGTCCGGCTATCTCCACTAATCTAAACTATTTTGTCTCATAGTAACTGATAAGTCATTAACAGTCAATAACATGTTAAAACACTGAAAACACAAGGCAAGCAAAAATATAGTCTAAAATGATAAAACCATTACCTTTTGAACTTTTAGCTAATCATATGAAATATCACATTAAAAGGTAAATCAGATAACATCCATAAAGATTACTCAGTACTTGTGTAGTATTTTTTTTTTAATTACTATTATTTTACAAAATACCTTTTTACTTCTACTTTAAGTAATAGTAATAGCAGTACTGTTACTTGTGTACATGTTTTGCATCTCCTGGTCTTCCAGTGTTTAGTCCCCTGTACAGTTTGAAAAGAAGAAACTAATCTGAATCTGTTTCTGTTTTATTACAACAGATAAAAAAGCATGGATTTGGAGGGACACAAGTGCAGTGTATGTGGCAGTAGTTTCTCTGTGAAGTCCAACCTGACTCGGCACATGCAGCTTCATGGTCCAAAGGGATATGTGTGTGAAGTGTGTGGGAAAAGCTTCTCACTGAAACAGCAGCTGAGCAGCCACCAAAAACAGCACCTGTACCCATGCATCCGTCTGTACAGGCAGGGAGAGGCCAAGCTGCAGTGTACGGATGCAGCTAAGAGTGTGGCAGTGGCCCCCAGCAAAGCAGTAGACCCCAGCTGTGTGGATTCTGAAAAGGCGGAGGCTGCTGCAAAGAAAGCTGGAGGGGAAATGTGGAAAGGCCAGCTAGTTGTCACATTCGGCAAATATGCAGGACAGTCTTTCAGGTGGCTGCTCGAAAATGATGTGGGTTGGGTCATATGGCTGCTGTCTGAATATTGCCAGAAGGGTGAGAAGAACGATCTCCTAAAGTGGCAAAAGGAGCGATTGCTGCAGTATGCCAGAGAGTTCCCGCCTGTCACCTTTCATCTTGACAAACGCTTGGAGGTAACTTTGACCCGTTAACTGAGATTAAATTATATTTACTGTTTTGTTTATAAAAAAAAATGTAGTGCATGTTTAAATAAGTTAGGCACATATTAATGCACCTTCAATAGTAAAATCATCAATGTTTACTCTGCACAAAAGCTTGTGCTTTA
The DNA here is from genome assembly GCA_036247105.1 of Cirrhinus mrigala. Classification (NCBI taxonomy): domain Eukaryota; kingdom Metazoa; phylum Chordata; class Actinopteri; order Cypriniformes; family Cyprinidae; genus Cirrhinus; species Cirrhinus mrigala. The sequence continues at coordinate 379,105 of JAMKFB010000146.1, read as the reverse complement.
GACATAGGAAGTGGTAACAGTGTAAGTACTTGTGTTTATGTGGTACAATACAACTCTGTATGTGTTTTTCTATAATTTCTTTATTTTCTGCATGAACAGGAGTCAAGGAAAGACAAAGGAAAGAAGGCTGAATCTACCCTTTCTAAGTTCCAGCAGGATCCTGACTATGCCAGTGATGCTGAATTGTTGGCAGCTGCTGGTAATTAACATTTAACACGGCATAACTCTATTTTGAAATTCATATAACATTTTCTTACTGATGTATTTCAAACATCTGACTAAATACACTGCCGAAATATCACACGTTTTATGGCACTGATAATGATGACAGTAGGTTTAGGATTTCACTTTAATTTTCAGCAGGGTGAGGTATATTATCAAGCTAGCTGCCCCTTTTTCAGTGTAACAGATTTAATGCCTAAATGCTTATTTTGGCATTTAGATAACACATACAAAAATCTATTTAATTTGTATATGTGATATGTTAGATTTTTTTTATTATATTACAATATTTTTTTACACTATTGCCTATATTTTTTGTAGCAGCTCTATACTGAAATGTCTGTATTAAATATAATTTGTGTTCTCTAAAATAAGATCTGATAACATGGAAAATAGAAACAAACTTTGTTTATTGTGATAATGCTTGTGTTTGTCATTATATTCACATCTTAAGCAATGTGCTCAATACATTTTGTCTGATTTTTTCTACAGAGACTGTCCTTGAAGAGTCTGAGGTAGCGGTCTCCACACAGCTGACCACCTGGGGAGAGCTCACACCGGCTGTGAGTCAGGACTCTTCCCACAGCCTCAGCACATCTCAGGGAAGACCTTCTTCCCCTGTTGACACCTCTGCCTCAGAAACTGGTAACATCTTGCTGGAGGGCTGGCAGAAATACTGGGAGCATCCACCTCCATCTACACAAGCCAATGGTATAGCTCCTCCTAACATCAAGTGGCTGAAATGTGATGAGATGTATGGTCTGTTTGAGAGGCCTTCCAGGTACAAGAATGCCAAAGGAGAGATTGTGGAGAGAAGGCTTTTAAAGGAGAAGATGCAGTTCCACCCACCCCCAATTCCTACTTCTGTCAAGGGAGGACTGCCCAACATGATGGCATTTTTCACAACCCCTGCCTTCTTCTGGCGCCCAGTTGGTGTGATGCAAGCCAAGATCCGCTGCCCTAGCTCCAACTGCCCTGCACCACCAGGTGAATACCTTGAAAAGAAAGGTTTTGGTAGTTATGCCAGGCAAGTGTGTGGGATGAAGTACAATTACACCCTGTTGACAGAGAAGCTGAAGTGTTCACATTGTGAAAAGATGAGGCGGGCACTGAGTAAGACACATAGTGACGCAGACAGTGAAGATGAGGACAGTCATCATGTTCAGCAGTACATTTGGCTGGCACACAGTCCCAAGATTCTGATGAACTTGGCCCCGGCCATCAGAAGCATGTTTCCTGCCATACTGTGTGGGAAGCGTGCTATTGACAAAGGCGTGGTTACTCTTCTGAATGACAGGGTCAACAGTGTGTCCATGAACAAAGTCCAGAGAGTGCTGCAGCAGGGACATGATGAGTGGTATGTGGAGCGCCGTGACCTGTACCAGACTCTCCTGTATGAAGCCCACACAGCTGGATCTGCACCGTCTCAGAAGAGCATCCTGTCCTTTGTCAAAGCTGCTGGCACTTACACCCCTCCTCTGCCCCGGACTCCCCTTCCTTGTGCCCGTGTGCTGAGGCGTGCACACATGATCATGGAGATGGAGAGGATGCCTGTGTACAGAACCTCAATCCTCAGTGTGACTGGAGAAATCCTCTGCATTGATGGTACAAGAAAGGTATGTGTATTGTATCAATTCATGAAGTTATGCAGACTTAATATTTATTTAGTCACTTTAAAGTGACTTGAGCCAGCTTATTGTTTTGAATAAGGGACTTATTAAATGTGATGGATACAAAATGTACATGCATTGTAATTCATATAAATTATATTGGACAGACAGGTTATTGTTAGATATTATCAAATGAATGTTCTGCTTTGTGTTTTCCAGGTCCTTAAGAAGATATATGGTGATGGTCAGGGCACCATGCAGTATGTCACCAGTGTGCTGAACGAGTGGGGCCAGTTCTTGACCACAGTGGTGGTGGCAGCTGAGTCTGAGGGGTGTTACAGACGTATGGCCAAAGGTCTGATGGGCCGCTTTGAACGAGCTAAGGCTCCCGCACCAACTGTCATATATGCAGATAACAACTGTTGTCGGTAGGTAATAACACATCCATATACCCTGATAAAATTTGTCACTCATTTAATGTTAAAAAAACAAAGAACACATGCTGAATTTATATTGTTTCAGTGACAGTGGTTCGTCCTTCCTGGAGAACCTGTTCGGGGACTGGGTGCAGAAGGGCACTGTGGTCAGACTGGACATTCGACACTGGCTGCACCGCTGGGATGCTGTTGTCATCAAACAGAGCCATGCCAAGTATGGGGTGTTCATGAGTGCCCTTGCAGGTGCAGTGCTGGCCTACTACAAGGACGATATGATGCTCCTAATCCAGGCAGTCAGGAAGGGCAACCAGGAGTTGTACGCCAGTCTTTCAGACGAGGACATGATAGCCTTCCTCAAACCTCACCAGATCAGGTCCTATGTCAGACGGATCACCCGTGGGGTTGAGGTTAAGTGTAATATTAATCCATGTATAATCTTTATGTATAAGAAGCTCAAAACATACTTCACTAAAATTAACTAAGTTGTCACACTACTATATTTCATTTTGGAAATACTTCCAATTATTGAAATAATTTCACATTTTAAGCGATATAACTATATAAAATAAATGTGAATGATTGTTACAGGAGACAGCTTCAGCAATTGAGTCCATCATTACGGAGTTCAAGGGATCTGCAGGCCTTGACATTGATGGAATCCACCTGTTCAAATCAGCACAGGCAGTGGATTCTCACTGGGCAACTGCAAGCAAGCATCTTCGTTGTATGCAGGTGGGTAAACATTTTTGAACTAATCATTGTAAAATCATACAAACTCAAACTCACAGACACCATAATAAATAAGCAACGCATGTTTTATAGGACCCCCCTGGCATACAGCTGTATGTTTCAGTGAAGGTGGTGGTGCTGAATGGTGTCCGCCTGAACAAGTACAGGTGTCGGCGGGGCAGTAACTCCTTGGAGGGCTTGCACTCACACCTGTACAATGCCATTCCCTCACAGAGATGTGGAGTTATGCCATTCCAAGTAAGTATAAACAGCTTTAATATTTAAAAAAAATATTGATTACACAACATTGTTCATAAGCATATTTTACCTGTATCCTCCCTGCTTTTGTGCTACCCTCTCTTCCTGTGTGTATGTGAGCTCTATGCTGTTCACATAGCATCAACCGGGTGTATGAGATGCGCACACACAAAATAGCCTATTGCAGACAAAAGACAAATTGTATGTCATGCTGCTGGGCGATGCCCACTTTGTAATCAAAATTAGTTTCTGATGTACAATAATGCATGAATGGTCATGTCTTTCAGGTGTATCTGATTGCATTTGCTGTGCAGTGGAACAGCCGCATGAAATCACTCCGGGTTGCTGGTGGTCATGGCAGGCAGACGTGGTGTATGGACCCGCGGCAGATTCAGCGCCTGAATCAGCAGGCTGATGTGCTCTTTGGTAAAGAGCATGTCCTCGAGCCCAACTTTGCCTCTCCAATGCCCTACCCTGCTGTATACAAGGACCCAGACGAGGAGGAGCTCCTTGGAGTAGAGTATGCCATGTGCCAGTCAACCAGCTTCACTGCAAGAAATTACTATGCCCAGCAAGGTACACAATCTTGCATTATAACAATATACATACATACTGAGCAGTCAAATACCTATAAATACCATGCATATTCTATCCATGACAAGTATGTATGATATAGTTCATTTTTATTTTACATAAAATGAAACAAATGAACTGCAGCATTGCCATGTTGTATTAATTAGTCTATTGTTAGTTGTTGTAACTGCCTAGACACACTGGTGATTAGTACATTACATATTTGCAGTTGAGGAAGAGCAGTCCCGTGAAGAAGAGGAGACGGCTGAGCAAAGCGAGGACAAGCTGTCAGATGAGGGTGTAGACATGGGTGCAGAGTCAGAGGAGGATCCTATGGACACTGTCAGTGACAAACATGTCATCCTCACTCAATCAGAACAGGTGGAGGAGGAGGACAGTCCTGCTCTGCAGGATGTGCTGATGACCCAGAGCCATCTGCATCTTCCTGGGCTGGAAGAAGGGGAAGCCTTGGCCCTTCTCATTTTAGAACTGGCAGACAACAGTGACCGTCACCTAGTGCCAGCTGACCTAAGGCTGAAGATTGGCAATGCAGTTGGTGCTCTGCATGAGCATGACAGGTCTGCAGCCAACTTTGTAAAAAGGTATGAGTCAAGGTGGGGTTACACCCTGTTTGGCAGATGCTTCGGAGCTGACACACCTGAGACCAGAGCAGCACAGAAGACAAAGTTTTCCTGGATGAAGTACCCTCAGTCAGCCCAGGTGACTGAGGATAGTCGTCTGTTGTACCTCATTATTAAGATGCTGAAAAACCGGCCACCAGCCAGTCGTCTCACCTCCCCCACTAAAATCACCAATGCAATCAAGGGCCAGTATAAAAGGATTGTAGACCGAGTCAGAGACGATCCCATCCTCAAAGGTCTCTCCATTCCTCTGCCCAATCTGAATGCCAAGTCCATCTCTACATTCATGGCACGGGAAGAGAAGAAGGCTAACTACAGGGCAACAGTAATGCCAAAGGTGAAACCCCACCAAAGAGTGCTGTCAGAAGAACCAATGCCAGCAGCTCCGACTCTGCCAGAATCCCTTCCAGCTCCAGATCGACCTCAGGTTCAGTACCAGAGCCTACGTCATACAGCTGGGAAAAGGCATGGTCAGAAGCGGAAGTAAGTTGTTCAGTTCTTCATGTCACAAGTATGTGACTTTACTACTTTATTCAAATATGTGAACATATCTGAATTTATCAGCTGAATGGTTTAAACTTAAACACAACAAACCATGTGAATTGATAGTCATACACATTATTTCTCATGAATTATACTCATCATCGTATGTATGATTTATTTTTGCAGGGTTGATGTGGAAATGCTTGGGAACCGGCCCATTCAACCTAACCCCCCTGTGGCCATGTACATCCCACCCAGAGCGTCAGCAGCACCTGTCCTGGTAGTGGTTCCTGCACAGCCACAGGGACCATCTATGATGCTCTGTGGGGCATCCAGCAGTCAAGGGTTCATACCTTTCACACCACCTCCTGCGCTGACATCCAGACCAATCAAGCCTCATAAATCCATGAAGCCTTGTGGGGCCTGCCAAGTACCCCAGTGTGGTGGGCAGCGCAAGAGGTACACGCCCTCCAAAGACAAGGCTGCTGAAAGTAGCCAAAAAATATTTACCTATTGCCCAGCAACTAGGAAGTCCACCACTTCAGGTTTTGAAGGTGTTGTGTTCAACAGTTTTGAACACTTCAAAAGTGTAGTAGATGAGGAACTAAAAAAGAAAAAAAATAACAACTAGAGAGCCAACTCCATCTGCAACTACATCCCCCAAATCACATTCCCCAAGTTATATTTGCTACAATATCTGCCTCTTATACCAATTCACCGATTCATTATACACCATCTATAAAACACATACCTATTTTCTCATAGAAAAAAAAGATGTGTTTTTAGTGAATGTAAATATCTGCTTAACATTGCATACTATTGCACTGCATTACCTCATCCTCTTGTATATAGTACGTATATTGTATATTGCTTAATGTGTACATGTATAAATCTTGTAATAAGAATCCTGTAAATAATAACTTATTAGTTCCTATTTTGCTATATTTTCTGCTAAATTACATAATAATTAATGTTAATTCTATTCTGTTTACATTGTTACTTGTGTTATTGTTATTGTTGTTGTGTTGTTTATTTATTTCTGATATGTAGATATATATTGTTGAACAAATAAAATAAAAGAATGTTTCCAAATATATGATTCCTTTCACTGCTGTTTCCCCATTTGTCCACTTGATAGAGGTAAAGACTGTCACACGAAACTGTATTGAGTATAAGAGAGGCTGAATTACTTACCAGTAAGGTAAAGATAAAGTCTTTTTCTAAAATTCCATTAAGGCCCTTTTATGTGTACATTTTACATGCTCCCTACAGGGCGAATGGGGCCAATAGAGTGAATAATATCTCAGATATGAGCAAATTACACTTTGTTCAAGTACCCTAATATAGTTTCTTAGATTTTTTTTCAGTGATCTTGCAAACATTGTAACTAAAAGTCTCAAGTTTATTTGTAAAGTGCATTCATTCATACTTCAAACAGATATGAGCAAACACATTTGTTACATTACTTGTTTTTTATTGTTTTAATTAAAGCATGTTTGTTACATTATGTGACAGACATCTTATTATACTTAATAAAACATTCAAGTCAGAGATTCTAGTCTTCATGGTCTTATTCACAAAAACATAAAAAAGAACAGTAAACCATTTCAGAGGTAAACAAGACTTAGTATTGATATCCTGAAGTGTGAAAACATTGGTCTCTCTTTCCATTTGGCCCCTCCCCTCTCCTCTCTCCTGTTAATCTGTTTACTTTTTTTTTTTTTTTCACAGTGATCAGGACCCAGGATAGGGACTTGGAGGGGTCATGGGCCATTCCCAGGCGGTCTCCCATCCAAGTACTAACCAAGCCCGACCCTGCTTAGTTTCCGAGATCGGACGAGATCGGGCGTGCTTTTTTTTTTTTTTTTTTGTTTTATTGAGAAAATTCCAAACAATTAGAAAACATAAGACATTTTAAAATGTACAAAGAACAGAACACATTATAAAAGATACAAAGCTAATTTTTTAGCCATTTGATAAACATCACTTTTCTTTTGGTCATTCAGCATTTCATACTAATTCATCCATCGAAGCGACTTAACAGATCCCAGTTCATTTCCTTCAAAACTTGACAGACTTTTGGTGACAGTAATTTGTAAAATTGATCCAGCATATCTTCATTCTTAAAATACACATACAATCTTTCCAAATACCCTTCTGTTTTCATTTTGAACAATTTCCAAACATCCATCACTGTTTTTTCTTTTTTAGCAACAATTCTCCTTTCCCAAATTGCACTTTTCATTAGCATTATACAGAGATTGATAAACATCTTATTTTGACATTTCTTTTCCCATCCAAGCATCACCACTCTATTCCATTCTATTTCGTTTTCGTCCCATTCACCAACCAAATTCTTAGTTAGCTGTTTACACTTTTTTAGAAAACCTTCCAAGTGCTTACAATATAAAAACAGATGTAAAAAACCTTCGTCCCTTTCTTGACACACCTTGCACACTTGGTCACGTTCCATTCCAATCTTGTTTAAAATTAACTCTGTAAAAATCACCTTATGCCTTATAAAATACTCTAGACATCCCAGCTTGGTTTCCACACATCTCCCTCCCATGTTTCCCCATATTACATTCTCGTTGACATTTTTAAAACTTTGTATCCTATCTTTCCCCATTAAAACCCCGAAAATCCTTATTTCGTCAACTTCTTTGAAATTAAAACATTTCGTTAAACCCATTGCGTTTCCAAATCTCATGTATACAGTCTTGTCTTCATTTATTTTACTCCCCGATCCCCTACAATAAATCTGTATAAGCTCTCCTCCCCTTTAACTATTAAAGTGGTGTCGTCCGCGTACTGGAAGACCCTCCCATTTACCTTATTCTCCTCGATCTGAACTCCTCTTATTTTGCATTCTTCATTTATCATTAATCCTAACGGCTCTGACACAAGCGAATATAATAATGCGGAGAGCGGACATCCCTACCTAACTGATCTTGTTATTTTAAAACAATCTGTTAAAAACCCGTTACATTTTATTCTCGTTACGACTCCTTTGTATAAAATCTGTATCCATTTCCTAAAAACATCCCCAAATCCAAAACTTTTAAGCACTTCGAGTAAATACTCGTGTTCGACCCTATCGAAAGCTTTTTCAAAATGAAGGCTAATTAAATATCCTTCTTCTTTTTTCTCCTCCAAATATTCTATTACATCTCTAATACTCATTGTGATATCAGCTATGTCCCTTCCTTTGATCGTATTTGCCTGGGTAGTTTGAATTATTTTAGGCAACACTTCTTTTAGTCTATTTGCTAGAATCTTAGCTAGAATTTTTAGATCCGTATTTAGCATCGTGATTGGTCTGTAATTTTTCAGATATACCTTCTCTCCTTTCTTTTTGTATATTAATTTCATCAATCCCATCCCCATTCTTTCGTTCAACTCCTCTTTTTTAAAAATATCTTTAAAAACGTCCCTTAAAATTGGTATTAATATCTCTTTAAAACAAATGTAAAATTCACTACTTAAACCGTCTATTCCCGGACTTTTCTTTCTGTTCAACTCACCTATTGCTCTTCTAATTTCTTCCTCTTTAATTTCCTGATCACATTCCATTTTATCCCCCCCCCTTATCATTTTAATTGTTTCAGCTCTCCCCTTTTTTTTTTCTCCAAATCAAAAAAGAGTTTAGTGCATTTTTCTCCTTCTACTGTGTATCTTGCTTTACTTCTTAGTCTTGCTCCTTCATATTTCATTTCCTCTATTTCTTTCAATTTCCCTTCCAACTCTTTTACCTTTTGTATATCATTTTTCGATTGTTTCAGTTCCTTTTCTAGAGCTTCACTTATTATTTTTTCTCGTTGTCTCTTACATTTTTGTATTACACTACTATATTCTATTGAACTTTTCTTAACTAGAAATTTTACATTTTCCCACCATAGCCTCTTGTCTTCACTATACATTTGATTTCCCTTTTCCTGCTCTATAATTCGTTTTATCCTTTTAACATAGTCTTTATTTTTTAAGATTTCAGTATTTAAAACCCATACCCCTGGCCCTCTTTGTACATTTTCCAGATCTAAACTAAAAAATAGGAATTTATGATCACTTAGGACCGTTTCTTCATACCTTATTTTCTCTATGTAGTCCTCTAAATTTCTTGTACATAGAATAAAATCTATCCTAGTTTGACATATGAAATTCCCTACAATTTGCCTTCTTGAAAACTCCTTTTTCCTTTCATTTCTTTCTCTCCAAATATCAACCATTTTATTTTCCCCCATCAGCAGTTTTAATTCCTTTCTTCCAGTATCTGATTTGAAAACCATTCCTTCCGCTATGTCTTGTTTGCTAAAAACCGTATTAAAATCCCCCAACATAATGATTTCCTTATATTTTTTAAAAACACTCCGTAAAACATTAAAAAAGTCTTTCTTTTCTTTCTCCTCCGTCGGTGCATGTATGTTCGCTAAGATTATATCTCTCCCCTCATATTTTGTCTTCACTACAATACTTTTCCCCAGTTGATCTTTGTGCATTACTTTACTCATTTTAAAAGCATTCTCCTTCATTAAAAAAGCCACACCTCTCCCCATCCTTCCATCACCATTATTGTAAAACAGACCTCCTTCCCATTCCCTTTTAAATACATCCATTACATCATCTCTCCAGTTTGTTTCTTGCAACGCAATGACATCTGCCCTTTTGCATTTCTCTATTACATTCCGAAATTTTTTAAGGTCCAATAGACCCCTCGCATTAAAAGTCACGCAACTTAAGACCATTAAAAGATGTAAATACTTAAAAACCAACATCTCAGTCCTCTTTCTCCTCCTCCAGACCCTTTAACACTTCATAACGACTACGATGTTTTATTTGTCCTTTTTTATGACTTTCTTAGGTATATCCAGTTTTGGCGTTACCTTTGATGATCGTCTTGTTTGTCTCCTCACGATTTTATCTTTCTCCGTCTGCTCCTCCGTTTCTTCTCTCCTGTCAATTTGCTCCTTTTGCTCGTCCTTTTCCGCAGCCTCCAGTAAGTCTTTAAAACTGGGCATGATCTCCATCGGTGTCCAGGTTAAATCCACTGTTTGCTCCGTTTGGTTGTCTCTTTCATTCTCTGCGACCCCATTCCTTGCTTCCGCACCATTTTCGTCTTCCTCCGCGGGGATTTGTTGCGCTTGCGCTGGCGTCGCCGATTGCTCCTCCTCGTTGCTTCCTTTACCTGGTTGCTGTGCATTACCCGGAAAAACTGAGGCCCTTCGGCCGTCTCCAGCTTTGTGCTATATGGAAGGGAGACGATCTCCCTGGGGAACCGCACTTTCACAAAGCGCGTACCATCCTCGATGTTCGTGCCCGGATAAAGCCACCTTTTTATTTTTGATAGGGGGGAAACATGCACCCCAGCCCTCCAATTTATTTAAAATCATTTCATCATCAAGGTAGGCAGGCAAGTGTATGAAGGAGACAACATAGTCTCTATTCTGCAACTTTTTAACTTCGCAGTTTACGCCTTTTACTAATAATCCATCAGCAAGATCGTCGCATACTTCCTCGTTTTCCATTGTTAGTTCATACTCCTTCCCTTGCCTTGGCCTTAAAGCCAGAATTTTCCCATTTCCATACTTTTCCGTCACTGCTTTGATAATGTCCATAGCTCTCACTTCATTTATTTCCTCCACGTTCACTATCACCGTCGCCTCCTTTAAGTATTTCCTTTTGCTCGTAAACTGATTATTTCTTTCTTGTTGTCCATTTTTCGGTCCTGCTTCATTTATTCCACTTCTTTCCCGCTCCATTCCAGCGTTGTTTACTATGCACGTCTCTCGTTCCAATCCATCGTTGTTTGCCTCGTTTCTTTCTTGTTCCAATCCAGTATTCTTTGCCATTCGTCGTTCTCCGACCAGTCCAAGGTCGTTACCCGTTAATCCATCCATGGTTGCAAAAAAAGAAGAAAAAAAAGAAGAAAAGAAAAAAAGAAAGAAAGAAAGAAAACCACCCTCCAGCGAGCACGGATGCTGCTGTCAGGTGGTTTAAAAAGCTCAAGGAAAAGATGAAAAAGTAGATTAAAAGTCCAGAAAAATACACCAAACAAAACAAAACAAAACAAAACAAAACAAACAAACAAAAAAAAAAAGACACACACACTGTGGGAGAGCCTTCCTCTCCCTACTGCAGCCAGAACACAACTGACGGAACCAGCAGTAGCGCCCTCAGGGTGGTATGGCCGTAAGCGAGAGCTCAAGTCAAGAGAGAGCTATTTAAACAAGACACACCGACAGCAGCACAACACGGATCGACCCGTAATGACACGTCCCGGGCTGCAGCAAGACACAAACAGTCCCCTTCCACCCTCAAGTCAAATGTCTTTGAAAACTTTTTTTTTTTTTTTTTTTTTTTTCTTCACCAAATATTTCCGCTTTAATCAAATTTTAATTCGTTCCACTGTATTTGTGCCGCAATGTTGATTTACAAAGAAACAAGTCAGTTTGTCCCTCTTTAAAGAAAGAAAAAAAACGTGGCCCATTTTTGAGGATTTAAAAGCAGAAATGCAAAGCATATCGTTTTATGAAGAAAGAACACTAACATTTGTTCATATTAGGCCAGGGGTTGTTTGAACATTAATGTGATCTACATATATCCGTCTATGTTTGCGCGAATCATTCATGATCCAGCTTCACTTACAGCAGAAGTGTCTATAAGCATTTTTTTATGAATCTTTGCGATCGCCTTTCCTTATAACGTGGTAGCTAGGAAGTTACGCGGCTAATGTAAACAAGATCGTCTTTCCACAGAGAGAAGAGAGGGGCGGGGTGAGCAGAGCTCATTTGCATTTAAAGGAACAACCCCTTAGAATGAGATGAATTTTGCAGAGCTGATTTTGGCAAGGTAAAAAGGGTGTTTTACAAAACCATTGAGAATTTTTAATCAAAGTATATTAGAGACTTTTCATTAAGACTCTAAAGAATCATATCAACTTGTGGAAAATGGGGATCCGATGACCCCGTTAAAGGGGGCCAGATTTAATGACCTGGACACACCGGGGGGCGGATACTTCTCCATATATATATATATATATATATCCAAAAGCTTTTTATTTCAGATAAATGCTGATCTTTGGATCTTTCTATTCATCAAAGAATCCTGAAAATGTACTCAGCTGTTTTAAATATTGATAATAATATTAATAAAAAACATGTTTATTGAGCAGAAAATCAGCATATTAGAATGATTTCTGAAGGATCATGTGACACTGAAGACTGGAGTAATGATGCTGAAAATTCAGATTTGATCACAGGAATAAATTACATTTTACAGTGTATTCAGATGAAAGCAGTTATTTTAAATAGTAAAAGTATTTCACAATTTTACATCTTTTGCTGTATTTTGGATTAAATAAATGCAGGCTTGGTGAGCAGAAGAGACTTCTTAAAAGTCCACAGTCCAGGTGCTTGTCCACATTAATAATATACAATTCGGTATGAATATCCTACATTTCTGCCACAATGCCACATTTACTGTTACTCTTTACTACTATTTACTCTTGTCGCACAATGCTTCTGTTTTCCACATGTGTTGTTGAGAATGTCAGTGTTGTTTCATCTGCTTTTAAACTAGTTTAAATAACCACGATCCGTTTTTTTATATATTGGAGACCTCTGCTCCAAACTCGAACGCCTCTCAGGGAAACTCACAGCGCTGTTTAGTGGTCGCGTGATCGAGACCAGTCAAAGAGTAAACGCATCTGTTCTGAGTTCAGGCTTTGCTGTCTTTAGGCAGAGCTAATAATGGTCCGAGTTTAGGAATTCTTGTGCGGTAAAGAAATGGCAGCGCATATGCGTTTTACTGCTAATTAAAATGTCCAAGCAGAGCAAGACAAGACGAGCTTTTGACATTAAAAAGTATATCAATTGTATTATTTTTTATGAAAATAACCGATCGTTTGCTAGATAGGACCCTTCTTCCTCGATCGTTTACAACCACATTGGGATCATTTGAAGCCGCATTTAAACTGCATATTGGAAGTTCAAACTCGAGGCACCATATCAGTCCATTATATGGAGAAAAATGCTGAAATGTTTTCCTCAGAAAACTATTTCTTTACGACTGAAGAAAGAAAGACATGAACATCTTTGATGACAAGTGGGTTTGTACATTATTTGTAAATTTTTGTTCTGGAAGTGGACTTCTCCTTTAGGCAGGATAGACAACAGCTTCACTATACAGGTATTTGCAGCAACTTTGGTAAACATTATAGCATTTTATGCATTGATTATGACTTAGATGGCGTTTACAGTATCATTTTATTCTAAAGAGTGATGGGAGAGGCAACATTAATTTTTCTTGTTCAACCCTCAGATATTCCGTACTTATAATGTGGCCATACACCTTAACTTTTTTTTTTTTTTTCAGTTAAATAGATGTTCTATATTTTAATTCAGTAATATTGTTGTATTTTATTTAATATTTTGAGGAGATCTTTTGGTACTAAATACTATTTGTGCAAAAATGTATGCATTAATGACCACTTAAAATATTTTTACTGCTTATATAATTAAAAGGGTTTTAAATTCCAATGCAAAGAGGCAAATTAGTATGAGGGCATTTTTGCCATTTTAGTGCGTTAAAATAATAATAAAAAAAAATCTTAAATTACGAGATTAAAGTTGTAATATTTTGAGAATACAGTCTAAATATTTCAAGGACAAAGTCAAAATTTCAAGAATAAAGTCGTAATATTTCGAGAATAAAGTCGTAATATTTTGAGAATAAAGTCGTAATATTTCGACAATAAAGTCGAAATTTCAAGAATAAAGTTGAAATTACGAGAATTAAATCAGCAATTAAAGTTATAATATTTTGAGAGGTTTTATTGAATGTCTTTTATTGGATTCATTAGGTCTATCTTTAGAGCCCCAGCCACCTAATAATGGAAATAAGCTTTGCGCTGTTGTTATTTTTAATATAAAACAAAGTCTCAGATTTCAAAATCTGTCAGTTTTATAGTGAATACAAACAATGTGTCTTGTAATAATGTGTTTTTCACACTCTTTAATGTGGCGTGACACATCGCTGTATTCATCTGAATCAATCGTCTTTTTGATTACAATGAGACATTCGCTTCTTTAAATTATACTGTTTTCTGTGTGAAAATTCCACCACCTACTCCGCAAAAAAAAAAAAAATGTCTGCTGCGTCCAATTTTTCATTCCTCACATGCATTTAATTAAAAACAGCACTTAAACGTTCTAAAGGTTGAAGTAGAATCTGACTCGTTAACGTAAGTTACATAGCTGTCTTTTATGAGGCATGAAACGTTAAGTGACTATTCACAAGCTGTTTTATTCACTGTATAATACAGTAGATGATTGGAAATAAAATGTAACGCCTTCCCTTTATTATTTGTAGCACACCAGCCATATGGAGGGCCAAATTACTCAAAATTAAATAATTAAATAAATGTTGAAATATATAAATAAATCGTTAAATACATAATTTAATTATTGAAAGCATAAATAAATGCATAAATATTTATTTATTTAAAAATATATTTATTTATTTAACTTTTCATTTATTTAAATATTTATTTAATTATTAATTTATTAATTAATTTATTTAAATATTTATTTATTTATTTATTTAATTATTTATTTATTTATTTATTTATTTATTTATTTACGCATTTATTTCTGCATTTATTTATTGCCTCCACATTTCATTTTGAGGTTTGCGGTTGTCTATATATATATATATATATATATATATATATATATATATATATATATATATATATATATATATATATATAGACATATATATATACACATTTATCTATGCTTTCAATAATTAAATGATGCATTTAACGATTTATTTATATATTTCAACATTTATTTAATTATTTAATTTTGAGTAATTTGGCCCTCCATACAGCCACCGCAATAATTTTGTGCTTTGTTGCTTTTAATTGAAAACATCTTAACTTTCAAATCAGTTTTATCACAAAATACAAATTATAAATTAGTTTTTCCTCTTTAATTCAAGTTTATAGAATGATATAAACATGAAGGAACATCAGAAGAAATGAAAAAACAATATAGCCTAATTCTGACAGACTTTGAAAGCTGAGACTTCAGACTTTCTCCCAATCCGGGCAATTTGCATGCACAATAGGCTAGAATGTACTCTCAAAATATTAGAACTTTCTCGTAATTGCTACTAATCAATTCTCGTAATTTTGACTTTATTCTCGAAACATTTTGATTTTATTCTCATAATTTTGACTTTATTGTCAAAATATTTAAACAGTATTGTCGAAATATTTCAGCTTTATTCCTCGGAACTTCAACATTATTCTCGAAATATTATGACTTTAATCTTGTAATCCTAGTTTTTTTTTTTTTTTTTAATGTGGCACTAAAATGTAAATCAGAGTCATTTTGTGGTTGAAAAAAATCTTTTTCATTTGTAAGGCCATGGTTTACTCTCTAGGTACCTGTCTGGCTCTTTAATAAATATACATGTATCTACTAGTCTAGTTTCTCATGTGGTCTAGTATTGCAGGTCATACCTGCTTACTTATTTTCAACTTTTGCATTTGAATAAATACTTAGACATGATTAAACACTAGGTTTTTTAAATATGAAAATTAACAACTTACATCCTTTTTTTAAATTTTTAATGATACTTGAACAAGTACACACAAGTGAATATTAATGAATGCAAGCAAATACTGAATTTAATGCAAGCAAAGTTTAAAATGATGCTAAAAAAGACATTCAACAAAATATTTTCATCCTCTTTTATGTACCGTATATACATATGAATTGCCACTGAATCAAGATTGAAAATCCCCCACGCCCCACTCCAAAAATATCTCACTCCAAGCTGAACCTAAAAGTTGGCAACCCTGATAAAACTGACCACTTCAGCTCACTTCAGACGGCCAAATGCAGATGTTTTAACCCGTAAACTCTCTTTTATCACTGTTAAATTCTGCTAGAACTCAATCTGGCAAAGCTCAGATTTCCTGTGACTTTCAAATTTAAATTGCTTTGAAATTTTTAATCATTCAAAATCACCCAATTGCTGTGTTTTCATGATTTTTTATCACTTCATTGCACATCGGCACCTCCTCGATATTCATGATTAAAAGCTGACTTTTATTTAAGCCTTTTCTAATGTCATATAGTCACAGCTGCCAAACGAAATGAGAACAAACCGAGAAGTGCTAAAAACAGCACTGCTTATCTGATAGAAATTGGTGTGCATTTGGTTTCCTTTTTTCTATTTTCTTGCTTATTCAACATCTCACAGTTCAGCCCAGACGTATGTGTTAAAGCTCACACTCTACAGACCACAACACAGCATATGAACATACAGTACCATCTAATTTTCATATGCAAAGAGCTATGTGCTTCCAAACTTTATAACTTCCAAAGAGAGACCTAAGTAAACCTAAGCACTTCATTTTCCAGGGAGAGTGTGATTTTACACCGCTAGCACCCGTGTACCTGAGAATAAACACAATCCTCCTGAGGCCGCTGGTGAGCGGTTTACAGTGAACGTCACCTCGTCGTACTGAATCTCTTCCTCCTTTCTCTCCTTCCTCGTCTTCTGCGGTTTGATCGCGGTGTATTCCACATCAGCAGCCGAGAGGGTTTCTGCACAGAAAGAAGAAACAACGACATTGCGAGACATTACCGCACATCTCTACACATACTAAATAACTGTTTTAACACCAGAAATCCCTGTGCACGTTTACATATGCAATCTTTGATCAAAACTAGAAAATCATTACAATGCAGCAAAAGATAAAAAAACATAAATCATTAGTTCATCTCTCAAGTCTATTGTTCATTTGTCACATGAAATTAACAAATCACTCATGAACCAACCCATCACTATTAAACTAACTACTCTCCAGATTAATTAGTTTAGATAGTTGAAGGAGATTAATCTTCTAAACCACTAACCTTTTATTTATAATGCTGTCCTTTTCACAGACAATATTATAAATGGATATGTGAAGTCATACTTTCTCCATTGTTGATGTTTATATATTAAAATCTTTGAAAACATCAGATTATGGTAAACACAACTCTTCTTCTAATTAATATAATAATAAAACTGAATGTAAATAATAAAATTAAACAATTAAAATAAATAAAAAAAAAAACAAGTTGCAGATTTAGCATTGAATGGTTGAGCTTGACTATTTAACCCTGCAATTTAAGTCTTTCAGTCATCTTGCACAAAGGGTTTAATGACGACACTTTGTCTGAGTCAGTTCTCTATTTTTGTAAAAGGGAAAAAACATTTTGCATTAGTAGCAACTAGTTTGCACTGAACACAGAATGGGAGCTGTCCGAAAACTAATCGACTCCAAAAGAGGCATTCACCAGACACCATATGATTTAGGAAAGAAAAAAGAAAAGGAATAGACGTGACGTGTGGCCAAGTACGGTGACCCATACTCGGAATTTGTGCTCTGCATTTAACCCATCCAAGTGCACACACACAGTAGTGAGTAGTGAACAAACACGCACACACCGTGAACACACACCCGGAGCAGTGGGCAGCAATATTACTATCATTGCGGCACCCGGGGAGCAGTTGGGGGATCGGTGCCTTGCTTAAGGGACTCACCTCAGTCGTGGTATTAAAGCAAGCCGTTTTTTGGGCAGAAGGGGTAGGTCCTCATCTCTATAGTAGGTTAGGTACCTACCCTACAGCTGCTGTGCATTCCATTGCTGTCACATTGGATAAGTCGGCCGCTTGCTGCCGTCCAATGTCTCTCTGCTTCTGTCACAGTGTGTGCAGAAGTTGTACTACCCCATTTGGGTATTAAAGGCCTCTGGCCTCCTGGAGCTTCATAGAATCAGCAGCCTAGGTCACTTGAGCTCATTTCTGCCCTTGTATCTCTCCTGTCAGGAGATGAGCGTGGCAGTGCTTCCCTCACTAAGTAGGGTCAAGCAAGCCATTCTTGGGCAGAACGAACATGTCCTTCCCACTGTTGGTGAGGTATCTACCCTGCGGCAGCTAAATGCTCACCTTGGTTATTAGGACTGAGCTTTACAATCTCATTGGATAAATTGGCTGCTTGCTGACGCCCGATGTGTTTCGCCTTTCGCCACTTTGACTGCGGCGGCTGCACTGACCCATTAGGGCCTTTATAGGCCTTGGTCTCCTGGAAGCTCCATAGACAGCAGCCTAGGTCTTTAGGCCTCTTTCTTTGCCCCTGCGATGTCTCTACTGACATTGCATGAGCTTGGCAATGCTCCCCTCACTGAGGGTCTTCTGTGAGCATGTCACTCCTAATTGGAGCTCATAGGTACCTCTCTATATCGAGAGAAGGGCCTTCGCTCCCCATGGTTCTGGCTATTCCAGGTGGAAGCCCCTGGTGGGATGTTAAACCAGCCTTCTTTCTCTCCTCTCAAAAGTATGAGGGTCTCCTGTGAGCATGCTGTTCCCTGTTGAGCAACTAAGATTCCTCTTGTCCTAAGAGAGTTTACTTCCTCTGCTTCGGGGCATCCCATTCAGGCTGCTCAGTATTGAGCTTTGCAGTGCTCCCCTCTTACAGAAGGGTCACTTTTGAGCATGATTCTGCTCCCTGAGAGCATAGACCCTCCCTAATTTGGGATTTGTCTTCTCTGCTTCCCAGAGCCACTTTTTGTGAACGGTATTTCAGTGTCCAGGCTAGCTGGGCACATTCTAAAATCCATGTTGTGGTAAGAACTAGCTTCTTGTGTTCTTTCTAAAATCCTGTATGGTGGGAATCACGCGTTTAGCTTCATACCCTTTTTTTGAGATGTTCGGCCCCGGATCCTTGGGCCACACTCGACTTATGTATCTTATTGATACCTTTGAACGGGGTGCCGATGACCTGCCCGACCAGCTCCGCAGAGCAGTAGGTAAACCCCCCTGCTGACAAGCCGAGGTCTAGGCTACTGTCCTAGACTATAGGCTATATCCCTTAAACGAATCTCTTTTCTGATTCCAAGTCTGAGCTCTGCCCTACGGTCAGGCATCTTTAGCCCAGTCCTTACAGGTAAGTTCTTGGATATGCAGCTCAGGCCTTTGGCCGAAGGGATTAAGTCACTGACAGCCGCTTGGACGTCTTTTGGGGCAGCTCCCTCTACTTGGGTGGAGCTGGTACTTAGTGCTCGCCTTTGGTGTCTGGCTTGCACTCCCCTCAGCATGGCAGCGTGGGTATAACCGTTCCCCATAGCGACCTCTAGAGGACGCAGTTCGAGTTCCTCGAAAGGGAACGTCTCAGGTTACTCAGGTATGTAACCCTGGTTCCCTGAGAAGGGAACAAGACACTGCGTCCTCTAGTCTCGTCGCCATGCTTCGGACACGAGCTTCAGACAAAGAAGCGGAAGATGTGTTCGACCGACGCCCTTTTGTACTATGTGGTCGCGCTGGTATGATGTGCCGGCACGTTTACGCTTCTGAAATTTCCGTTCGCCATTCTGACACCAATCTCTCGCGGGGCTAGCAGTGGTGTTTTCTCATTGGCTACTGAGTTTTTGATTGACAGATTCTTGAGCTGGAAGTGAAGGCGTTACTTGCGCCAGTGTGGATGTGTTAGCGACTTCCCATTTAATTTTAATGATATTAAATGATATGTAAAGATTTGTTATATTATTATTACTTTAGGATTTATCTGCTGCTACACTACATTGTTGATTTTGAGATGATTTCTTAGGAATAGCACAGACGAATAATATCATGGTCATTATATCATTATATCAATCATCAGGATACTCGCGGTAAGTTGTCTTGATTTAGCACAATCATTTAGGCTGATTATCTACATACAGTTAGTTTTCAATTAGATCATTTGCTATGACTGCTATGAACATTTCGGGGGAAAACAAACAAAATTTACCTAAATAATAATGCCTAAATATTTCGAAATGCAAAACCTAATACATGCAATAATTTTAACTGAAAATGGTTTCCAGCAACTAGGGTATACACAGTCATGGAGGATATATAGGGCTATACATTCATCTAATTGTTACATACACACACACATTTGTTTTTGTGAATTGTGGAGACTTTCCATAGACTTCTATAGTTTTTATACGGACCAAACAATATTGTCTATCCCCTAACCCAACCCTAACCCTAAACCTACCCCTTACAGAAAGCCTGTTTGCATTGATACATTTTCAGATTAACATCATTTACTATTTTTAATAATTTTTTTATTATAATTATTTTATAAAAATATAATAATTATTTTATTTTTTTATTTTTCAGAAATTTCGGGTTTTGTTATCCTTGTATATCCTATATATATATATATATATATATATATATATATATATATATATATATATATATATATATATATATATATATGTGTGTGTGTGTGTGTGTGTGTGTGTCTGTGTGTGTGTGTGTGTAATATTAGGGGTGTGCGATATGATGATTTTTGCGAAATATCATTGTATCGTGCTATTCTCACAGCTGCAGTTCTCGCGCCTCCGTCTCAATATACTGTACAACGCGACACACATTTACTTCAGCATTAACTCAGCGGTAGTTACATTCACGGGACACTGTTATATATATTCAATTTTAAATGTTAGATGATAATGTTCTAAATTAAATGAAATTATCAGCATGATAAAAACAACTGGCAGCAAGAACATTCTTTGTGTGGAATATGTAATGAAATAAAATCTGTAATGTTATGAAATGAAACTTTCTTGACCTCTGAATATGATAGTATTATTTTTCAAGTGTAATAGCTCAACCTAATCAGACCCTACAATGCAAAAGAATCATGAGCAATAAACAAATATCCTACAAGAACATTGGACATTATACCCCTTACGAAAATTACACTTTTACTATAATAAAACCATGGTTAATTTTCGTAAGGGACAATATATTCAGTATTCCAGTATTATACACAGTAAATGACTTTAATAATTAAACCTCAATATGACTTTCTTTTTCTCTCACATTTGATCTCCCACGCTTATGTTGACAGAGTAGTAGCAACAGATTAATACGGATCACATCCACACTGGCACAAGTAACGCCTTCACTTCCAGGTCAAGAATCTGTCAATCAAAAACTCAGTAGCCAATGAGAAAACACCGCTTTCCTGAAAGAGACAGGTCTGTTTTGAATGAATATAAAGTTCTTTTGTTTTTGTTTTTGTTTTTTTTTTTCCCCTGCCAAACTTGTGTTCCACACTCCAGTCCAGCAGGTGGTGGTAGAGCACCTATCAATCGCCAAAAACGCTGAAGAAGAAGAAGAAGAAAAAAAAAAAAAAAAAACACATGACGAACGAAAATTTCAAAAGCGTAAACGAAAACTCTGGAATCACATTTGTCGCTCATGCAGAGAGCGACACCTGCAGGAGGAAACGACAACTGCAGCTGGACTCACTTTACCGCGTTCATCTCATGGTTTACAATGAGCTTAACCCTCATATTGTGTTCGGATTCCTGTCACACTTGTGGTGTTCCCGGTCAAAAATGACCGGACTCCAAACAATTGCTTATAAATCTGTCATTATGCTATATTATCACTAAAGATTGGATTCATTCTTTTTGTCAGCTTGTTTTCTTTCATTTAGGACTGGTTTTGTGTTTCTGTTTGCATCCGATTAATCGTAGGCCTCATTTATCCAATAGTAGGCAAAACTGTACAAAATTGCACTTGTGGTGTTCCCCGTCAAAAATAACCGGACTCCAAACATCTGCTTATAAATCTCTCGTTATGCTATATTGTCACTAAATATTGGATTCAATCATTTGTCAACTTGTTGTCTTTCATTTAGGACTGGTTTTGTGTTTCTATTTGCATCCGATTAATCGTAGGCCTCATTTATCTGAAAGTAGGCAAAACTGTACAAAATTTAACAAAGTTACACTTGTCAAAAATGGCTGGCCATTGAAAGTGAATGGGGAAGAATGAAAGTATGAGAAACAACTAGTGTTCAGGAGCATTATGTGCTTGCAAACATAAAGGCCTTGGACCTGTGCATGTATAGATGCATGTATACTCGTGCTATCTCTCTCTCTCTCTCTCACACACACACACACTATTGTGAGTATTATGTCTATTTCATCCTACCTTGAACTGGATGCAATATGCTTTTATGATAACTTTCTCTGTGATAAACGTCTCACACACTCACACGCTCAAACTGCCTTGTCTAGGTTTTGAGGCTTTCATGTTCTCACAGAGTAGATGAAAGTTTACAAATAAATAATTTTTTTTTTTTTTTCTGAACTTTTACCATCTGGCCGGCACCACAGAGCCCATACACCAGGACAACCAGGCACAAGAACAGTTTTTCCCCCAGGCAATTCTCCTTATGAACAGCTAAATGTTCCCCCCATTGTGCAATATAATTTGCAGTAACTTTTTATTTATTAGTTACCACCCCCATCCTGGCACATCCCTGCATCTCTACCTCTTTCTATTCTATTCTATTCTATTCTATTCTATTCTATTCTATTCTATTCTATTTTATTCTGTCATCTATAACACAACTGTACATACCACTTATTTATTTATTTCTCAATTTTTTTTCTAATTTTTGTCTATTTATATTTACATATGTGTATTTTATTCTCACCTTATTTTTCTAATTTTTGTCTATTTATATTTACATATGTGTATTTTTTGTGTATGTTGTTGCTGTCTCTGTGTACTGGAAGCTAATGACACTAAAACAAATTCCTAGTATGCGCAAGCATACTTGGCAATAAAAGCTCTTTCTGATTCTGATTCTTTAGCATAGAGAGAGCTTCAGCTTGTTGTTTCATGATATTGTCTCTATTTGACAGTGTCAGTGTGCAGGATATATATAATTAAAATATAACAGTTCCATGAAATGTTATAATGTAAATAATCTTAATGTGTTCTTTCTTTTATGTCACGATGGTCAGACTTAACAGGAACAGCATAAGTGTTACTTTGTGACCCTTTTCAGAAAATAAAATCATTACAAAATAAAGATCCTGCTTTTTGTGATCTTCCCCATTCACTTTCAATGGATGGCCATTTTGATGAGTGTAACTTTGTGCAATTTTGTACAAAATAAAAGCATTTAAAAGCAAACTTCCTGATTAAACATTAAAGCACATTAGTGTGTGAAAAAGTGCAAATTTTCAATCATTTTTATCTCATATTGTGAAAATTATTCACAAAAAAAGCTTTTTTCACTCAAAAAATTAGGTGCCTACTTTCAGATAAATGAGGCCTATGATTAATCAGATACAAATAGAAACACAAAACATGTAAGTTTGAGTCCAATGCGATAACGTTAACTATTATTTTCAGGAAAAAGAATATCTTTTCCAGGTCAAATTGACCCGAGCACAACCAGAGGGTAAATCTTATTTATTTGAACTTCTTTATAAGCTACATTACAGATGATTTTTAGTTAAAACAACAAATTATTAATCAACAATTAATTAACAGATTGTTGATTAATTCATGAATACATAAAAGAGTAGACCTACATCAGTGTTCAAATTCAAGCTCTTGCTTTAAGATTTGCTACAGGAAGTCTAAAAAATGATCTATATTTTCAGTTGTCGGGTTGGATTTTGCGGAGAATGCAATGTTCACCTCACGTTCATAGTAAATACAGAAGAAGGTCCAGCTACAGATTCAACAGTGATGAAGCACAAATGACACAGTCAAACTACCATGTGACTTGTGATGTTATGTTTCAACCAAAGATTATTGTGACAGAGAGCAAATCTGCAAATAATTGTAAATAAACATTAAAACAGGAGTACTATAAATCTATGATTTAATGACTGACTTTCAAAGAAAAATACACTCTCTTTGTTATTAGCGACATCAGGAGGAAACAAGATTTGTCTAGACTTATTGTTTTCATATGTCGTTTGTATTTACGTCTGTTTAAATTCATTGGTGTGTTTTCTATTAGTTAAAACATTAATTGACTATTTAAACAAATGAATGAGCTTGTGACTGCAAATACAGTTTAATTTCAATGTTTTATATTCATTTAACTCAAAAAGCATAACAAATACAGCGTTGACTCCATTTACAATTCTTAAACAACGACATGTTTTCAATATTCTATAACGACACAAAGATGAAAACTGCACGAATGTGGTTAAAAGTGTTAAAAAAAACAAACAGAAGTTTAAAAACAGTAAAAAAAAAATAAAAATAAAAACAAATAAAACACCAGACAAAGCAAAACTGAGACACGCATCAAGAGTGTCAAACAGATAAACATAAAAAAACAGACACTGCATATGAAAGAAATCAACCAAAACCAACAGAATAAAGTAAAAGAGCAACAGCAGAAACATGAAAGATATGGAAGAATATATGGATAATAAACATAGAGAATTACTTCACAATCTGCCAGATGTGATTTAAAGAAATATCATGAATGAATAGAAGAGGTTTTAAGTAATAAGACGAATGAAAAAAATAAGCAACAAAATTGTCACCAAAAAAAATTAATTATTCTAATTAAAGAAGAGCTTCATAACTAAAACTGTCAAAATCGTCTCCTGGCTTTATTCTGTAGGATCTCCTGCTGTTGACAGGGGAAGCTGGATTCATGTGAGAGTCTGTGACATTATGAATCATTTCTCATAGATGTGATGATCTGCTGCTGATCTCATGAATCTTCATGTCGTTCTCTAAATCTTCTCATTCTCAGTTTCTGATCTTCCTGTTTCTTTCCTAAAAGCATCACATTATCATCATCATCTTCACACTCTTAATATTTGCATGTCAAATCCATAATGATGATCATAAATGTCTCTCACCTGACGTGTGTCTCATGTAGATGTGAAAACCTCCTAACAGACCAAACAGAACCATCAGCTGAAAACACCAGACCAGCACAAACACCACAGACACTGAACACACTGAAAACAACAATCAGACAGAAATCAAAACCCATCTTTCATGTTTCCAGCAGTGTGTTTAGTTAAACTCATATCATTTTCTGATGTTTGTGTGCTACTGGTCACTGCAGAGGTCAAACTAGAGGTCACAGCTGCAGTAGTTGGTCCTGTAATAAACATCAGCACAGAATCACCTGCTTTCTCTCTCTGAACCGCATCAACACAATTCACTGCTGACATCATAAACTAATCAAACTAATGACACTTTTTAAGAATAAGGAGCCCAATTAAGGGGACTGACTGTTTTGCATCATTGGCATTGATGCTGGTGAGATTCATACCACTTGATGAGAAACTCATACCATATTCTGAATCCTTTTCTTTAGAGGTCACAGATGCAGTAGTTGGTCCTGTAATAAAACGTAATTAAAGTATTACATGGCCAGTTAGGAGAATCGATTTGTTTGAATATCATGAAACCTGTCTAGGACACGTCCAGCTCACATTTCAGTTCAAAATCTGATGAACTAAACTAACTGTAAGTAATATTATGCGTTCATGTTTCATTGAATGTTTTTAGAGGCATTAAACCATTTGGCACTGTAACATGCTTCAAATATCATTTCTGACGTATGACAAAAAATAAAAAATGGAAAAAAATAAAACAAAATGATACATTCTCAGTAAATTATTATACAGGAAATTATAATTTGTGTAACATATAGAAAATAATTAAGTATAAAATTAAAAAATATACATACTGTAATGGTTGTATGTTTTCCATCTTTAAATGATGGCAATTAAAATCACAATAATATCATCATAAAATGTGCCTGAGAGAAATGTAACATATTGTCATGAATCTGGCCGGTGACCTTCGGTCCACTCACCACCAGATGTCGCTCTCACACTTTCACATCACACAGACTGTTGCACTACACCCCGGACTATGTCTCCCATCACCCATCGCGCTGATTGCGCCGGCACCTGTGGCCAATCAGATGCGCTACATAAGCCCCGGACTTTCCCCCGTTACTCGCCGAGTATTGTGGTTTTCTATTGCTGTTTCGCATATCTCCTGTGTTCAGCTTTCTTGCCTGGTCTTCTCGTTTCGTCTGTCTTGCCACCTGCCTTTTGGACTACTCGCTTGTTTCACGGATCTTCCCTTCACTTTTCCTCCCTGGATTACGTTCGCCGTTCTCGACCCACGCTTGCTTCATGGACTATTCTTGTGCCTCGCCCCAACATACCTGTTTGCTATTGTTTCGACCCTGCCTGTTTTCACCATGTTTTTGTCTGACACTAATAAAAGCTTGTGAATGGATCCGCTCGCCTCTCGTCTCCCTCTCCACGTTACACATATGCAGTTACACAGAATAAAAAGGTATGCAACAGCAGCAATGAGAATAAAAAAAAATGATCACTGTCAATAATTGCATTTAAAAAACATTTAATTAAGGGATTTTGTAGTAAAATGTGATTTGGACATGTTCTTGACAGGTTTTGTGAGAATTGCTCATCATCATCACTCTTGTTGCTGTTTTTTTATCAAATACATGGACATTAATGTATTAAAAGCTCACCAGTACAGGGTTTGACATTAATGGTCGTCTGTCCGTGACTGATGTGGTTCTTCACACTGCAGGTGATGTTTCCATCAGTTCCCTCATCCAGATCAATGCTGGAGTTTCCATCCATCAGTGAATCTCCATTCAGAGTCCAGCTGTAGAGGAGCTGATCGCCCTCAGAGGAGCAGGACGCCCTCATCACCCCACTGGAGGAGCAGATGATTGACACTTCCACTGAGCCAATAGGAGCTGGAGGGAGGGACACATGACAGTCACATGACAAACACAGGAGAATGTAGTTCTTCCACACTACTCATACTATTACTGGAGTATGTAGTGTGTTTACTGTGTGCTGCAGGAATAAAAACCTTCACAGATATTCAGCTGATTCATTTGATAGAGTGAGAGCTTCGGAGAACATGAGATTGTAATGAGTCTGATGAGAGTTTCTGTACCTTCAACATTTACTTTAAGATCTTCAAGATCTGTAGACGTGTCTGTGCCGTCTGAGTGATAAAGATATACTGTGTAATTCCCTGAATCTGCTCTGATCACACGGTTTATTATCAGAGTCCCATTAATGACTGTAACTTCAGGTCTGTTACTATAAAGATCACATTCATTCTTTTTAATCCTGTCATTCTTTACTCTACAAACTGGATCAGTTGTTTTGTTGTAGTTTATTCTCTTTTGTATCTTCATGTCATATTCACTAGTGTCCAGCAGCATCACCATATTGAGTTTGTGTCCCAGAGCTGCGTAACAGAGATCAGACTGATCAAACCTGCAGAACCGATCCAGACCTGAAGAACAAAACACACACACACACACACACACACACACACACTGATGAATGTATATAAATATCTCTCACATCATGAAATAAAATCTGACACAAATGACACACATTTACAGAACCAAAGTTCAACAGAAGAAACATCTGACAGACTCTTGATCTGATCTCAGGTCATCTTAAATAATGCTCATCTTCATCATAAACAAATGTTTTTTTCTCTCTTTTCTGTAAGGAAAGTGTCATTTGTGTCTCTCCTTCTGACTTACTTATACACTGAGCAAAATCTCATTACTTGACATATTTAATTCAGTTTAGTGTGTAATAAAAATAACTGTTACAATAAAACACTCAATTTAATTTAAAACACTACTCTGTATACCAACAGTCAAAAAGCAAATCTAAATGTTGATTTTATTAAAATAAACTATTTTGGTTTCAGATTCTACACACACTTTATGCATGTTAATGTGATATTCTGATAATGCTAACTTTTTTGTTTTTGTCCTCGAGTTTCTGTTCAGTCTCGTTAGTGAAACTCATGACATTTCTCTCCTTATTAATAATCTTTTAATCTTTCTGAAATTATATTTAATAGACACATTATTTTATGAATCCTCCATATAACACAACAATATAAGAAAAAATTTTTTTTTACAAAATTTTCCAGCACAATGGACACTGAGAGAGAAACACACACTCTCGCATTTTAAATACTCCACTAATACAAACCGTTAAGAAGATCAACACTATGACTAGATCACTGCAGGCATTTATATGTTTTTATATCAAAAGTTCATCTGACTGAACAGCATCATAACAGAGTTTGATGTGAAAGTAACTCACATTCAGCAGTTTGCAGCAGCAGCATCAGTCCAAAGATGAGCATCATTTCTCTAAAGTCCAGTTTCCAGAAGAGCCCAATCCCAGCAGAAGAGTGTGATGCTGCTTCAGATCATGACAGGAGTGTCTCGACTTCTGTCCGTCTGTTCTGGCTCTCATGAAGCGACTTCACAGCGACACTCAGACTGGACTGACACATGAGGAAATAGCTGACCCGACAGAAGAAAAGAAAATAACTTCTTCACTGAGGAAAGAGGAAGTTTCCTCTTACAGAGGAAGGCAGATGACGTTACATCTAAAACAAGAGAGTGAAACTAAGAGAAAGATGGAAAATGAAGTAACATTTTCAGGCACATTTTCTAAAAAGTGCAAAAAAAAAAAAAAAAATTGCTTTAAAAGGAACAAGCGAGAAGAAGTTGTAAAATGATTGTACTGATAAAACGCTCAGATGTGATGTGTATGATGGTGTTTGTAGTGTTTGACTCGGATCCAATCAGTTCATATGTGAATAAAGACAGGATTCTGACCTTCAGGTCGTCTGGACTCGATCTTCTGTTTACTGGAGCTGAGACTCATGGGACACGTTAAGTTTGTAGCTGCTCATGTAGGAGGAAATGACACCTGCAGGTGGAAACGACAACTACAGCTGGACTCACTTCACAGCACTCTGCTTTCATTTTATTCAAAACCCCATGGGTTAAAATGAGCTTGATTTTATTTATTTGAACTTCTTTATAATTAAATCTACGCTATGGATGCTTTTAGTTAAACTAATTAATTATGAATTAATAATTACCGAATAATTCATTGATGAATCATTAATACATGAATGAGAGAGTACATTAAAGCATAAGTGTTCAAATTCAAGCTCCGGCTTTATTAAGATTCACCACAGTGAGTCTAAAAATAATCTATATTTTTATCTGTCGGGTTAGATTTCACGGAAAATATAACGTTTACCTCACGTTCATACAGTAAACACAGAAGAAGGTCCGGCTACAGATTCATCCGAAGAACATCCATGAAGCACAAATGAGACGAGACATGCAATTTTATGTTTCAAACGCAGTTTATTGCGACGGAGAACAAGTCTGCAAATAAACATAAACATAAAAAAGAGTACTATAAATCTACGATTTAGCTCATTAAAGACACTCTTTGTTATTAGCGACATCCGCAGGAGGAAACAAGTGGTACAGCTAAACCTATTTCCTAAAATTTGATCAGTTTTCATATGTCGTTTTTTTTTTGTTTGTTTTTTTTTTTTTTTACGTCTGTTGAAATTCATTAATGTGTGCTTTCTGTTAGTTAAAACATTAATTGACTATTTAATCAAACGAATAATCCTGTGTTTGCAAACACAGTTTAATTTCAAAGTGTTTTATTTTCATTTAACTCAAAAAGCATAACAAATACAGCACTGGCTTAATTTATAATTCTTAAAGAACAACATTTTTCTCAATATTCTATAAAAACACAGAGATCTTGTAAAGAATACTGCATGAATGTGCAAACGTGTTAAAAAAAACTGCACATGCAAACAGAAGTTTAAAAACACAGTCAGAAAACACCAGACACCCCAAAAATAAGACATGAATCAAGAGTGAAAACATATGAAACATAAAACAAAAGACATTGCACATGAAAGAAATAAACCAAAACCAACAGAATAAAATAAAAGAGCAAGAGCAGAATTGTAAAATAAATCAATTCCTAGAAGACAGGGAAAATAAACACAGAGAATGACTTCACAATTTCCCACATCTGATTTAGAGAAATGCATATCATGGATGAACAGAAGAGGTTTCAAGTAATGATGTAAAATACTGCTAGTTCATTAAAAGCATATAAACAAATGAATAAATAAGAAACAAAACTGTTATCAAAAAAAAAAAAAAAAAAAAAAAAAAATCAAATTAAAGAAAAGCTTCATAATTATAATTGTAGAAAATGTCTCCTGGCTTTATTCTGTAGGGTCTCCTGCTGTTGACAGGTGAAGCTGGATTCATGTGACATTATGAATCATTTCTCATAGATGTGATGATCTGCTGCTGATCTCACGAATCTTCATGTTGTTCTCTAAATCTTCTCATTCTCAGTTTCTGATCTTCCTGTTTCTTTCCTAAAAGCATCACACTATCATCATCATCTTCACACTCTTAATATTTGCATGTCGAATCCATAATGATGATCATAAATGTCTCTCACCTGACGTGTGTCTCATGTAGATGTGAAAATCTCCTAACAGACCAAACAGAACCCTCAGCTGAAAACACGAGACCAGCACAAACACCACAGACACTGAAAACACAGAAAACAACAATCAGACAGAAATCAAAACCCATCTTTCATGTTTCCATCAGTGTGTTTAGTTAAACTCGTATCATATTCTGATGTTTGTGTGCTACCGGTCACTGCAGAGGTCAAACTAGAGGTCACAGCTGCAGTAGTTGGTCCTGTAATAAACATCAGCGCAGAATCACCTGCTTTCTCTCTCTGAACCACACCAACACAATTCACTGCTGACGTCATAAACTAATCAAATGAATGACACTTTTTAAGAATTAAGAGCCCAATTAAGGGAACTGACTGTTTTGCATGATTGGCATTGATGCTGGTGAGATTCATACCACTTGATGAGAAACTCATGTCATATTCTGAATTCTTTGCTGTAGAGGTCACAGATGCTTATAAAGCTTATAAACGCTTTAGGATAAGTGGTAAAGATAACCCTTGGTTTAGTGATACTGTCTCAACCCTTATCAGACAGAGAAATGTGGCCTGGGCCAAGGCGAAGAAAACTAACGATCCACTAGATTGGAGTTGCTATAGAGCAGTGGTTCCCAAACTTTTTCTGCAGGGCTCCCCTTTTGCAGAATAAAAAAAATTCAAGCCCCCCACCCCCTTTGTTTAATATAATTACAATTATTATAATTCAGTGTGTGACAATTTACTCAAAAAACTAAACAAGAAACTAGTCACTTTTAGAGTAGAAACATTAAAAGTAAAGCATGCAGCTTTACTATATACTGTTTTTTTTTTTTTTTTGTTTTTTTTTGTTTTTTAACTATGAAACAGCTTTCATTGTTTTTTAAACAGATTTTCTCAATTTTCTCATTTTTTTCATCTCTTTGTTGCAGTTGCGATCTCTGAAGTTCATTATCTACCTCATCTACAGTCTATCTACGTTTACTTGGCACTTGATGTCTTTTCAAAAACTTGTCCATGCTTAGAGCAGAACTACTATGCCATTCATTCATAATTTTACTCGACTAACCGCAGTTCTCATTTCTGATATCAATTGCACCATCTAGTGGTCTGTTATTTTACGACAAAAACAATTACAAACTGCGAGTCGTCTTGAGGTAATAAAATATGATGAAATTCATATTTTGTGTTAAATTATTTACATGTGGCAAGTAGCCATATAATAAGCAAGATAACCTTGTATCACCCTATAAACGTTTCTTTTTACATAAAAATCTAGGGATGTACCGAAATGAAAATTCTTGGCCGAAACTGAAACTGCTTTGTAATAATTATTTATTATTTTATTAAATAATATAGTCATTTTATAAGACTTTTTAGTTTAACTCAGTAATTTTAATGATACTGAATAAAAAATAATCACAAGCCAATAAAATAACCACGTTTATTGAAAGTAACAATAAAACTGGACAGAAAATATACGAATATTAAATCTCAATATATTATTTTTTATTCAGTTCTATGAAACGGAATTAGATATTAGAACATTTTTGGACTAATTATCAAAATAATGTATAGTCCTAAAAAGCTATTATTATCAGAGCATGTGATCAGAGCATACATCACGAGAGGGTAGCGTCATTTTACCAGCGTTGTCCAGTACACCAGTACCAGCATGTTACAGCACAGTATGCCACACTATTGCAAACAGGAACAAGTACACATTGACATTTTCTGTCGGCGCGTTATTTGAGCGGACTTTGCTTTTCCGTTGAGCATAAGCGGTACACGAGTGGAGCATTCATATGGGCCGTGAGCAACTCAACGGAACGCACATTCATAGAGCGGAATATTGAACGGTGCGCGCTGAATACTACCGGGCAGTGCGGATATTTTCGGCCGTTGTTTCTTTCGAATCTATATAAAAAATCGGCCGACTGTACACTAGCATTGCCGCGCCCCCCTTATCATAACTCCGCGCCCCCCAGTTTGGGAACCACTGCTATAGAGTATTACGAAATAAATGCACTAAAGTAATAAAAATTCAAAACGTGAATACTGTCTTTCTATGGTAAATGAAAATCAAAATAACCCTATAAAATTTTGCAAGTTAGTTAAATCCCAGCCCTATCGCAGCAGAAGAGTGTGATGCTGCTTCAGTCACAAGATCACTTCTCTCTGACAGAAGAGACCAACTGATACTCATCTGTGCTCACAATATATTAATACACCTACTGCAGTTTCTGTGAGAAAAGAGGAAGTTAAGATCACTACTGGAGTACTTTGCAATTTAACATCTTGCACAAACTAAGTTACAAAAGTAACCAGCATATACATTTGCTTTTTTGTCATTGTGTGGCCGGAAGGAAAAATTTGCTGTGGTGAGAATAAAAACCATTGTCTGACTAACAAACATCTACTAAAGAAAACATCTGTCATGATGTGCACGTCTTCTGTTAACTTTTACACAAGTTTAAATCCATGAGGTCTGGCACAAAATCATAATGTCAAATATACAGGAAAAACATAAACAATTCAGTTGTCATAAGGACGTTTATAATGTTTTACATCCTGCATATGTTGTTTAAAATTGTATTCAAAGCTCTCAGTGATTACTGCAGTTTGTAAAAACGTTTGTCCAAATACTCACACTTGCAGTCTTTGCGCTTGATCACTTGTCTACTTATAGGACATATTTCCTGTGTTTGACCCAGAGCATATGAAAACCACAAGTGTGTGTAGAACTACCTGATGGGTATTTATAGAGTTTTACAGAGCGTTTATAAGTGTTTACAGAGCTTTATTTAGATTTTCAACACTTTGCATTTAAAACAAGCTTCTAAATATCTGATCAATAGCCTCTATAACAGATTTCTAATTAAGTGATAAAAAGCAGTTGCAAATGTTGTATAAAATACACATAATCATCTTTGCACCAATAAAATGTGCAATACTTTAGTATGTTTTGCTACTAAGTTAAATGTAATATCTATTATTTATATTTCATTTACATTTGAAGGATTTCCAAAACATCTTCTGAGATCTCTGCAAAAAGTCTCACGATTTATTTCCAGAACATGGTGCATGATGGGATATGTTTAAGAGCACTGTGCCTTGGCATTTTGAAGTCCTTGGACAGTCTTGTGCCCTTACTTTCTGTTGTGTGTACATCCTCTCAAGTGGCCAAGACCGCAAATGTGTGTATTTGGACAGGCCCCTTGTCTCCTGCATGGAACATCATCTTCAACTAACTTATCAAGTAAGAACACAACAGTTATAATACAAAAACAACACCTAGTGGTTATTCCATCCACACTGCGAGTTCTTATTTGATCACAGTTTGACAGTTTGTCCGTGCCATAGCGTAGTCTTGTATGAAAGAGGTCCTGTATACTTTTCCACTCTTGCTGGAATCCATTCATCCATTCTTGACGTGCCAGAATGGGTTTGGTGTAACTGACTGACCTTGTGATGGTACGATGACTCTCACTCCCCAAGTCACGCATTCATCTTTGATACTCAGAGCATCTCTGCTGTGGTAATGTGGTAACAGCTGTAGCTCTATTATCTCAGGCCAATCCTTCATTATGTACTCATGGACCTGGCAATGGGTGTTATGTCACCTGTCACTGGGTGTCAACTCAGGGCATCAGCATTTTTGTGGGACTTTCCAGTGATATGATTGATATGATTGCGCTGGGTGATCCCATTTGAGGAACTGCTTTGTTTTATTAAAAAGATTAATCAAGGGCTTACGATCAGTGCAAATTGTGAAGGCATGACTATTCATGGGTTTCAGTCATGTGACTTTTTAGTCTCTCCTTGGTGATCGGAAACTAAAATAACACTTCACCAACAACGAAAAACAATGTTTTTTTTTTTTTTTGTTTTTTTTAATAGATACATTAGGATTATATCCTTATTTACTGTCAAGCGAAATGCTGACTCCACTAAAGTTTAGTGAAAACATGCCATTCGACCTCATACACAATTCCTCTCCATACACTCGGGGCAATTTCAGGTAAATTCTCACCTGCCAGGGACTTGCCCATCTGCCGCACCCGGCCTGGATGTCTGTGTACTCAGTGCCAGATTCTGGACCCAATCAATCTGAGACAGCCGCAACTTATGGACACTGCCGCATCCTTCCAAGCCAGAATCTGCCGGATTCTCATTAAAGAACTCAAGTTGATCAAGCTGGCATGAGTAAACTTTATTTACACAACAATTTATCTACAAAACCATGTAATTATAGCAAAAAACAGCAGTTTTAAGTGTAGATAAAATATTTAACACATTTTGCAAAATTACCCTTGCATTTACTTGAATGAATGAGGCATTTATATACACTTGGACTGTAACATTTAATAAATAAAGGTTAAAACATAAAAAAAAATTAAAAGGTATTCTGAAAAACACATTGGTAAATGGCAAAGTTTTGGAATTAACCATTTTTTACTTCTGACATGTTGCCGGTGTTGTGCCCAATTCTGACCCCTGCCAGATTACTACCCCCCAGTATTAGAAATGACACTATATAAATCACACTACCAGAAGGGGTCACCTCATCTCGAAAAATCACGTGAAAAAATGCAAGCGGAGTCGGTCTACCTCAGGTATCTACCTCGGTTGTCACCCGATTTCATGAAAGTGCATATTTGGTGTAGGCTACTATTTATACGCAGAGACTGACTTCAAATGACTTGGCGTATGATACGCAATGGGTATAGGATTAAGGGTGTGGGGTAAATGCGTAGGCTATAATATGCATGCGAAAATGTCTCGGTTATGTATGGTAACCCTCCTTCCCCGATGGAGTCATTATTCTCTGCTTTAGCACTGTTTTGAATCTTACTGTTTGAATGCTTTCGCTTACTGAATCATTGGAATTTCCAGGGGTTTAGCAGTTTAAAATTATGTGATCACAACAACCTGCTTCTTTTGATATTTAAGGTATTGTTTTCATTAGCCTATAATGTACTATTTCAAGAGCCCGGTCTCCTGAAAATGCCTATCAATAGCACGATTTTCTGTTTCTATTTGGCGTGCTATTTATATGCTAAAATTGACTTTGGCGTGCATATGATATGCATGTCTTTGACATGTCGAGTGTACAACACTAGGGGTCGCTCTTGGGAGCCCAAACACCTCTGACAACTTTGAGAAAAGGCCAATAAAATTGGGTGTGCAGATTTTGCATAGCTAAATAGGGTAGTGTGGGATCTGCTTCCTCGTTCTGTTCTGAGGAGTTGAGAAGCGTCTCCATCCACTCAGAGGCAGTCTGGAGTTGTGGCATGAAGGACACAACGTCTCTGTTCTCTCCATTGGGGAACGAGGGTTACCATACGTAACCGAGACGTTCCCCTTCTGTCGTACACTTCGTGTTGTGTCGAGTGTATGACACTAGGAGTCCTTGTGAAACACGCCATAACTCAGACCGCGTCATGAGTGCTCGGGGCGCATAATAACAAGCCAACGTGTTAAAATAAGCACAGCTCACCTCTCCGTGACCTTCCAACGTCCAAGAACTGACCTGTCGCAGGCAGGGTCCTGCAGCCGGGCCTTTCCTCAGTGGAGCGGCTGAGTGTCTTGAGAACGTTGGGACAGTGCCCGTTTCCCAGAGGGAAAAGACACTACGGAGATCACGAGGAGGGTAAAAAGTGAATATATGTTAGAGGGTGGAGCCTTCACTCGCCTCCGAGCGAATTCTGTCGTGACAGAGAATCGGCCACCCGATTGAATTCGCCGGGAATGTGAGTGGCACAGAGAGACTTGAGTCTGTGCTGGCTCCAGAGTAAGAGATGGCGGGCCAGTTGTGACATGCGAAAGGAGCGGACACCGCCCTGGTGGTTGATGTACGCCACAGTCGCTGTGTTATCTGTGTGGACCAACACATGCTTGCCCGGATTAAGGGTTGGAACCTCTTCAGGGCTAAAAGCACTGTCAACAACTTATCCAGACCCCTGAGGCTGCATGCCCATTGCACACAGCGCCCCAGCCTGTCTTGGAAGCATCTGTTGTAATTACGATGCATCTGGACACTTGTTCCAAGGGCACCCCTGACCGCAGGAACGAAATGTCTTCCCAAGGGCTGAAGGTTTTGCGGCACAACGGTGTGACATTCACACGGTACATGCCTAGGTGCCATGCCCATCTTGGGACTCGGGTATGAACCCAGTGCTGCAGCGGTCTCATGTGCATCAAGCCCAGTGGCATGACCGTGGCTGAGGATGCCATGTGCCCCAGGAGCCTCTGGAAGTTTTTCGGGGGGGCGCTGTTCTGAGTTTGAGTGCTCTCACGAACCCCAGCACTGACTGTGCACGGTCTTGGGAAAGACATGCAGTCATACTGACCGAGTCCAGTTCCACACCGAACTGGACTCGGTCCACATACTCTGCACAGGGGAGAGTTTGCTCTTTTCCCAGTTGACCCGAAGTCCCAAACAAGCCAGGTGGTTGAAAACCACATCCCTGTGGGTGCAAACTATATCTCATGAGAGAACCAGAATCAGCCAGTCGTTGAGATAATTTAAAATGCGAATGCCCACTTCCCTGAGGGGGGCAGGGGCAGCCTCCACAACCTTCGTAAAGACGCGGGCCAACAAGGAGAGACCAAAGGGAAAAACCTTGTACTAATAAGCCCGACCTTCGAAGACAAACCGCAGGAACGGCCTGTGTCTTGGAAGGATTGAGACATGAAAGTACGCGTCCTTCAGGTCTATCGTCACAAACCAATCTTGAACTCTGACACACGTGAGAATGTGTTTGAGGGTTAACATTTTGAACGGGAGCTTGTGAAGGGCCCGATTCAAAACTCTCCGATCTAGGATTGGTCTGAGCCCACCACCCTTCTTGGGTACAATGAAGTAGGGGCTGTAAAACCCTTTCTTGATTTCGGCTGAAGGGACAGTCTCTATCGTATGCTTAGCCAGAAGGACTGCGACCTCCGCACGAAGGACCGCAGCGTTCTCACCTTGGACTGAGGTGACAGGAGCACCGTGGTACCTGGGCGGGTGTCTTGCGAATTGGATCGCATAGCCAAGTCGAATGGTCCTGAGAAGCCAGCGAGAGGGATTGGGGAGGTTCAGCCAATCTGAAAAACAGTATCGTTGAAGAGACAAACCTGGGAAATGGGAAAGCAAACTTTCTCAGCATCTCGCATCTCCGCCAGGTTTAGCCACATGTGGCGCTTCTGGACCACCATGGTGGACATCGCCCTCCCCAGCGCCTGCGCTGTGACCTTCGAGGTGAATGATGCCACTTCTCACACAGAGACGCTGCATTCGGCTCGAAAAACAGAACGAGTGAGCAGATCCCGCGTTGCCCTATTTATACCCGGATGTCCGGGCGTGGCCAGCTATGCAAAATCTGCACACCCAATTTCATTGGCCTTTTCTCAAAGTTGTCAGAGATGTTTGGGCTCCCAAGAGCGACCACTAGTGTCGTACACTCAACACAACGCGGAGTGTACGACAGAAGGGGAACTATGTATTTACTGTGTATATCATATGCACGCCAAAGTCAATTTTAGCATATAAATAGCACAGAAAATTGTGCTATTGATACACATTTTCAGGAGACCGGCCTCTCGAAATAGTACATTATAGGCTAACGAAAACAATACCTTAAATATGAAACAGATCACATAATTTTTAACTGCTAAACTCCTGGAAATTCCAATGATCCAGTAAGCGAAAGCATTCAAACTTTAAGTTCAAAACAGTGCTAAAGCAGAGAATAGTGACTTGTCACAGATTAAAAGACATCTTGTTGATTTATAAGCTTTAGGTGGAGCATAACGAAAGTCTTCGGGCAAATCAGCAGTCTCGCACGCAAAATTAACATTTTGCAAGTTCCTTTGTGAGCTCGCTAAAGTAAAATACTAAAATGTAAAAACGCATCTATGCTTACGAGAAATATTTAATCAAAATGAACCCATACATCAGGCCCGGCATCAAGAGGGGGGCTTGGGGGGTCTTAGCCTCATCCTGAAGCCCCCCCTGCAATGATCTGAAGGACCGACTCCTTCACCCCCAGAATACGAGTTTCCGTATTCCGTATTCAGCTGAGGATACCTCTCCAATACAGTTTGACCCACTCTAACCCCCCCAAAACTCGTTGATTTTAACCATTAGATGTGGACGATCACAGGTGTATTTAAACTTTCACTGCTAAATTCAAACGTGCTTTTGCGCCTTCTCTGGCGCTGAGCCAGACAGACGCACTCAGTGCTTTTAGCATATATCCCAATTCAGTGTTTTCCAACCACATAAAAATAATGTTTCAGACATTTATATTAATCACTAGCAAAAAAAGACATTTGTTAAATAGCCTACATACTGATGTTTGTGAGTTTGTTAAATGCACTGGTGTGTAAGGAAAGCGGCAATAATCTGACGATGTATTATATTCATATAGAACAGCCCCCCCTCCACCACTCCCATACTAATAATCTATATTTTCAGATGTCTGTTTGGATTTTGCAGAAAATACAACGTTTACCTTATGTTCAAAAACACAGATTCATGATGGTGCACAGTGATGGAGCACAAATAACACCGTCAAACTACTAAGCCTGCGACATGTAATTTTATGTTTCAAACACTGTTTATTGTGACAGACAGCAGATCTGTAAAATTCGCAAATAGACTTTATAAAAATCAAAACGGGAATAACAAAGACAAACACACTCTTATTAAAAAAAAAAAATGTTTTAAAAAGTTTAAAAACAACACAGTCAGAAAACACCAGACACCCCAAAACTGAGACATGGATCAAGAGCTTCAGACAGATCACTATATAATAAATATGAAAGAAATCAACCAAAACCAACAAAATAAAGTAAAAGTGGAAAGACTGTACAAAAGGTCTTCTGGCTTTATACTGTAGGATCTTCTGCTGTTCACAGGTGAAGCTGGATTCATTTGAGTTCTCTAAATCTTCTGTTTGTTTCCTAAAAGCATCACATTATCATCAACATCTTCACACTCTTAATATTGCATGTCAAAATCCATAATGATGATCATAAATGTAGATGTGAAAACCTCCTTACAGACCAAACAGAACCAACAGCTGAAAACACCAGACCAGCACAAACACCACAGACACTGAACACACTGAAAACAGCAACACAAACATCAATCAGTCAGTCAATGTTCGGTTGTTGTTGATATCTGTAGATGAACCCTCACCGGTAGGACAGACTAGTCTAATGGCCGTCTGTCCATGACTGACGTGGTTCTTCACACTGCAGGTGATGTTTCCATCAGTTCTCTCATCCAGATCAATGCTGGAGTTTCCATCCATCAGTGAATCTCCATTCAGAGTCCAGCTGTGGAGGAGCTGATCGCCCTCAGAGGAGCAGGACGCCCTCATCACCCCACTGGAGGAGCAGATGATTGACACTTCCACTGAGCCAATAGGAGCTGGAGGGAGGGACACATGACAGTCACATGACAAACACAGGAGAATGTAGTTCTTCCACACTACTCATACTATTACTGGAGTATGTAGTGTGTTTACTGTGTGCTACAGGAATAAAAACCTTCAAACAGATTCAACTGATTCATTTGATAGAGTTGAGATCTTTGGAGAAAATTAGATTGTAATAAGTTTGATGAGAGTTTCTGTACCTTCAGTAATCACTTGAAAATCTGTACCTGTTTCTAAGCCGTTGGAGTGATAGAGAGATACTGTGTAATTTCCTGAATCTGCTCTGATCACACGGTTTATTATCAGAATCCCATTAATGACTGTATCTTCAGGTCTGTTACTATAAAGATCACAATATCTCATCCTGGCATATTTTACTCTACAAGTTGGATCCTCGTGTATGTTGTAGTTTACTCTCTTTTGTATCTTCGTGTCATATTCACTAGTGTCCAGCAGCATCAGCACATTGAGTTTGTGTCCCAGAGCTGCGTAACAGGGATCAGACTGATCAAACCTGCAGAACCGATCCAGACCTGAAGAACAAAACACACAAAGAGATAAATGTGTATAAAAGAAAGCAAGCAGAAATGTAAAAAAAAAAAACAGAGGAAAAGTATCTAAACCATTTTTAATCAAATGTTATCTTAGTTTGTAAAATAAAGTAATATGTTTACATGGAGTGAATTTTGTGCCAATATTCATCAGACAAATCCAGTGTTTTGCAAATAAAC
This sequence comes from Cirrhinus mrigala, assembly GCA_036247105.1. Lineage (NCBI taxonomy): Eukaryota > Metazoa > Chordata > Actinopteri > Cypriniformes > Cyprinidae > Cirrhinus > Cirrhinus mrigala. The sequence continues at coordinate 338,743 of JAMKFB010000146.1, read as the reverse complement.
AATCTGCTTTGCAAAGAAAAAACGTGACTTTCAAACAAACGCAAAGTGATTCACAAATACAAAACACTATTTAAGAGGAAATGCAGTGGTATGGAGAAATATATGTATGCCTTTTTATGAGGAAACTTGGCTTGATTTTCTCACAAATGTGTGCAGGTAGATTTTCTCACAAATGCAATTGAGCAACTCCTTTTTCCAAAGAACAGCAGATGGCGCTGTCGGTCAATTTACGCTTGTCTCCTGAGACCCAAAACACTCGTTTACCTTTTCAGGGAATACAGCAGACCAACATGAGTGGGGAACAGTGTTAACATGTGTTAAGTTGTTAACATGATTGATTAGGTCAAAAATCAGTAGAGACGTGGCAAAACATTTAACTATGCAGTCTTTCCCTATAAAAACAGATCCACTCTTCATATCCTCTGTTGGATCACAGGATATAGAATATATACATATGTTGATACAATTGTTCAACATTCAAACCAACGCAGGGGTATAATAACAATATATCATGTCACACACACATTACAATATATTGTAATACTAAAATGCAAATGTATTATGGAGAGCGACAATATTGTGAACCAATAATAAAAGCTTAGACAGTTTAATTTAGTTTTAGATATGTATCAGTAATATTACTCTTAATTATATTATTAAGAGGTATTTAATTATTAATAAATAACTGAAAACAAATCACATTATTTAGTACAATATCTAACATTTTAAATATTGTAACTGTGCAATCATTTGTGTCTAAAATAATCATGTATTTTTTAACTAAGCAAAATGACGAATATTTCTTTTCTGGAGTCACTCTTGTCGTGTGAATTGGGGAGAAAGATCAAGTTCACGCTGATGTAATACTAAGTTGAAGACCACACCAGCATGTTTTGTCACGCTTTCTTGATGACCACAGAAGGAACTAAAAATACAGATACGAGTAGAAACGTTAGAAACTGCAGTGGCTCTACTTTTATTTGTATATAGTCTTAATAACAACAAAACAATGTGCTTTTGTAAAATAAAGAAATCAAACAAGGTGCTTGAAATGTCTACTTTTAAATAAACCAATTCATGATATATTGTTATTATACCCCTGCGTTGTTTTGAATGTTGAACAATTGTACCAACTTATGTATATATTCTATATCCTGCGACCCAACAGAGGATAAGAAGTACGGAGAATGTATCAGGTTATATATATATATATATATATATATATATATATATATATAGGGAAAGACTGCACAGTTAAATGTTTAACCATGTCACTACTGATTTTTGTACTAATCAGTCATGTTAACAACTTTTCAGCACTTTTCTGCTGTATTCCCTGAAAAGGTAAACGGGTGTTTCGTGTCTCTGGAGACAAGCGTAAATTGACCGACAGCGCCATCTGCTGTTTTTGGAAAAGGAAGTTGCTCAGTTGCATTTGTGAGAAAATCTACCTGCAGGCTTTTGTGAGAAAATCAAGCCATGTTTCCTCATAAAAAGGCAAATGATTCTCAGAGTTGTAACACACAATACATATATTTGTCCATACCTCTGCATTTTCTCTCAGATAGAGTTTTGTATTTGCAAATCACTTTGCGTCTGTTTGAAAGTCAAGTTTTTCTTTGCAAAGCAGATTGTGTTTATTTGCAAAACACTGGATTTGTTTGACGAATATTGGCACAAAATTCACTCTATATGTTTATACTGTTATATTTTGGAAGAGTTTATTCAGATGAAGGGGGTGATGAACTCAGACTTCTTCACATAATGAACCTAAAACCACAATCATCACATTTTGACTTCATGTGTCTGTAACACAAATACTGAACTCTGTTACTGTGATTTAAACTCTTCCATCTCAAATGAATTACTCCACTGACTCCACAACACTACACAAAACTTTTAAACACTCAAAACAGAAAACACTATTACTACATCACTGCAGACTGATTTTGATGAGTTTGATGTGAAAGTGACTCAAATGCAGCAGTTTGCAGCAGCAGCATCAGTCCAGAGATGAGCATCATTTTTCTTAAGTCCAGTTTTCAGAAGAGCCCAATCCCAGCAGAAGAGTGTGATGTTGCTTCAGTCACACAATCACTTCTCTCTGACAGAAGAGACCAACTGACACTCATCTGTCACTCATCAATATAATAATACACCTACTGCAGTTTCTGTGAGAAAAGAGGAAATTGAGATCACTACTGGAGTACTTTGGTGTTTACTGTTTTGCACAAACTAAGGTAAAAAAATTGCTGCAAAGAAAAATTGCATGACGTGAGAATAAAAACTACTGCTGACCAGTAAATCTACTAAAGAAAACATCTGTCTTTATTTGCACATTTTCTATCAACTTTTACTTCTGAATCCACAAGGTCTGGCACAAAATCATAATGGACAATGTTGAACTCCACTGGAAAACTGACCACTGAAGTTAACCCACTGAACCAAAAATATGAGGGAATAAATGACCTGCACTATGATTCAAATATACAAGAAAGAACTGCTAAATAAACTAGTTATCATAGGGATATTTAAAATGTCAATTTTAAGCTCTGCATGTGACATTTACAAATGTATTAACACAGTTCTCAGTGATTATTACAACAACAATTGATAAACAATTTCCCTGATAAAGAAGTTCAGTTTGTAGAGAAATGATCACACTGAGATCTCTGTCATTTCTCAAGATCACCACACGAGGTCTCCAACAGATCTATCAATGTGTTGCTATAGTAACAGCAGCCTGTTTCAGCCTCTGGTTCATGTCCTGAATCTCCTAGGGTTCATCTGGAAGGAAATCTGGAAAGTTATCTGGAAAGATAAACTGTTGCTACTCTGAAACAAATAAGGTGAAGAACCTCATTATGCATCAAACTAATACGTGTAAGATTTGTTATCAACTGCAGTCAGCTATATAATATCTAATGTAAATCAGAAAATCATATACTGATAATATACAACAATGCCAAGGTCTCTGGAAGAGGTTGATATTTACGTTCGCTGTGGTTGCGTGAGCAGTCCGGTGGTGGTGACTTTATCCACTGGTTGTGCTGGTAGCAATACAGTGGGGGAAGGAGCAGGAATCCGTTTTGACAGCCTTGAAGATGAAGCGCTGTAGGATGCTGATCTCCTGGAGAACCAAAGGGTCCTAAGATCTGGAACATGCAGATGTGGCCCTGGAGTAGGTGCTGAAGGTCCTTAGCTTGAAACACGCAAGCAAAAGTACCTGAAGTAAAGGTTTTCTCACCGGAGATTAACCTTTTTGCAAATGTCTGTGTGCTTTTCTGCCTTGGTCAATCCACTTTGTCTCTCTAGGATGGAGACTCAGGATGCTGCATCTGTTGTTGTCTCGCTGGACGAAGACTCTGAATGTAGAGTATCTCTTTCCTTACAGGCTGGAGGCTCAGAACGTGGTAGTATCTGTTGCTGCCTCAAGAGCTAGAGACTCAGACTTGGTATCTGTCGTTGTCTCACTCTTACGGGTTGATCTGTTTGTGTCTTTCCTCTATGGGACTCAGAATGTAGTTGTTCCTTCCTGGTAACAGGCCGGAGACTCAGAACGGAGGTGATCTGTTTCTGTCTCTTTCCTTACCGGACTGAGACTCAGAATGGGGTGTTTCTGTTGCAGTCCCTTCCCTTTTGGAACTCAGAAACGTTGTTTCTGTTGCTGCCTTCCTTGTAACAGGCCGGAGACTCAGAACAGAGGTTGTTCTATTAGTGTTTCTTGGACATGCCGGAGACTCAGAACGGGGTGTTTTTGTTGCTGCCTTCCTGGTAATAGGCTGGAGACTCAGATCGTTGTTGTTCTGTTACAGTCCTTTCCTTGACGGGTGACTCAGAACTGGTGTGCTTTCTTGACAAGCCACAGACTCAGAACAAGGAGTGTCTTTTGGAAGGGTACCTTTATCCCTTTCTGATGAGGAGGAGATTGCAATTTGGCACTTCTCCATTTCCATGCTGCGATTGGCTGGTTCCATGAGAGTTGGGGGACACGTTGTGGCCCACCCTTCTTTCCTCCTGTGGAATTTATTTGCATAGTCCAAACACAGGGCTAGAAAATTGTCACTAAAGTTTTACCGGTGCATTTCTCACTTTCCAAACTATAACCAGAAGGCATTTGGCAATGTTATGAACACATTAAGTCCAAACATAATGGGAAAGGATTGAACTGTCATGCATGCATTCATTTGTCCATTAACAGCTGAGTTTGTGTAAGATGTTGCACTACACATTGCTGTTACTAGGGATACTTATTTCTCTAAATACGTTTAAGATGTGTGTGTTGTAGTGTGCATCAGTTTTAAGATTCGAAAACATAGTTATGAATGGATTTGGATAGATCTCCAAAATTTCTTTTTGTTTCACCCAATGCTGCTGCATCTGGAGGTCGTAAGGAATTTTTATGGTCGGTCTCAGGCCAAACCCTCAGGAATCAGTCTCAAGGTGGGTGAAGGGCACAAATTGCATTTTGACCAATAGGAAGTTCTGTCCTTCCCGGGCTTTGTACCAAAGGTCTTCTTATTGCCCTTTAACTTGGACATAGTTCCCAAGATGGCGGTGCGGTCAGACGCAGCGGCTATTCCAGGTCCGAAAAACGGTGCTTTTATGTCTTTTAATGTCATCTGTTCGTCTCAAAATAGTGTCAGTTTACCACTAATTCATAAGGAAATCACTCCAAAATACATCTATGATCGCCAAAGCCTTTAGGAAATCGGCAATACATACAACCACCAACTCGCACCGGCGACAACTGAGAAGCTCCAAGGCATTTGCCTGCTGCTAGAGCCGAACCCCGAGACCACGGCCTCGTCTACGGATGCTACCCACACAAAGCAGCGGCGCCGGCGGTGTGAGAGGGGACAGAAGCGCGGCAAGCGCGGAGGCATACGAGCTAGGCTAAGGGCTAACCCCACCAGACCAGCCCTTCCAACACTCATGCTCTCTAATGTTCGCTCGCTGGAAAAAAACAGGACTTATTTCAACTCAGTCGCTCTACGCTGCACAAGGCATGGGATTGTTGTGTGTTTGTTTTCACTGAAACATGGCTAAACGACAACACATAAGGACGCGCTTCACAAGCTTTACAGCGCCATCAGCAAACAACAAACAAATAACCCCTATGGCTTTTTCATCATTGCCGGTGACTTTAATCACGCGAACTTAAAGTCAGTTTTACCAAAGTTCTGCCAACATGTAAACTTTGCAACAAGGGGAAACAGCACTCTGGACTTGGTTTACACAACAGAAAAAAATGCATACAAAGCTGGACCCCGCCCCCACCTTGGATACTCAGACCACATCTCTGTTATGCTAATCCCAGCATACAGACCACTTCTCAAACTTGCCAAACCGGTTAAAAAACAGATCACCGTATGGCCAGATGATGCCACCTCAACACTACAGGACTGCTTTCAGTGCACAGACTGGAACATGTTCAGAGAGGCGGCCACCTACAACAACCACACAGACCTGCATGAGTACACTGAAACTGTGACTGCTTATATCAAAAAGTGCATTGATGATGTGACAGTCACCAAGACCATCACCACACGTGCAAACCAGAAGCCGTGGATGACAGCAGAGGTTCGTGGGCTGCTAAAGACCAGAGATGATGCTTTCAGATCAGGAGACAAAGCAGCCCTAAAAACAGCAAGAGCCAATCTGTCCCGTGGCATCAAGCAAGCAAAACGCTTGTATGCACAAAAAATAAATAATCACTTTACTGACAGCAAAGACACATGGAGCCTGTGGCAAGCCATTCAGACCATCACTGATTACAAGCTCCTGCCACAGGCCTGCGATGACGACACATACCTCCCAGACGCACTCAATGAGTTCTATGCACGGTTTGAAATGCAGAATGACACACCTGCACAAAAACTACTCACACCTCCCAACAACCAGGTACTCTGTCTGTCTCCAGCCGATGTAAGGAAGACTTTATCCAGGGTTAACCCATGCAAGGCTGCGGGTCCTGACAACATACCTGGCCGTGTACTGAGAGACTGTGCTGCACAGCTGACGGATGTCTTAACAGATATCTTCAACACCTCGCTGAGCCAGGCAGTCGTCCCCACATGTCTCAAATCCACCTCCATAATTCCAGTACCAAAGAAGCCCCCTGTGTCTTGTCTGAATGACTGCCGTCCCATAGCACTGACTCCAATCATGATGAAGTGCTTTGAGAGGTTAGTTATGCACAATATCAAAACCAGCCTCCCCAACACACTCGATCCGCTCCAGTTTGCATACCGACCAAACCGCTCCACGGACGATGCCATTTCCTCCACCTGGCTCTTACTCACTTAGAAAACAAAGACTCTTATGTTAGAATGCTGTTCATTGACTTCAGCTCAGCATTCAACACAATAATCCCACAACAGCTCATCAACAAACTAAACCTTCTGGGCCTAAACACCTCCCTTTGCAACTGGATCTTGGACTTTTTAACTGGAAGACCTCAGTCAGTCCATGTCGGCCACAACACCTCGAGCACTACCACACTGAGCACAGGTGCCCCACAGGGCTGTGTTCTCAGCCCGCTGCTCTTCACGCTGCTGACCCACGACTGCACTGCCAAGTTCAGCTCCAACCACATCATCAAGTTTGCTGATGACACAACGGTGGTAGGTCTCATCAGCAACAACGATGAAACACCCTACAGAAAGGAAGTGGCACAACTGGTTGAATGGTGTGGTGCAATCAACCTGTCCCTCAATGTGAGTAAGACAAAGGAGGTTGTGATGGACTTCAGGAGGAACTCTGTTGACCACCCCCCACTGACCATCGACAGCTCGGCTGTGGAGAGAGTCAGCAGCACCAAATTCCTGGGGGTGCACATCACGGAGGATCTCACCTGGACCACCAACACCATGTCACTCTCCAAGAAGGCACAACAGCGCCTACACTTTCTCTGCCGGCTGAAAAGGGCAAGTCTCCCTCCACCCATCCTCACCACATTCTACAGGGGAACCATTGAGAGTGTGCTGACCAGCTGCATCACTGTCTGGTACGGGAACTGCAGTGCTGCTGACTGCAAGACCCTACAACGGACAGTGAACACAGCCGCAAAGATCATCGGTACCCTTCTCCCCTCCCTTCTGGACATTTTCCTTGCACGATGCTCAGATAAAGCCACCAGTATTGTGAAGGACCCCACCGACCCTTCCTCAATTCTAACCACCTCACCCCCCTCTGAAATCCTTATCCACAATGTAAACTGTTGAAAAACTCAAAACACAATTTTTGCAATTCTGAGTGCGCTACACACAGGTGAGTGGGCTGGACAAACCACCTGTAGTAATGCATTCTTTCATCTCTATGCACCAGACACTTTCCTATAAACACTACATGTACACAGAAAACATGGTGCACCTCTGAGTATGCTACCTACAGTTAAGTGGGCTAGACAAACCACCTGTAGAAACGCTCTTTTCTCTCTATGCACCAGACACTTTCTTATTAACACTTATTAATATGTTACAAGGACCTAATAAAGACTTAACAAATGTTTACTTGTCAACGCACCACAAATCATTTTGCACTATTTGCTTCTTAACCTTTAAATACCTCTTCTGCACATTATCATGCACAGTTATTATGTAAACTACTTGTATAGTCTGTCTTAGGTTAGAGCTGGAGCAACCTAGAGCTGTAGGTTGGGCTACACCTCATACATTTGACAGGTTCTGCAATCTGCGAATGGAATGAGTTTTATCCAGAGTTTTGAGCACCTGCTCTTGAGGGTGTAGAGCTTGCACTTAGCGCCTTCCCCTCTCTGAGGTGATAATATGCATTTACTGAGTCCAGTGTAGTTTCTTCTTATAAAGCCTGGACTGCCTTTCAATCACTCAAGCACTCTTATGTCACTGAGTTCAGCAGAGGAACTCGCTACAAGAATCCATTACAGGAAAGTATGCCTCGAGGGAAAGATGCTTTCCCAACATTAACTATCATGACTTTCAGCCGTTACTTGTTGCTATTTTTCCTCAGAATGAGAAAAAGCTCTAGGTGAGGTGACCCATATGCCACAACTCTGAATTGTCTCTGAGTGGGTTGAGATGCTTCTAGACTCCTCAGAACGGAATGAGTGAACAAATGCCACGTTGGTCTATATACTCAGATTTCCAGGTTGTGGCCTGCTATGCAAATTTTGCTCACCAATTTCATTGGCCTTTTCTCAATGATGTCAGAGGTGTCTGGGCTCCCAAGAGTGACCTCTAGTGTCAGAACTTTGACACGACGTCTCCATTGCCTCCATCAGGGAATAAGGGTTACCATATGCAATCGAGACGTTACAGCTGAACCCATTTCTTAAAATTAATTTGATTTCTGTCTAGATTTATTCTTTCTATATGTCACTATATTGGTTTAAATTCATTGATGTGATTGAGTTAAAAGTGACTGTTAAGTGACTATAAATAAAAAATTAAATCTAATGAGCTTGTGACTTTTGACTGAAGTTACATTTCAAAGCATTTTATTTTCATTTAACAAAAAAAAGTGTAACACATTCAACACTGACTCCATTTACAATTCCTAAAAAATGGCATGTTAATTAATATTCTATAATGACACAAAAATCTTATGCAAATGCATGAATGTGGTTAAACGTTAAAATATACCTTTAAAACAAAACCTGCACATACATTGAAAAACAAAACAACACACCCACATGGATCTGACATGGATCAACTGATAAAATATCTAAAAAGACACTGTATATGAAATAAATCAACCAAAACTCACAGAATAAAGTAAAAGAGCAAGAGCATGAGAAATAAACTCTTGAAGACAGGGAAAATAAACACACAGAATGACTTCACAATCAGTCAGATCTGATTTAGCAAAATAAAAGACTTTGATCATGAATGAACAGAAGTGGTTTCATGTAATGACATAAAATACTACTAGATCATTCAAAGCATAAAGATAAATTAATAAAATAAGCAATAAAACGGTTACAAATAAACATATGTCTAGAAACTAGTCTACTTAAAGAAGAGTTTCATAACTAAACCTGTCGAAATCGTCTCCTGGCTTTATTCTGTAGGATCTCCAGTTGTTGACAGGTAAAGCTGGATTCATGTGAGAGTCTGTGACATTATGAATCATTTCTCATAGATGTGATGATCTGCTGCTGATCTCATGAATCTTCATGTCGTTCTCTAAATCTTCTCATTCTCAGTTTCTGATCTTCCTGTTTCTTTCCTAAAAGCATCACATTATCATCATCATCTTCACACTCTTAATATTTTCATGTCAAATCCATAATGATGATCATAAATGTCTCTCAACTGACGTGTGTCTCATGTAGATGTGAAAACCTTCTAACAGACCAAACAGAACCATCAGCTGAAAACACCAGACCAGCACAAACACCACAGACATTGAACACACTGAAAACAACACAAACATATCAATCAATCAATCAATCAATGTTGGGCTGTTGGTATCTGTAGATGAGCAAGAAATGAACTCACCAGTAGGACAGACTAGTCTAAAGGTCGTCTGTCCATGACTGACGTGGTTCTTCACACTGCAGGTGATGTTTCCATCAGTTCCCTCATCCAGATCAATGCTGGAGTTTCCATCCATCAGTGAATCTCCATTCAGAGTCCAGCTGTAGAGGAGCTGATCGCCCTCAGAGGAGCAGGACGCCCTCATCACCCCACTGGAGGAGCAGATGATTGACACTTCCACTGAGCCAATAGGAGCTGGAGGGAGGGACACATGACAGTCACATGACAAACACATGAGAATGTAGTTCTTCCACACTACTCATACTATTACTGGAGTATGTAGTGTGTTTACTGTGTGCTACAGGAAAAAAAAACAAAAACCTTTATAGAAATTTAACTGATTCATATGTAAGTGAGATCTTCGGAGAACATGACCTTCAACAATCACTTGAAGATCTCTAAATGTGTTTGAGCCATATGAGTGATGAACAAGTGTTACTGTGTAATAACCCTGATTCTGCTCTGATCACATGGTTTATTATCAGAGTCCCATTAATGACTGTAACTTCAGGTCTGTTACTATAAAGATCACAATATCTCATCCTGCCATATTTTACTCTACAAACTGGATCATCATATTTGTTGTAGTTTATTCTCTTTTGTATCTTCATGTCATATCCACTAGTGTCCAGCAGCATCAGCACATTGAGTTTGTGTCCCAGAGCTGCGTAACAGAGATCAGACTGATCAAACCTGCAGAACCAATCCAGACCTGAAGAACAAAACACACACATAAACAGAGAAATGTAAAGAGAGCAGTGAATATGAAGGAGAAAGAGGAAGTTAGACAGAGAGCTGTAAGAAAGAAACAGTGGGAAAGTATCTGAACAATTTTAAATAAAATGTTAGCGTCATTTGCACAGTAAAGTATACTGTTATACTTTACAAAAGCATATTTTAAGAAGAGTTTATTCAGATGAAGGGAGCGATAAATTCAGACTCCGTCGTATAATGAACTTAAAACCACAACCTTCACATTTTGACTTCATGAGTCTGTAACACTACTGAATTAGTCTGGGGTTTATCATCTTGCACAAACCAAGTTACAAAAATATTGTCATTGTGTGGCCGCAAGGAAAAATTGGCTGTGGTAAAAAAAACAAAAACAAAGCATTGCTGAGTCTGACTAACAAATATCTACTAAAGAAAACACCTGTCACGATTTGCACGTCTTCTACCAACCTTTACACAAGTAAAAGAATCCGTGAGGTCTGGCACAAAATCATGAAGTCAGATATACAGGAAAAACAGATAAATAATTTGGTTGTAATAAGAACATTTATTATGTTTTACACCATGCATATGCTGTTTCAAATTGTATTAACAAAGCTCTCAGTGATTACTGCAGTTGTAAAAACATTTTCCCTGATAAAGAAGCTCAGTTTGTAGTGAAATGATCACACTGAGATCTCTGTCATTACTCAAGATCACCACACGAGGTCTCCATCAGCACAGCTCTACCAATGTGTTGCTATAGTAACAGCAGCCTGTTTCAGCCTCTGGTTCATGTCCTGAATCTCCTGGGGTTCAGATTTGTTTTGAGTTGATCAAATATTAAAAATTGTTTGGTCAAAAAAAAAAAAAAAAACAATACTTAACAATAAACAATAATTAAACATTGACTTACATCATATAGTGTTGTTTCAGTCAAAACCTCACATGCACATGTCCTATCCATCTTTTTTATCTTAAGAGTGGGTGCAGCCCAGTCTCCTCCAGGTTTGGCTTCCAGTTTCTGTACAAAACAGCTTGTTTTGCTGCTTGATATTGCAAATTGGTGTGTTTTTACCGTTTACTGCACGTTGTTATTCTTCTCGTTATGCGGCTGATGAATTGGAAGTCTCACCCAAAGGCGTACTTCCGTGTTAAAGAAAAAGTTGGATATTTGTGACGTATCATGTTTGACTGAGATAGTGTTTTTCTTTCAGGCATGGTATCCGTATCTCCCCCACCTGCCTGCATCTGCACAGTAAGACCTTTAACTATAAGATCCCCTACACCATTATATTGTTTCTCTTCCTGCTGTCACACAAAGAGCAGAGGCAGATGTTCTTTGTGGTGAGTTTTGTGTGATTCACCCCACCAAAGATAAACTATGTTTACATGCACCCAAATAATCCGTTTATAATTGCATGGATGGCTCAATCAGACTGAAAACGTTTATCTAAACACCTCAAACAGTCCAAATGAGGGCGCACTTGACCAGGGGCATTGCTACTTCATCAGCTTCAGCAAACGGGTGCCTTTGTGTTGTTTTCAAACAATATGCAGTCAATTACCATGTTTCTAAAATGCTTACATTTTCTTTTCATACAAGCTTACCCAAAACCGAATTCATGGATCTTTTTAGTCTTATTTACCAATGCTTAAACACTGCATGTCAGAAATGAAGACCTAATGTTCCAAACTTTAAATATAGTATAAAGCTTCTACTTATGCAACAACAACAACATTTCAAAAGTATTGAAAAATAATCTCTATATGTAAAATATTGTAACAACTGATAAGCACTTTTAAGTAACAGATCACTGAAATATTTAGAAAAGCTGATTCCAGTCTCAGTTGGAGGAATAGTCAGGTGTTGAATATACAAGTGTAAAGGGTAATTGTGACTTTTTTTATCTCACAATTTTTTTTTTTTTTTTTTTTTTTTTTGCAATTGTCAATTTACAGTATCTCACAATTCTGATAAAGTCTGAATTGCAAGATGTAAACTCCAAAACCAATTCCAAGAATAGAAGTCTGAATTGTGAGATAAAAGGGTTACAATTACTGTTTTTACTTTTTTATTCCGTGCTTTTTTATTATTTTTTTATACAAGCTTGCACAGTAACCAAATTCCATGTATGTTGGAATTTTTGTTGATCACTGGCATCAGCTATCATGGGGGCACCGTCCACATCAATCCCCCACCCACTTGAAAGCAATTTCAGTCAAGGTTCCAACTGAATTTATGCATAGGGGACCCTATTTTTTCTATTGTATATTCTATAAAGTAATGACTCATTCAGTTTTAGATAGTATGTTGCCAAGAACAAAGACATTCAACTCTTAAATGGGATAAATGGGTTTCAGTTGACGGTAAAGTGAAGGCTAAATTACAAAAAAAAAAAAAAAAACTATGGATTTTTATATTGTCTATTATATGCCAGTAGGACTGAAACATGACAAGCAATGCAGTTTTGTAAAGCCACCAACTGTTAGTATTTTGACAGTCACTGTGCTATGATTGAATATATGTTTTTGCTGGATAGAAACTAGTGGTAATGTTTAGACCGAATAACTCGATTTTGAATTGGGTTTGCTGTGTTTTGATAGTATATGTAGAAAAGGGTATTCAGTATTCTGAAATGTAGAGTTTGTATTTATTTAACAAAATGTGGTTTTGGCCACAAAATGAACTATTTGGCTAGTTGTGTGATGTAGGTGTGTTGCTGTGTTAAGAGTTTAGAAAAAGTACTTTAAGTATTGGTAAATGCTTGTTAGCAATTGAAAAAACCGTAAACAATTTTTTTTATACATATATTTCTACTTCTGTATATAGGGCATTATTTAATTTTCTGTTTTTATATGTAGTGTTATAATTCATATGCACGTCTGCACCATCATGTATGTTTGCACTAGTCTGTATACTTTCTGCACTGGAAGCTTCTGTCACCATATCAGATTTCTTGTGTGTGTGAACATATTTGGGAATAAAGCTCTTTCTGACTTTCTGACATTCTGACTAGGGAGAAGGAGAGGTAGAGGGCAAAAGGCAAGGGGTTGTGTGTGTGTGTGTGTTTTGAATTTATGATCATGGCTTTATTGGCAATTTCATTTTTCCAAAAAAAAAAAAAATAAATAAATAAATCCTTTACTGCAGCAATTCTGTCACTTTTCTTTTACATTCCATGAAGTACTGATGACTCCTTCACCATGCTGTACACATACAATCTAAATGAATCCACACATTCACACACAAAAAATGAAGAGTTCAGCTGACTGAATTTTTATTTATTTATTTATTTATTTATTTATTTTATTATTTATTTATTTATTTTTTAACAGATCTCATATTGTGTGTTATAACGCAGTTTTTGTAATGTCATTAATTGTTAGCATTTTGACAGTCTATACACTATGATTGACCATATGTTCCTGCTGGACAGAAACCTAGTGCTAATGTTCTGACCGAATGACTATATTTTGAATCTGGTTTGCTGTGTTTTGATAGTTAGAATATGTAGAAAAAGGTATTCAGCATTTTGAAATGTAGAGTTTGTATTTATTTAGGAAAATGTGGTTTTGGCCAGAAAATTAATTTTGGCTAATACGTGTGTAACGTAGGTGTGTTGCTGTGTTAAGAGTTTAGAAAAAGTACATTAAGTATTGGGAAACGCTTGTAAGCAATTGAAAAAAAAAATGTATATTTTGACAAAGTGTTGCAAAACTAATCTCTCGGTCTCCTCATTCTTCCTTTCTCCTCCAGGGGGCGATCGAGAGCCTTTTTTCTCTCAGTAAATCTCGAAACACTACTGACTGATTTACATTCATATGGTTTACATTTCTGCTTTTAAATCCTCAGAAATTGCCCACATTTATTTATTTATTTTTTGCAGTATAGACTATATTTCCAGTGTCTTTGACAAAAAAAAAAAAAAAAAAAAAAATCAATTTGAAAAGTCAAAAAAGTTAAAAAAAGATAATAGGCATGAAACTCATAGTTTTACACCATATTATTTTTCTTCTGGCTTTTTTATTATTACTATAATATTATTATTATAGAGCAGCTCTTTAATGTTAGCTATAAAGAAAAAACAAGTAGGCCTAATACACACAAATGTTAGTGTTTTTTTTGTTTGTTTTGTTTTGTTTTGTTTTTTTCATAAAATGATATGCTTCGTATTTCTGCTTTTAAATCCTCAAAAACTGGCCACTTTTTTTTCTTTCTTTTTTTATAAACCTCTACGTTATGCATTATGTTCTAACCATGAAATATTTTTTCACATAAGTAACAGTCTACCACAATGGAAAATGGCCCAAAATTACTTTTTCTATTAGATTATGATTTTCTTTTCAATTCAAATGCAGATTTCTTTTAGAAATTGATGCATCCAGTCTTAATTTCCATAAAATCTGCCATACACACACATAAAGACACATATACACATGGACAAACACACTCATTATCACAGTCACCGAAGGCTAACTCATCCTCACTGTCATCACATGGAAGAGGCAACTCTGCACTCTCCCTATTACCCTTCCTGTAAAATATTGTTGTATTCATTTTTTGAAAAGACTAAATAATTTCCGGCTTTTCTATTATTGCTATTATATTTTATTTTATATTATAGAGCAACTCTTTAATGTTAGCTATAAAGAAAAAAACAAGTAGGCCTAATACGAATAAATGTTAGTGTTTTTGTTGTTGTTGTTGTTGTTGGGGACTGTTTATGTCTTGCTGCAGTCCGGGACGTGTGTCATTACGGGTCGATCCGTGTTGTGCTGCTGTCGGTGTGTCTTGTTTAAATAGCTCTCTCTTGACTTGAGCTCTTGCTTACGGCCATTCCACCCTGAGCACGCCCGATCTCGTCCGATCTCGGAAGCTAAGCAGGGTCGGGCCTGGTTAGTACTTGGATGGGAGACCGCCTGGGAATACCAGGTGCTGTAAGCTTTTGCTTTTCCAACACTCGTCAGTTAATATACTTACACATGACTCAGAGTCGTTGCTTCTTCCCTTTATCATTTTAAACGGATTGCTTCATTTATATTTTTCAAAGTGTTGAAAAAGCATCTCTCAGCCTCCTCATTCTTCCTTTCTCCTCCAGGGGGCGATCGAGATTCGATTTTTTTACATTCATATGCTTTACATTTCTGCTTTTAAATCCTCAAAAAATGGCTACAATGGCTTTTTTTTTTTTTTTTTTTTTTTTTTTGCAGTTTAGACTATATTTCCAGTGTCTTTGATTGATAGAAAATTAAGCTTGAAAAGTCAAAAAGTCAAAAAGTCAAACAAACAAAAATGACTCTGATTGTGATTTTATATGATTTATATGATTTTACATCATATAAATGTTATTTTTTCTGACTCCTTTATTATTACTATCATATTTTATTATATATTATAGAGCAATACCAAAAGCAAATAATATATATAAAATATGCTTTGCATTTTTGTTTTTAAATTCTCAAAAATCGACCAAGGTTTTTTTTTTTTTTTTTTTGGTAGATTATAATTCCTATGCTGTGTCTTTGATGGGCATGAAACTCATTTTTTTTTTTTTTTTTACGTTTTACGTCGTATTATTATTTTTTTTCTGTTTTTTTTTTTATTATTATTACTATTATATTTTATTAAATATTATAGAACAACTCTTTAACGTTAACTTTAAAGAACAAACAAGTAGGCCTAATACGAACAAATGTTAGTTTGTTTTCATAAAACGATATTACAGTCACATTTCTGCTTTTAAATCCTCAAAAATTGGCCATTTTTTTCTTTCTTTTTTTATATGAAAAAATGGATGAGCTGGCTTGTTTATATGTTAATTAACATTGCAGCACAAATACAGTGTAAAGAATTGAAATTTGAAGCAGGAATATTTGGTGAAGAAAAAAAATACATTCGACTTGAGGATGAAAGGGGACTGTTTGTGTCTTGCTGCAGTCCGGGACGTGTGTCATTACGGGTCGATCCGTGTTGTGCTGCTGTCGGTGTGTCTTGTTTAAATAGCTCTCTCTTGACTTGAGCACATTTGTATTTATTTATTTGAGGCACGGACTATATTTCCAGTGTCTTTGACTGGCATAAAAATAACATTTTGAAATAAAAAAACAACAAGTAAAAACAACAACAAAAAATTACTCCCTAAGTTTTACATCATAAAAATGTTATTTTTTTCCTGGCTCTTTTATTATTACTAGCCTTCATTTGTGAAGCCCTGCTCTAGAGGTTCCTCCATAACTTTTGTTTTTGTTTTAAAGTGCCCCTATTATGCCTTTTCAAATATGTCCTTTCATGCAGTGTGTCATGTAGCTGTATGTGAACATAAACTATCTGCAAAGTTGTGAAGCCGACAGTGCACAATAAATAAAGTTATTGTCTATCAAAAAAAAGAGTCGGCTCACATTTGCCTAAACGAGTCGTCAGGAATTTGAATCTTTTTCTGTTAAGGCCACACGTCACAAAGTAACACATTTGCTTAATGCCCACCCACGTTCTACGTCGCGAACAACTTGTCTGCCCACAAACAGTGAAATTTCCATGTGGTTTACGTCACATGGAAATTTACACGTACATTATACAGAAGACGCTGTATCATACGCTGTGAGTAAAACTGTTTTATATTCACTTCCAAAAGACGAATCTACAAAGATTGTATTTTCTGGCGATCGTTCAAAATACGTAGTTGTGTATGTTAGGTTGTGTAACAACCCTGCACATGGTTTTCTAACCGGCTAAATCACGCTTTTGTAGTTCTGTTGTTCAGCTGTGGACCCACTGTAGTCTGACAATTTGTGATTGGTGCAGCTTGTCTGTCTCATTAGTTAAAGTAATGATAAAGGATGGCGTAGAAGCGGCTTTCACACCGAATGCGGAAAGCGCTGTGCTATGAAACCCATTCGTTCCAATGTCTTCCGCCCTGCGAGGATGTCTTGTTTCTGCCTTGACCTACGCGGACGCGCAGTGGAGCGCGCACGCCGCGGACAAAGTTCAAATAAGTTGTTCAAATAAACTTTTGCTGCTGTGCTCTGAAGGGCTGCACTGAACCAAGCAGCCAGCATTCGGTGTGAAAGCCGCCTTAATGCATTATAGAATGTTGAAGTTTACAACATAGAGGTGTGCCCAATACGCTTACGTAAGCAAATTGCGAGCACTTTCCAAGGTAGACCGTGTTAACTTGTCGATCAGCCACTTCAGGCGTTTCATCATCAGACTCTGGCTCGAATTGGTATGGCAAAATCGATGCCATCTTTTTATGTATTGACAAGTATCCAAGGCTGTCAGTCAGTTATGGCAATGGGCGTTTCGTTCTCCGACACGCTGTACGCGGTAAACCAATCATAAAGGACTGCGCCATCTGACCAATCACAGCAATGAGGGCTCACGGAAAGGAGGGGTTTAGAGAGACTGATTCTTCAAACTGCTTCGCACGAGTCGTTTAGGAATCATTTAGAAATGGGGTAAAATTAAATCTATTTTTGGAGAAAACTGAAGTGTTTTTTGACCTTGCATACATGTAAACCTGTTTTGGGAGTCTATTAAAACAATATTATCAACCTTTAAAATGGCATAATAGGGGCACTTTAAATCTTGGCTCTACACATTCTTGTTACAGAACAGACTGTTGTTGTGTAACACCATGCCAATCAAGACAAGACATGAACTTTTGCTCCAACAATCCAACAGCAGTCATCTGAGAGATGTAATGGATTGTTTCTCAAAATAATTAAATAGATCTCTATGATAAATTGCAAATTGGATGAGTGGTCAGATGAGAGGTAAAGGTGAGTAGACCTACTTTGTCAGTAATGCTGTCCAAACTTTGATTGATGTGCCTCAGGATGTCTCCCACTTTAAAGATGGGACAGAACGGATAATCCACCGGGTCATAATGACAGTTCTGAATGTTAGATTTGTTTAAACTGGAAGGGAACTTGCCTCTGTGAAGATAAGAGAGAGAAACAGGACATGAAGTAATGATATTATAATTTTTTGTCTATTTGAATTTAAAATTTCATTGTCAATTGAGCGTGCATCGACAGCCTTAGTTTAGATTCATTTCAAAAAAGAAAAAAAGTATAGAGAATGGCTTCTCACAACAGTATGGTTTTTGACAGCTGTAGATGAAACTCACCTAGCGACATTAAACAGAGGAAAGCGGATGCTGTTCTTGATGAAGATGGTGAAGTTCTCCACCTCTTTCATTGGATTTATAAGAGTGAGCAGATTAATTAATGCATCTGGCATTAAAATTGATTTAGGATTACAAGATTACTCGCACTGTGCACAATATCTCAATTACAAATCCAAAAAGTTGCACATTCATGCATGCGTTTCTTACTGTACAACAGTGTCATCCTCTGCAGGGCACCAGCCTTTAATTTCACATCAACCCGTTGTGCCATCACTATTGTTAAAGCATGTGCCTGTTATAATACCTGTGATAAAGGAGAGATGCATCTGAAGCAATCTAGCAGTGTTGGGGAATAACAAGTTGCAATTAGTTACAGTTACAGTTACAATTACAGTTACTGAGAAAAAATGTGTAATTAAATTACAGTTACTTTTGAAAATGTTAATGATTACAAAGGTTACATCTGAATTTTTTCGCACACACCCAAACCCACATACAGATTCTTTCATAAATTGCATTGACTGCTCTAAAATGAGACACCAATGTTTCAGGAGTTTAGGACACAGAATAGGACACGTTATTCGATAACTGTTTTATTTCCTGGGCTTATGCAAATGCTTTATTTTATTATTTTGTTTAAGATTAATTGTTTTGTTTTTTTCCCAGGGCATTGTTAGATGCCAGTGTTTCCTGTCATAACTATGCAACCATTTGATTTCAAAACCAGTATCATAGCTATTAAACTATTTCTTGTGATTTTAAATCTGTAATTATCCTCAGACTGATCTCAAAGTAAATAAGAGGTGTTAAGTCTGAATTTGTGGTCAGTCATGACATTCCATGGTATGTTATTCCCCGATAACAACTGGTAAAAGCTAATAACACAGACCCATCCGGGCAACTTGAGTCGACGCTTTATGTTAGTTTTTCTTGGTGGAAGCTTTTCATTTGGTTAGCTAATAAAATATTAAAACTCAATTCAATATTATGTGTACAATTTCTTAATTCTTCCTATTCTGGTATCGTGGACTCGCTCTCGTTTAATACGAACGCAGCTGCTGCCATTTTTTTTTTTGTACACTGTAATGGATTATAACATAACTAACAAACTAGTACTGTAAGTACTAGTACTTATTTATGTGGTGAAATGTTGTGTAATAGAAGTGGTATGACTGCACCGCGTCCCTTAAATGTCTGCCTAGTTTGAATTTGCCGCTTGCTAGCAACTGATTTCTTCATGGAAGATTTGCGATCAAACATTTCAACTCAGATCAGTGTTTCATGTTTAATTGTTTACTTTTGTGGCAAGCAGCTGTGTAATAAGTGGGATAATGTACATCCAGCCAGTTGTTATCGCAAAATAAGG
Source organism: Cirrhinus mrigala (assembly GCA_036247105.1). Classification (NCBI taxonomy): domain Eukaryota; kingdom Metazoa; phylum Chordata; class Actinopteri; order Cypriniformes; family Cyprinidae; genus Cirrhinus; species Cirrhinus mrigala. The sequence goes on along the minus strand of JAMKFB010000146.1, from coordinate 319,013 downwards.
ATGTATATTACAACTTACTTATTATAATCTTAATTCAAATGATGAAGGATTTTGAAAGTCTGACAATAATCAGTGTGTTACAGAGTGCTACTGTAAGGTTAACTCTGCCTGGTTTAAATGTTTCAAAATGATTAACAGTTGAAAATATTAGAAATTTAGAAAAGTAATCAAAAAGTAATCAAATGTAATAAGTTCAATATAAAGTAATATAATAAAGTCATTAAAAAGTTACACTACTTATTACATTTTAAACAGGGTAACTTGTAATCTGTAACCTATTACATTTCCAAAGTAACCTTCCCAACACTGTAATCTAGAATGTATTAGCATGCTTTAATCCCAGCAAGCAATTTAGTGTCTATTAGCCGTTCAAACATAGCCCTGATGTCTATAGGCTAAAACAAGGCAAAATTTGGGCTGTCAGTGAAAATGTAATAGACGTCTAACCATAGCCCAATAATAGACTAGTCACTAGTCACTAGACAGCTAATGAACGCCTACATACATATATATACATCTAAAACACAACCAATCCATCCAAACAAACTACATATACAGCTTTTATTAAGAAAAATAACATTAACAACTTAAGACAATAAACAATTATAAAAATGCAAAAGAATTAATGGCAAAATAAAATATAAATGCATTACACTCAAATATAAATATTATGATAAAAATATGGAATTGAACAACTTAAGATAATAAAAAATATAAAAATTAATATATATATATATATATATATATATATATATATATATATATATATATATATATATATATATATATATATATATATATATATAAAATACCTTATGATATTTAAAAGAAATAAATTATACAAATCAAGAGCATGTTATCACACTTAACATTACAAATAAAACAACCAACAGTTAACTCAAAGGAAATGATTAATTATTGTTTTTTTTTTTCTTGTATAAAATGTTTCCCAACTGCATTCCTCAAGTACAACTTATTGCTGCCGGGAAGTTGGTCATCACTGCATCTGCAGAATAAGAAAAAAAAAAATTAAATAAAATAGCATAAGAAAAGCTTTTTGAGAGAGAACTGAGAGAGAAAGGTCTGAATATGAGGGAATTTTTAAAACCCTAAAATAGAATACAGATTGAGGTGGTTAACATTTGCGGAAAAAATTTGACATTTTAAAATGACCAGTAAAGGAATTATATTTTTACATTTCTAATTTGCGCTGTAACTTATTAAGTATTGACACCACAATATTTGATTAATGTGGTACACTTTGAAGACTTTACGTTTCCAGCATCCTTCTGGCACTGTTTTTGTGGTTTCTTCATTCAGTTCTGCACAGCTTTGACACCTGAATAACACATGCCAATGTCAGGCAGGTAGTATTATATGCGTCAATGTAAAAGTGTCCAAAATTGTCTAACTAATTTCATAACAACACAGTGATAGCTGCTGTAACTAAAATGTAACCCAGTACACACATTAACCTTAAATGTACATGGAATAATTATTCACCCCTACCGTTTTTATTACATTATGTCTTCAGATAGTACCGGTTAGGTTAGACCCGTCTCTTTCAGGAATGTGATTAACTGTGCATATATTTTCTTAAGTGCTGCTCCAAGAATATTTTCCAATTGAAAGTTTAATTTATATTTTATACATGCAGCTTTTAATAATTTCCTTTCATTTTCATATGCATGACATTCCATTATCACATGCTGCACAGATTTAAGTTGATTACAGTGTATACACAATCCATTCGTATGTTTATCTATTATATGAAGTGTCTTATTGAGTCCTGTATGTCCTATTCTAATACGGGTTATGACCATTTCTTCCCTTTGGTTTCTACCCAAATCTCTTCCCCCTCCAACTGCATTTTGAATGTTATACAGATGCCTTCCTGTGTCATTAATATTCCAATATTCCTGCCATATATTTTGTGAATGAACTTTAATTATTGCTTTAGCTTCAGCTTTACTTAATGCAATCTCCAAATCTACTGTTCGAGATTTGAGAGACTGTTTTGCCAGTAAGTCAACTTCTTCATTTCCTTTTACACCAACATGTGCAGGAACCCAGACAAATGATACATTAAAACCTTTATTATGTAATCTATGAATAGTTTGATATACTTTATTTAAAATATCAAGTCCCAGATCTTATACTAGTGAAAGCAGAGAGACTATCAGATGCAAGTACTACATTGTTTTTATTCCTTTGTTCTATCCACTGTAAGCCCAATATTATGGCTACCAGTTCTACTGTGTAAACTGAGAGATGATCTGTTGTTCTCTTTTTAACAATTTTCTCACATTGTGGGATGTACACTGCAGCACCTGTGCGTCCATTTTCAGGGTTCTTTGAACCATCTGTGTATATAATTATTTTATTTGCAAGATGCATCTCTATATAGCTTTGTACTCTTGTCCATACAGGCATTAGCTTTATTTTCCTTTTAATTTCTTTTTGTGAGTGCAAGTCAAAATGGCATTGTAAACATCCAAGGGGGTATTTCTGAGTATGGGACAGAAGGACAATACTGAATAGAGTGAAGACAAGCTATCCTTGCTTTTATATTTTCTATCCATCCAAAACTCCTGAAATTTGATTTGTTATGTTCCCAACACTGCTTTAATCTGTTCTTTGCAGGGTGTAACTCACTGTGCCCTTGTAGGTTAACCCAGTATGAAAGCATAAGTTTTAGTCTTCTAATAATCAGTGGCATCTCCCCAGTTTCTACCTGCATTGCCGCAACCGGAGATGTTTTAAAAGCTCCACTGAATATTCTAAGAGCTTGAGCTTGTTCTATGTCTAGTTTCTTAAGGTTAGTTTCGGCTGCTGACATGTAAGCAATACAACCATAGTCAAATGTTGACCAAGTAAGTTTTTCAACAAAGAGAACTCCAAGAAATCGAATGATCCTAACTTGTTCAAGTTTGTGACCGTATAAGTTCAGTGAAATTTCCTTATGTTGCTTAGAAAAACAAATTACCTGAGATTTAGTTTTTGATATTCTAAAACCCCATTTATGTGACCATTGTTCCACTACCATAATTGCTTTCTGCATTTTCTTTTGCATATATTCCACATTTCTCCCTCTAACCCAAAGAGCCCCATCATCCGCATATAATGATTTTCCTATACTATGATCAATTTATTTAAAAATGACATTAATCATTATATTAAAAAGTAACAGACTACATACACTACCTTGATGTGTACCATTTTCTACAAAATGCATACTTGAATATTCTTTACCAACTTTTATTTCAGTTGTTCTACCAAATAAAAAGTCTAACACCCAATTATACATCCTACCCCCTACACTTAAATTATTTAATTTAATAAGGAGTCCTTCTTTCCACAACATATCATATGCTTTTTCAATATCAAAGAAAACAGCTAATACACTTTCTTTGTTTGTCTGAGCTTTCCTAATCTCTGATTCAAGGCATAATATAGCATCCATAGTATTTCTACCTTTACAGAAACCACTTTGATATGGTGAAAGCAAGTTTTTACTTTCTAAGATAAATGTAAGTCGATCCATTACCATCCTTTCTATTGTTTTCCCTAACTGAGAAGTTAAGGCTATTGGTCTATAATTTGAAGGATCAGATGAATCTTTCCCAGGCTTTAAAATTGGCACAATAACCGACTGCTTCCATGCTGATGGAATTTTCCCCGTTTCCCATACTAAATTAAATAGTTTTAATACTACACTAAGCATACTATCTTCCATATGAGCTAACATTGTATAACAGATATTATCTTTCCCCGGAGACGTTTTCCTTGAACTTAAAATAGCTTTCTTTAATTCAAACATATTAAAAGGTAAATCATAATCATTTCCTATCGTAGATCTTTTATCAGTTATATTACCATTTAACACAATTGTACTAATCCTTTCCTGTTTATCTGTGTCTGATAAATTTTCAGAGCTTTGTATCTTCACTAGCACCTGCGCCAACATCTCTGCCTTTTCTATATTACTAGTTGCCATTTTTCCATTTTGACATAACACTGGTATTTCATATTTTCTTTTTATACCACTCATTCTTTTAATCATTCCCCATATATCTGATAATTGAGTCTCTCTACCGATAGTATTGCAGTCATTCCTCCAATATACTGGTTTTGCAGTTCTTATGCTTTTCCGAACTATTGTTTGTGCTCTTTGATACTCTATTAATGTATCCAATGAATGATGTTTTTTTTAATTGTCTAAACGCCTTATTTCTATTCTTAATAACCTTACTACAATTTTCATTCCACCAAGGAACACTCTTTCTCCTTTGACCCTCTACACTCTTTGGAAGTGTTTCCTCTGCTGACTGTATAATTAATGACACCAACTTTTCATTGAACTCATTCACCTCAGTTATATGTTTTCTAAAAAGCTCTTCATATTTAATTTTATTAACTATTTGAAACTTGTTCCAGTCCGCTTTATTAAATTCCATTTTGATACCTTCTTTAACTCATCTTGATATACTTCTGTTCCAACTTTAATCATTATTATTCTTCTATACTGGCACCATTTCTATCTGTGCAATTACTACCCCACAATGTACTATGTGCATTAAACTCACCACACCATATCATTTTACCCTGTGTTAGTCCACCAACATCACTCAATTTATTATAATCCAGCTTTTCACATGGGTTATAATAATTAATAATTGTAATATGGGATCTTGCAACAGTGTTCTCTACTAACTTTCAAGTCTCGCGCTGCCAGTAGTCACGTCTCAGTAGGGCTACAATTGCCATCTAGCGGTTGGGAATTGTAATTGCATATTTATTTATAAATTGAAAGACAGTCAAATTATATCGTATAATGTGTATGTATGTTACATTTAACAGCATGTGGAATGTGTGACATCATATTATTAAATGCAATTAAACTTTTGAAACGTTTAAATTAGCATTATTTTGGCATAATTAATAATGCTATATTTAATAATGTTATAAAATAATGAAATAAAATACAAAATAATGCTAATTTAAATGTTTCAAAAGTTTACTTGCATTTAATAATCAGTTGCGTGGGAAAAAATGACATGTAAACAATTAAGACTATTTTGGCCATGCTCATTGCTGGTCTGATATTGGGCTATAGCCAAGCCGTTAAAATTAGACCACTGATTGCCACGATTTCGCCGGTTAGGCTAAAAGCAGACTACACATAGCCCATCCAACTCAGAGCTAAATCGTGGCTATATATATACCATGTCATGAAATGACACTTACATCTTAGTAGATATTATTGACACTGCGAACATGATGGTATATCAACCATCTCATGCGCTGCCTGGCCAAAAACAATGAATCAGATTTGACTATGAGTGGACTACAAATAGCCGGTCTGACTACGAGCTAAATCTTGGCTACAAACAGGCTACGCATAGAACATGTCAAAGAAATGAAACCAAACACATTGTAAACGCTGTTCACCTTGCTTACGTGCTGGAATATCATACATCTCTGAAGTTATTTTGCCAAAAAAAAAAAATAAATAAATAAATAAAAAATAATAATAAAAAAATTGACATGTATCCAAATGCAAGGTTTTTGGGCTAGAAGGGGGTCACACATAGCCGGACTATATCGGGTCTATAGTTAACCAAGACGGTGAAATGACGGCTATTGCTTGCTGGGATGCTGTATAATTATGCATTAAATTATGAGTATTAGTTTAGTGATGTCAGCCTCTGAAGACTCAACTGAAAATAAATAAATAAATAAAATAAAAAAATCCCCAATTGCATTTGACCCGCATCGAATAACCGGCAAATTACCGGAATTGGCGCTTTCCACGGACGAGAATCCATGAAATGCATTATTAGACCGTTTTCCAAGGCTGCATGATATAATGCTATTGAGAATTGACCATGTGCACGGAGCGTTTAGAACTTCCGCATAATGATAAGCCAGCTCTTAAATTTCTGGTGTAGCTCATTTTATGTGCTATATATAGGTGGAGACTCTTGAGACTGCTCTCCTGCCTCGTTCTTATCAGAAACTGAAAAGAAAAAAAATAGTTGCAACATCGTAAATAATGATAACGGCAAATTCTGAGCCTGGTAGTCCTAGGTTCATCCTAGGTACATAGACACGTAGTTATACATTTAAATGCTGACAGCTAAACACTGTCATAAGTGTTTAATCTAACGTTAGCAAGCTAGAGATGCGTCTCTTCAACGACATCTTAATAGTATTCTTAATAATCAATAACTTGCCTTCATAGTCATGAACACATTTTTAAAATCTTGTAATATTGTAAAGCCTTTATTATATTTCAACTATACAGCTGTGCAGTAAAATTCACTTCAAAGATTCACTTTTCATTCATAAAAATGAACACGGAAAACAACAACTTTTTAAGATGAAAATGACATGAAATTATAACCACATAATTATAACCAGAAGATGGCAGCAGAGGTTCACTCATTGGCTTCAACTGCCATTTCAACTCCCATAGTTTTTCCACGTCTTCCTTAAAATAAAATGACTAGTATAACAAATTTTAGTACTTTTACTGTACTGAAGTATATAGTATAGCGAGTGCAGAAAGTCATTAAAATAAATAAATAACTGAGCTCAGACATAAACAGCCTATAAGGGTGAATTATTTAAATACTAATAATGGTATAAGAATTAAATAATGCATTCAATATGAATCAATATGAATTGGAAATATTTTAGATTTAATTTAAACTACATCTTTTTACATACATTTAATAACAGTTTTATCTTGAACTATAAAAGCTATTAAATAGCCTATATACAACCAACACAAACTTATTACTGCTGTAGTTTTGTTCCTCTGAATTTAGTCTGAATCATTAAAACTTAAGCTCTATTTCTGACATCAGCTTGTCAGTAGTCAGGTCAGGTTGTTCGATTCCGAAAATTTTGGAATCGTGTAGATTCGATTCCAAGATTCGATTCCTCACTGTGTTCGATTCTTGTTTTTTTTTTTTAGAGTGGAGGAATCTAATTTCGTCATGACTGTAGAATAAAGGTCTCAGAAAGTAGCCTTATCATAATATGAAGCTTTATTTTTTAAAATTATGATACGTTTCTGTATTTAAATTGTAATTTTGTCTGCATTGCACATGAAATTAGTCATAGCCCACAGTGCAGCAGTGGACATGCGTTTATTCATGAATGAAACAAGGCACAGTTCAGCTTATGTTTACTTCAACGGTATGCTTTGCAAAATTAACAAACTGTACACTGAAACAAAATAACCAGAACAACAACACTGATGTAAGAGAGAATCCGTGTATCATTCGTCCATTCGTTTGTTTATTTAATATTGAAAGAAGAAACATGAGAAAACGGCTCCTTTTTCGTTTTCTTTTTCATTTTTTCCAGAAAGCTTGATTTTTCGTTCAGGGGTGGAAAAAATGAATAAACAGCTTGAATATTCGATTTCCACAGGTGGGCGGAACAAAACGCCCCTTTCTGCTGATTGGTCAGCCGAAGATAAAACCGTGCCCCCGTCAGTTCTGCCATTAAAAGTTCAAGCAGGACATTTATTTACAGTTTTTTTTTTCAATTGCTTCCAAGCATTTCCCAATAATTTTCTGGCCAAAACCACATTTTGTTAAATAAATACAAACTCTACATTTCAAAATGCTGCATACCTTTTTCTCAGGGGCGTAGATTTAGGGTGGACGGAGGGGATGTGTCCCCACCAATATCCTCCGACCATTGAAATGTCCCCACCAATAATTTAATCCACTTAAAAAAAAAAAAAAAAAAAAAAAAAATCGGGCTGTCAACATTAACCTAGACACGCAGAAAGGGATAAATCACGTTCTCTCCTTGAGTCCTCCCGCCCCCAAAACACATATGAACATTTTGATTGGCTGTGCCTTTCCCTGCTATCATGTGAGAGGCTATGGCTGCGTTCAGATACAAGCAGCGCCAAATGCAGTGGATTTTTTTTCCCGTGCAAGAAGGTGTGTTGGGTGACATACATGTGAGGATGGCGGCAGCAAAAAAAAAAGAAGCTGGACATAAGGAGCTTTTTTTCAAAGAAAAGTGTAAGTCACTTCAAGTTCGCTAGTGAATCCATCAAAGTCCATCAAAGTAACGACAGCAGTTAACGTTAATATGCTAGTGTGTTTTTTTTTTTTTATTTTAATTTTTTTTTTTCACCGCTTTGACGCACATTCATTATAGCAGGGCAGGCTATAGTCTGTGAATACGGACTTAAAACTAACAGCAGGCGGTCATAGGTCCCCACCAATGTCCAGAGCAAATCTACGCCCTTGCTTTTTCTACATATACTATCAAAACACAGCAAACCAGATTCAAAATATAGTCATTCGGTCAAAACATTAGCACTAGGTTTCTATCCAGCAGGAACATACAGTCAATCATAGTGTATGGACTGTCAAAATGCTAACAATTAATGACATTACAGAAACTGCATAACTTTTTTTTTTTTTTTGGAAAAATGAAATTGCCAATAAAGCCATGATCATAAATTCCAAAAAAAAAAAAAAAAAAAAAAACACACACACACAACCCCTTGCCTTTTGCACTCTACCTCTCCTTCTCCCTAGTCAGAATGTCAGGAAGTCTGAAAGAGATTTATTCCCAAATATGTTCACGCACACAAGAAATCTGGTGACAGAAGCTTCCAGTGCAGAAAGTATACGGACTAGTGCAAACATACATGATGGTGCAGACGTGCATATGAATTATAACACTACTGTAATATAACACTACATAATAAAAAAAAAGAAAATTAAATAATACCCTATATACAGAAGCAGAAATATAGAGAAAAAAAAATGTAATTGTTTAAAATAAATGCACAGATATTATTTACAAGTGTGCAGTTTACAGATGCACAATTTTCAGTTTTATATGTATAAATGTTATGATGGACAGTTTATAGTAATGAATGTTGTAATTGTTCTGGTGTCTGGCTGTTCTGGACGTTGGTGCTCTGTAGTGCAGACCAGAAGGCAACATTTGGAAGAGGGAGTGAGCTGGGTGTGTGGGGTCCAAAATGATTTTATTAGCCCTTTTCCTCACTCTGGAGGTGTAAAGATCTTGGAGGTTGGGCAGAGGAGCACCAATAATCCTCTTAGCAGTCCTAACTGTCCATTGTAATCTCTTGATGTCTGATTTGGTAGCTAAACCAAACCAGACAGTCCTGGTCCAACTACTCCTCTCTCACACCTTGTCCTCTCCCTGGTCCAACCAGTCCTCTCCTTTGTCCAACTCTCCCTCATCCAGACATTTTTTTTTTTTTTTTGCCTCTCTGTATTGTTTTGAGCAAAACCAATCCAGAGTGCATTTTTATTGTGCTTGGGCATGTAATGGAAATACTTGAAATTATTCATTAAGATTGAAATGAGCTATTTCTCAATTATTAGAAAGTAACATAATTCTTATCAGCTCTTTTGAGCTGCTGTTGCTGCAGAAGTAGAGGCTTTACACTATATTTAAAGTTTCATTTAAAGTTTCATAAAGCTTCATTTCTGTCATGCTGTGTTTAAGCATTGGTAAAAAAGATAAGAAAGATCTATGATTTTGGTATGAAGTAAGCTTGTGTGAAAAGAAAATGTAAGCATTTTAGAAACGTATGAATTGACTGAATACTGTGTGAAAACAACATGAATTGTGTTAACGGTATATGGCCATAACAGACAGATGTTGTGCCAATTGTGTTTAGAGTTTTGAAAATGTGACTACATATTGGACAAAGGGATGTTAGCAATGGAAAAAAACTGTAATATGATGTAAAACTCTGAGAGTTTCATGCCTATTGTCACACCCCTGTGGACTGTTTATGTTGATTTCTCCCTCTTGTGCCCATAATTTGGTCGTTCCTGTTTCCTGTCCTAGTTTAGTCATTATTAGTTAACCTAGTATCACCTGTGCCTTAATTGTTCATCGTTATCACCTGTCTTTATAAGTTGCATTCAGTTCTGTGTTTGTCATCTGGTCTTGTCTATGTGAACGGCAACGGCAATGTATTTACCATCCTCCTGTGGATTTACCGGTTTTGGAATTACCTGTGGAATATAATAAAGACTTTATCTTTGACCTTCGTCTTCGTTCGCCCCTTCCTTGGACGATACATGACACCTATCAAAGACACAGCATAGGAATTATAATCTACTGGAAAAAAAAAAAAAAGGATTTATATATATAATGTACTTTTGTTAAAACCAGTTGCTCTATAATATATAATAAAATTTGATAGTAATAATAAAAGAGCCAGAAAAAAATTACATTTACGTGAGGGAAAAAAGAAAAAGAAAAAGCATTAACCAGTTTTTGAGGATTTAAAAGCAGAAATGCAAAGCATGTGATTTTATGGTAAAAAAAAAAAAAAAAAAAAAAAAAAAAAAACACTAACATTTGTTCGTATTAGCCCTGCTTGTTTTTTTTCTTTACAGCTAACGTTAAAGAGTTGCTCTATAATATAATAGTAATAATAAAAAAGCCAGAAAAAAATATGATGTAACTATGAGTTTCATGCCTATCAAAGACACAGCATAGAAATTATTATAATCCACCAAAAAAAAAAAAAAACATGGCCATTTAAAAGCAGAAATGTAAAGCGCATGAATGTAATGTAAAGCAGTCAGTAGTGTTTCAAGATTTACTGAGAGAAAAAGAGATTTACTCGATCGGCCCTTGGAGGAGAAAGGAAGAATGAGGAGACTGAGAGATGCTTTTTGCAGCACTTTGACAAAACATAAATGAAGCAATCCGTTTTAAATGATAAAGGGAAGAAGCAACGACTCTGAGTCATGTGTAAGTGTATTAACTGACGAGTGTAGAAAAGAGCAAAAGCTTACAGCACCTGGTATTCCCAGGCGCACTCTCCTCTAAGTCCCTATACTGACCAATTATTGACCAATCATTGAGCGCCGTTGAGCAAGTTGAGCATCTCAATCAACCAATCACTGAGCTCTGTTGAGCAGGCCGCTTCCTCAACCCACCAATAAGATGGCCAGACCGGATCAAGTGCATCATGTGAGTGACAAGCGTAAACAACACTACTATCATCAATGGACTGAGATCGGTAACAGCAAACAAGAGGTAAGTCCAGTATATTCTCCAGCTCCAGAAATGCTTTTTTAGAAATGCTTTCTAACAGTTTTTTTTCCCTGCATGGATTTACGTGCAGTAATTACAAAGTTATTAACTTTAAAGTTTTAAAAGCATTAATAGGGAAAATATAATCGCCCATCTAACTACTAACATGAATCGTAAACTGCAGTAATTCTTGATAGTCTTTGTAATGTTTTACTAAAAAGTAAATACTTTGGAAATACCCAAACACAATCAGGGCTGGACATTAGGACTAACCTACTATCCAAATACAGGTAGATTTTACCTATGGCTAGTAACACTAACGTTACTGTCACTTGCCAGTTTGTCCTGTTGGAATTGACTACTTACTGTACATTTAAATAGTTTAGGCCTGTTTTGTCCGGCTATCTCCACTAATCTAAACTATTTTGTCTCATAGTAACTGATGAGTCATTAACAGTCAATAACATGTTAAAACACTGAAAACACAAGGCAAGCAAAAATATAGTCTAAAATGATAAAACCATTACCTTTTGAACTTTTAGCTAATCATATGAAATATCACATTAAAAGGTAAATCAGATAACATCCATAAAGATTACTCAGTACTTGTGTAGTATTTTTTTTTTAATTACTATTATTTTACAAAATACCTTTTTACTTCTACTTTAAGTAATAGTAATAGCAGTACTGTTACTTGTGTACATGTTTTGCATCTCCTGGTCTTCCAGTGTTTAGTCCCCTGTACAGTTTGAAAAGAAGAAACTAATCTGAATCTGTTTCTGTTTTATTACAACAGATAAAAAAGCATGGATTTGGAGGGACACAAGTGCAGTGTATGTGGCAGTAGTTTCTCTGTGAAGTCCAACCTGACTCGGCACATGCAGCTTCATGGTCCAAAGGGATATGTGTGTGAAGCGTGTGGGAAAAGCTTCTCACTGAAACAGCAGCTGAGCAGCCACCAAAAACAGCACCTGTACCCATGCATCCGTCTGTACAGGCAGGGAGAGGCCAAGCTGCAGTGTACGGATGCAGCTAAGAGTGTGGCAGTGGCCCCCAGCAAAGCAGTAGACCCCAGCTGTGTGGATTCTGAAAAGGCGGAGGCTGCTGCAAAGAAAGCTGGAGGGGAAATGTGGAAAGGCCAGCTAGTTGTCACATTCGGCAAATATGCAGGACAGTCTTTCAGGTGGCTGCTCGAAAATGATGTGGGTTGGGTCATATGGCTGCTGTCTGAATATTGCCAGAAGGGTGAGAAGAACGATCTCCTAAAGTGGCAAAAGGAGCGATTGCTGCAGTATGCCAGAGAGTTCCCGCCTGTCACCTTTCATCTTGACAAACGCTTGGAGGTAACTTTGACCCGTTAACTGAGATTAAATTATATTTACTGTTTTGTTTATAAAAAAAAATGTAGTGCATGTTTAAATAAGTTAGGCACATATTAATGCACCTTCAATAGTAAAATCGTCAATGTTTACTCTGCACAAAAGCTTGTGCTTTAGACATAGGAAGTGGTAACAGTGTAAGTACTTGTGTTTATGTGGTACAATACAACTCTGTATGTGTTTTTCTATAATTTCTTTATTTTCTGCATGAACAGGAGTCAAGGAAAGACAAAGGAAAGAAGGCTGAATCTACCCTTTCTAAGTTCCAGCAGGATCCTGACTATGCCAGTGATGCTGAATTGTTGGCAGCTGCTGGTAATTAACATTTAACACGGCATAACTCTATTTTGAAATTCATATAACATTTTCTTACTGATGTATTTCAAACATCTGACTAAATACACTGCCGAAATATCACACGTTTTATGGCACTGATAATGACGACAGTAGGTTTAGGATTTCACTTTAATTTTCAGCAGGGTGAGGTATATTATCAAGCTAGCTGCCCCTTTTTCAGTGTAACAGATTTAATGCCTAAATGCTTTTTTTGGCATTTAGATAACACGTACAAAAATCTATTTAATTTGTATATGTGATATGTTAGATTTTTTTTATTATATTACAATATTTTTTTACACTATTGCCTATATTTTTTGTAGCAGCTCTATACTGAAATGTCTGTATTAAATATAATTTGTGTTCTCTAAAATAAGATCTGATAACATGGAAAATAGAAACAAACTTTGTTTATTGTGATAATGCTTGTGTTTGTCATTATATTCACATCTTAAGCAATGTGCTCAATACATTTTGTCTGATTTTTTCTACAGAGACTGTCCTTGAAGAGTCTGAGGTAGCGGTCTCCACACAGCTGACCACCTGGGGAGAGCTCACACCGGCTGTGAGTCAGGACTCTTCCCACAGCCTCAGCACATCTCAGGGAAGACCTTCTTCCCCTGTTGACACCTCTGCCTCAGAAACTGGTAACATCTTGCTGGAGGGCTGGCAGAAATACTGGGAGCATCCACCTCCATCTACACAAGCCAATGGTATAGCTCCTCCTAACATCAAGTGGCTGAAATGTGATGAGATGTATGGTCTGTTTGAGAGGCCTTCCAGGTACAAGAATGCCAAAGGAGAGATTGTGGAGAGAAGGCTTTTAAAGGAGAAGATGCAGTTCCACCCACCCCCAATTCCTACTTCTGTCAAGGGAGGACTGCCCAACATGATGGCATTTTTCACAACCCCTGCCTTCTTCTGGCGCCCAGTTGGTGTGATGCAAGCCAAGATCCGCTGCCCTAGCTCCAACTGCCCTGCACCACCAGGTGAATACCTTGAAAAGAAAGGTTTTGGTAGTTATGCCAGGCAAGTGTGTGGGATGAAGTACAATTACACCCTGTTGACAGAGAAGCTGAAGTGTTCACATTGTGAAAAGATGAGGCGGGCAGTGAGTAAGACACATAGTGACGCAGACAGTGAAGATGAGGACAGTCATCATGTTCAGCAGTACATTTGGCTGGCACACAGTCCCAAGATTCTGATGAACTTGGCCCCGACCATCAGAAGCATGTTTCCTGCCATACTGTGTGGGAAGCGTGCTATTGACAAAGGCGTGGTTACTCTTCTGAATGACAGGGTCAACAGTGTGTCCATGAACAAAGTCCAGAGAGTGCTGCAGCAGGGACATGATGAGTGGTATGTGGAGCGCCGTGACCTGTACCAGACTCTCCTGTATGAAGCCCACACAGCTGGATCTGCACCGTCTCAGAAGAGCATCCTGTCCTTTGTCAAAGCTGCTGGTACTTACACCCCTCCTCTGCCCCGGACTCCCCTTCCTTGTGCCCGTGTGCTGAGGCGTGCACACATGATCATGGAGATGGAGAGGATGCCTGTGTACAGAACCTCAATCCTCAGTGTGACTGGAGAAATCCTCTGCATTGATGGTACAAGAAAGGTATGTGTATTGTATCAATTCATGAAGTTATGCAGACTTAATATTTATTTAGTCACTTTAAAGTGACTTGAGCCAGCTTATTGTTTTGAATAAGGGACTTATTAAATGTGATGGATACAAAATGTACATGCATTGTAATTCATATAAATTATATTGGACAGACAGGTTATTGTTAGATATTATCAAATGAATGTTCTGCTTTGTGTATTCCAGGTCCTTAAGAAGATATATGGTGATGGTCAGGGCACCATGCAGTATGTCACCAGTGTGCTGAACGAGTGGGGCCAGTTCTTGACCACAGTGGTGGTGGCAGCTGAGTCTGAGGGGTGTTACAGACGTATGGCCAAAGGTCTGATGGGCCGCTTTGAACGAGCTAAGGCTCCCGCACCAACTGTCATATATGCAGATAACAACTGTTGTCGGTAGGTAATAACACATCCATATACCCTGATAAAATTTGTCACTCATTTAATGTTAAAAAAACAAAGAACACATGCTGAATTTATATTGTTTCAGTGACAGTGGTTCGTCCTTCCTGGAGAACCTGTTCGGGGACTGGGTGCAGAAGGGCACTGTGGTCAGACTGGACATTCGACACTGGCTGCACCGCTGGGATGCTGTTGTCATCAAACAGAGCCATGCCAAGTATGGGGTGTTCATGAGTGCCCTTGCAGGTGCAGTGCTGGCCTACTACAAGGACGATATGATGCTCCTAATCCAGGCAGTCAGGAAGGGCAACCAGGAGTTGTACGCCAGTCTTTCAGACGAGGACATGATAGCCTTCCTCAAACCTCACCAGATCAGGTCCTATGTCAGACGGATCACCCGTGGGGTTGAGGTTAAGTGTAATATTAATCCATGTATAATCTTTATGTATAAGAAGCTCAAAACATACTTCACTAAAATTAACTAAGTTGTCACACTACTATATTTCATTTTGGAAATACTTCCAATTATTGAAATAATTTCACATTTTAAGCGATATAACTATATAAAATAAATGTGAATGATTGTTACAGGAGACAGCTTCAGCAATTGAGTCCATCATTACGGAGTTCAAGGGATCTGCAGGCCTTGACATTGATGGAATCCACCTGTTCAAATCAGCACAGGCAGTGGATTCTCACTGGGCAACTGCAAGCAAGCATCTTCGTTGTATGCAGGTGGGTAAACATTTTTGAACTAATCATTGTAAAATCATACAAACTCAAACTCACAGACACCATAATAAATAAGCAACGCATGTTTTATAGGACCCCCCTGGCATACAGCTGTATGTTTCAGTGAAGGTGGTGGTGCTGAATGGTGTCCGCCTGAACAAGTACAGGTGTCGGCGGGGCAGTAACTCCTTGGAGGGCTTGCACTCACACCTGTACAATGCCATTCCCTCACAGAGATGTGGAGTTATGCCATTCCAAGTAAGTATAAACAGCTTTAATATTTAAAAAAAATATTGATTACACAACATTGTTCATAAGCATATTTTACCTGTATCCTCCCTGCTTTTGTGCTACCCTCTCTTCCTGTGTGTATGTGAGCTCTATGCTGTTCACATAGCATCAACCGGGTGTATGAGATGCGCACACACAAAATAGCCTATTGCAGACAAAAGACAAATTGTATGTCATGCTGCTGGGCGATGCCCACTTTGTAATCAAAATTAGTTTCTGATGTACAATAATGCATGAATGGTCATGTCTTTCAGGTGTATCTGATTGCATTTGCTGTGCAGTGGAACAGCCGCATGAAATCACTCCGGGTTGCTGGTGGTCATGGCAGGCAGACGTGGTGTATGGACCCGCGGCAGATTCAGCGCCTGAATCAGCAGGCTGATGTGCTCTTTGGTAAAGAGCATGTCCTCGAGCCCAACTTTGCCTCTCCAATGCCCTACCCTGCTGTATACAAGGACCCAGACGAGGAGGAGCTCCTTGGAGTAGAGTATGCCATGTGCCAGTCAACCAGCTTCACTGCAAGAAATTACTATGCCCAGCAAGGTACACAATCTTGCATTATAACAATATACATACATACTGAGCAGTCAAATACCTATAAATACCATGCATATTCTATCCATGACAAGTATGTATGATATAGTTCATTTTTATTTTACATAAAATGAAACAAATGAACTGCAGCATTGCCATGTTGTATTAATTAGTCTATTGTTAGTTGTTGTAACTGCCTAGACACACTGGTGATTAGTACATTACATATTTGCAGTTGAGGAAGAGCAGTCCCGTGAAGAAGAGGAGACGGCTGAGCAAAGCGAGGACAAGCTGTCAGATGAGGGTGTAGACATGGGTGCAGAGTCAGAGGAGGATCCTATGGACACTGTCAGTGACAAACATGTCATCCTCACTCAATCAGAACAGGTGGAGGAGGAGGACAGTCCTGCTCTGCAGGATGTGCTGATGACCCAGAGCCATCTGCATCTTCCTGGGCTGGAAGAAGGGGAAGCCTTGGCCCTTCTCATTTTAGAACTGGCAGACAACAGTGACCGTCACCTAGTGCCAGCTGACCTAAGGCTGAAGATTGGCAATGCAGTTGGTGCTCTGCATGAGCATGACAGGTCTGCAGCCAACTTTGTAAAAAGGTATGAGTCAAGGTGGGGTTACACCCTGTTTGGCAGATGCTTCGGAGCTGACACACCTGAGACCAGAGCAGCACAGAAGACAAAGTTTTCCTGGATGAAGTACCCTCAGTCAGCCCAGGTGACTGAGGATAGTCGTCTGTTGTACCTCATTATTAAGATGCTGAAAAACCGGCCACCAGCCAGTCGTCTCACCTCCCCCACTAAAATCACCAATGCAATCAAGGGCCAGTATAAAAGGATTGTAGACCGAGTCAGAGACGATCCCATCCTCAAAGGTCTCTCCATTCCTCTGCCCAATCTGAATGCCAAGTCCATCTCTACATTCATGGCACGGGAAGAGAAGAAGGCTAACTACAGGGCAACAGTAATGCCAAAGGTGAAACCCCACCAAAGAGTGCTGTCAGAAGAACCAATGCCAGCAGCTCCGACTCTGCCAGAATCCCTTCCAGCTCCAGATCGACCTCAGGTTCAGTACCAGAGCCTACGTCATACAGCTGGGAAAAGGCATGGTCAGAAGCGGAAGTAAGTTGTTCAGTTCTTCATGTCACAAGTATGTGACTTTACTACTTTATTCAAATATGTGAACATATCTGAATTTATCAGCTGAATGGTTTAAACTTAAACACAACAAACCATGTGAATTGATAGTCATACACATTATTTCTCATGAATTATACTCATCATCGTATGTATGATTTATTTTTGCAGGGTTGATGTGGAAATGCTTGGGAACCGGCCCATTCAACCTAACCCCCCTGTGGCCATGTACATCCCACCCAGAGCGTCAGCAGCACCTGTCCTGGTAGTGGTTCCTGCACAGCCACAGGGACCATCTATGATGCTCTGTGGGGCATCCAGCAGTCAAGGGTTCATACCTTTCACACCACCTCCTGCGCTGACATCCAGACCAATCAAGCCTCATAAATCCATGAAGCCTTGTGGGGCCTGCCAAGTACCCCAGTGTGGTGGGCAGCGCAAGAGGTACACGCCCTCCAAAGACAAGGCTGCTGAAAGTAGCCAAAAAATATTTACCTATTGCCCAGCAACTAGGAAGTCCACCACTTCAGGTTTTGAAGGTGTTGTGTTCAACAGTTTTGAACACTTCAAAAGTGTAGTAGATGAGGAACTAAAAAAGAAAAAAAATAACAACTAGAGAGCCAACTCCATCTGCAACTACATCCCCCAAATCACATTCCCCAAGTCATATTTGCTACAATATCTGCCTCTTATACCAATTCACCGATTCATTATACACCATCTATAAAACACATACCTATTTTCTCATAGAAAAAAAAGATTTGTTTTTAGTGAATGTAAATATCTGCTTAACATTGCATACTATTGCACTGCATTACCTCATCCCCTTGTATATAGTACGTATATTGTATATTGCTTAATGTGTACATGTATAAATCTTGTAATAAGAATCCTGTAAATAATAACTTATTAGTTCCTATTTTGCTATATTTTCTGCTAAATTACATAATAATTAATGTTAATTCTATTCTGTTTACATTGTTACTTGTGTTATTGTTATTGTTGTTGTGTTGTTTATTTATTTCTGATATGTAGATATATATTGTTGAACAAATAAAATAAAAGAATGTTTCCAAATATATGATTCCTTTCACTGCTGTTTCCCCATTTGTCCACTTGATAGAGGTAAAGACTGTCACACGAAACTGTATTGAGTATAAGAGAGGCTGAATTACTTACCAGTAAGGTAAAGATAAAGTCTTTTTCTAAAATTCCATTAAGGCCCTTTTATGTGTACATTTTACATGCTCCCTACAGGGCGAATGGGGCCAATAGAGTGAATAATATCTCAGATATGAGCAAATTACACTTTGTTCAAGTACCCTAATATAGTTTCTTAGATTTTTTTTCAGTGATCTTGCAAACATTGTAACTAAAAGTCTCAAGTTTATTTGTAAAGTGCATTCATTCATACTTCAAACAGATATGAGCAAACACATTTGTTACATTGCTTGTTTTTTATTGTTTTAATTAAAGCATGTTTGTTACATTATGTGACAGACATCTTATTATACTTAATAAAACATTCAAGTCAGAGATTCTAGTCTTCATGGTCTTATTCACAAAAACATAAAAAAGAACAGTAAACCATTTCAGAGGTAAACAAGACTTAGTATTGATATCCTGAAGTGTGAAAACATTGGTCTCTCTTTCCATTTGGCCCCTCCCCTCTCCTCTCTCCTGCTAATCTGTTTACTTTTTTTTTTTTTTCACAGTGATCAGGACCCAGGATAGGGACTTGGAGGGGTCATGGGCCATTCCCAGGCGGTCTCCCATCCAAGTACTAAGCAAGCCCGACCCTGCTTAGTTTCCGAGATCGGACGAGATCGGGCGTGCTTTTTTTTTTTTTTTTTTGTTTTATTGAGAAAATTCCAAACAATTAGAAAACATAAGACATTTTAAAAGGTACAAAGAACAGAACACATTATAAAAGATACAAAGCTAATTTTTTAGCCATTTGATAAACATCACTTTTCTTTTGGTCATTCAGCATTTCATACTAATTCATCCATCGAAGCGACTTAACAGATCCCAGTTCATTTCCTTCAAAACTTGACAGACTTTTGGTGACAGTAATTTGTAAAATTGATCCAGCATATCTTCATTCTTAAAATACACATACAATCTTTCCAAATACCCTTCTGTTTTCATTTTGAACAATTTCCAAACATCCATCACTGTTTTTTCTTTTTTAGCAACAATTCTCCTTTCCCAAATTGCACTTTTCATTAGCATTATACAGAGATTGATAAACATCTTATTTTGACATTTCTTTTCCCATCCAAGCATCACCACTCTATTCCATTCTATTTCGTTTTCGTCCCATTCACCAACCAAATTCTTAGTTAGCTGTTTACACTTTTTTAGAAAACCTTCCAAGTGCTTACAATATAAAAACAGATGTAAAAAACCTTCGTCCCTTTCTTGACACACCTTGCACACTTGGTCACGTTCCATTCCAATCTTGTTTAAAATTAACTCTGTAAAAATCACCTTATGCCTTATAAAATACTCTAGACATCCCAGCTTGGTTTCCACACATCTCCCTCCCATGTTTCCCCATATTACATTCTCGTTGACATTTTTAAAACTTTGTATCCTATCTTTCCCCATTAAAACCCCGAAAATCCTTATTTCGTCAACTTCTTTGAAATTAAAACATTTCGTTAAACCCATTGCGTTTCCAAATCTCATGTATACAGTCTTGTCTTCATTTATTTTACTCCCCGATCCCCTACTATGAGGCGCCACGTAGGATTTAAATCAAACTTCGCTTATCAATACATACATAAAACACGTGCATATACACCTAGAAATTACTTGCATATACATGTATACTGGTGGATGTTCAAAATATACATATGAAATACACGTGCACACTAATATGAAATCCATACCAATACATCTTTTATTAGTAATGAATACATATACACTTGTGAATAACTTGTATATACATATAAACTTTACGCATGCATACGCTAAAAAACACTCGCTTATACATATAAACTTGATCCATGCATATACACCTACAACAACACGCACATATATATATATAAACTCGCTGCATGCAGACACACCTGTACATACTCGCACATACATATAAACTTGATCCATGCATATACACCTAAAAACACTCGCACATACATATAAACTCGTTGCGCGCATATACACCCATAAAACACTCACGCAAACATACAAAATACATTTCAGGTAAGGCGCATGCTTGAGTTATGTATGTACATATATGCAAGTGATTTCATATGTGGATGTGCGTGAATTTTCAGTGTAAACGGAAGGCATCTCAGTGTAAACGGAAGGCATTTCAGTGCAAACGGAAGGCATCTCAGTGTAAACGGAAGGCATCTCAGTGTAAAAGGAAGCAGCGGCACTTCCGGCGGAATCTCCAGATGCCGGGGCATTTTAAAACGCTTAACGTGACTTAATGCATTAAAAAAGTGTTTTAAAAAGACCTTTAATATAGCATACGATGTACCAGGGGCGAATTTCCACTGGGCACTTTTCAAAATCCCGTTTAGCACCGCCGAGAGTTCGCGCGATCGTTCAAACAAAACCGAAAGTAAAACGCGCACGCGCCTTCAAAAGCAATTTTAATACCCCGCGTTTAGAGCGCAACTCCCCAATGCGTGCAAATTAGGCTACATAACATATTTAGGATGTTATTAGTATGCAGGCTATTGTGAAGTTGTTTATTTAATATTAATTGTATTCTATTTTTGCATGTTTCTGTCAAGGACTTTTATTTTGGTGTTGCGTCCTCTGAGAAGGAAGGTCTTATAATGTGAAGGAGGAGAGCAGAGTAGATTGTGGCGGGTACAGAGATTAGTGTTGATCTCTAGGGATGGGCGATACCTCTTATTTTATTTTCGATCCGATACCGATATTTTCAAGCCCAGTATCGTCGATATCAATACCGATACCGATACCTCTAAACTAAACTGATCTTTTAAATTATTAAAAGAATAAAACAAGTAATTATACTCACTTAACATTATATTTGAAAGTCTATAAATGAAATGTACCAAAATTGTATTTTAGCTCTTTACTGGGGCAGTAACCTCAAAGGTGCACCTTCTCTACCCCTAAAAGCCAGGAAGCACACTAATACCATACAAGTACACACACATTAAGGGTAGATAAGGTAGAAAGGTGTACAAATAGTACAAAAACAACCATAGTGTTACAGAAGTACTAAAATTACTTAAAATAAAAATTAATGAAATTCTTATTATCATTATTAATTATTATTACAATGGTTTTTGCTACAAATTTTAAGGCGAAATAATGTTCCTGTAGTGTTAACCATGGTAAAAGGAAGCAAGCTGAAAGAGAGAGAGAGAAAGTGTTAACCATGGTAAATTTGTTGTTACTGCATTTTTACTACAAATATGTGGAAAATGTGGTTACTGTAGTAAAACCATGGTTATTTTTTTGTAAAAGGCTGCCAGGCTGTTGTACCCCTAAAGGTGAAACTTTAGCACAAATAGTTAACTAATTAAATAAATACTTCATGTACACTATACTGTTCAAAAGTTTGAGGTCAGTACGATTTTGTAATGTGTCTTTAACCATGCTAACCAAGGCTGCACTTATTGTAACAAAAATACAGCAAAAACGGCAATATTGGGAAATATAACTATTATAATAACTATGTTCTATTTTAATATTTTGAAAATTGTAATTTAAAAAGCAGCTGTGGTAAAAGCTGAATTTTCAGCATCATTACTCCAGTCTTCAGTGTCACATGATCCTTCAGAAATCATTCTAAATATCATTTGTTCCTCAAGAAACATAATTTCTGATTATTATCGATGTTGAAAATAGTTGTGCTGCTTCTATTGCCCTATTTGAACAAGCACTGTAAGCGAAGCGTCAGCAGCGAACGCTATCTGTGATTGATTAGTTCTGTCTTTCAGCATTTGCGTGTGTTCCGATGAGCAGGAGTATTCTATCCTACACAATAATTCGCTAATAGTATATTGCTCCTCTTATAGGCTTATTTTATGCACCTAATTTCTTGCTAAATAAATTAAATTAATGGTTAAAAATGCACTTTAGAATCGATATTTTTATGTGAGGATCGATCCTTTCGATACAACGTCAGTATCGAAAGTATCGATACTTCAGGATCGATCCGCCCATCCCTATTGATCTCTTCCCGAGTTCTAGGCCTTTGCTCAATAAAAATGACTAGTCGTCGGTATTTTCAAGTCTATCGTCTTTATTTACATCCACCCACGGGCAGCTAAAACTCCACGCCTTACACTATTATAGGTTGTGTAGTTGTCTATAGCTCTCTATCATGTTTGAAAAATTTTGGTCTCTATTTAAATTGTTTTAACTATGTTCTGTTCTACTTTCTGAGTATGAATTATTACAATGCAGTAAAAGCATGGGCGTCGGAAGCAAAATAAATGTGGGTGGGGAGTATATGCCATTTTCTGTAGTGTGGTGCCTTACTGTGTATATTACCTCTGCCCACTAACGTGACAACACTACAAAACGAGGTATTTGAAGTGTGTTTCTAGTGGCGTAAGTGATAAAGCGAATATCCACTGTTTTTTGACGCAAACGACCCGAGTTCGCGTCCACCTATTGCCGAAATCCTCCTTCTGCCTTTTCACATCTCATTTTACATCGGAAAGGCATTTGTTTTCAATAAACATAAAAATGAAGGAACTAATCTAAATGTTAGAATAATGTATCGAGCAGGATTAGGTGTATCTGAGCAGCAGATACACTCAGATGCTTTATTTACTTTGCTGTGTTACAGAAGTGCATTCGTCATGGGGAATGGATTTGACTAATGGCGCTCTAAAAAGTGCACAGACATATTCGCCGAATTAGAGAGGTAAAAGTGGGTGGGTCCGATATCGTTGGTCTTTAAAAGTGGGTGGGTCCTGTCCCACCCACATTCAATGGTTCCGACGCCCATGAGTAAAAGACAACAACACTCAAGCACCATAAAAAGTTTTGCTACAAACTCAACTGACTGGCTTTATTCTCTCCTGTATGATTTCAGTCCTTTCTTAATCGTATTAAGTGCGAACAATAAATGCAGCCATAGTAGGCTACTCTCTCAGTATTCAAAGTGCAAAACATGATAGAGAGCTGTAGACAACTACACAACCTATTATAGCCTACATACTAATAACATCCTAAATATGTTATGTAGCCTAATTTGCACGCATTGGGGAGTCGCGCTCTAAACGCGGGGTATTAAAATTGCTTTTGAAGGCGCGTGCGCGTTTTACTTTCGGTTTTGTTTGAACGATCGCGCGAACTCTCGGCGGTGCTGAACGGGATTTTGAAAAGTGCCCAGTGGAAATTCGCCCCTGGTACATCGTATGCTATATTAAAGGTCTTTTTAAAACACTTTTTTAATGCATTAAGTCACGTTAAGCGTTTTAAAATGCCCCGGCATCTGGAGATTCCGCCGGAAGTGCCGCTGCTTCCGTTTGCACTGAAAAGTTCACCCACATCCACATATGAAATCACTTGCATATATGTATATACACAACTAAAGCATGCGTCTTACCTGAAATGTATTTTGTATGTTTGCGTCAGTGTTTTATGGGTGTATATGCGCGCAACGAGTTTATATGTATGTGCGAGTGTTTTTAGGTGTATATGCATGGATCAAGTTTATATGTATGTGCGAATGTCCCGCGCAAAATGTCCCCTCTCCTCACATTTGTAGCACCGAAAGTCTGGGCAGTCCTTTACCAGGTGATCCGGGCTCATGCACAGCTTACAGGTCTTTACCTGGTTGCTGTGCATTACCCGGAAAAACTGAGGCCCTTCGGCCGTCTCCAGCTTTATGCTATATGGAAGGGAGACGATCTCCCTGGGGAACCGCACTTTCACAAAGCGCGTACCATCCTCGATGTTCGTGCCCGGATAAAGCCGCCTTTTTATTTTTGATAGGGGGAAAACACCCCAGCCCTCCAATTTATTTAAAATCATTTCATCATCAAGGTAGGCAGGCAAGTGTATGAAGGAGACAACATAGTCTCTATTCTGCAACTTTTTAACTTCGCAGTTTACGCCTTTTACTAATAATCCATCAGCAAGATCGTCGCATACTTCCTTGTTTTCCATTGTTAGATTATACTCCTTCCCTTGCCTTGGCCTTAAAGCCAGAATTTCCCATTTCCATACTTTTCCGTCACTGCTTTGATAATGTCCATAGCTCTCACTTCATTTATTTCCTCCACGTTCACTATCACCGTCGCCTCCTTTAAGTATTTCCTTTTGCTCGTAAACTGATTATTTCTTTCTTGTTGTCCATTTTTCGGTCCTGCTTCATTTATTCCACTTCTTTCCCGCTCCATTCCAGCGTTGTTTACTATGCTCGTCTCTCGTTCCAATCCATCGTCGTTTGCCTCGTTTCTTTCTTGTTCCAATCCAGTATTCTTTGCCATTCGTCGTTCTCCGACCAGTCCAAGGTTGTTACCCGTTAATCCATCCATGGTTGCAAAAAAAGAAGAAAAAAAAAGAAGAAAGAAAAAAGAAAGAAAGAAAACCACCCTCCAGCGAGCACGGATGCTGCTGTCAGGTGGTTTAAAAAGCTCAAGGAAAAAGATGAAAAAGTAGATTAATAGTCCAGAAAAATACACCAAACAAAACAAAACAAACAAACAAAAAAGACACACACACTGTGGGAGAGCCTTCCTCTCCCTACTGCAGCCAGAACACAACTGACGGAACCAGCAATAGGGCCCTCAGGGTGGTATGGCCGTAAGCGAGAGCGCAAGTCAAGAGAGAGCTATTTAAACAAGACACACCGACAGCAGCACAACACGGATCGGTCCATGATGACACACGTCCCGGGCTGCAGCAAGACACAAACAGTCCCCTTCCACCCTCAAGTCGAATGTCTTTTTTCTTCACCAAATATTCCCGCTTTAATCAAATTTTAATTCGTTCCACTGTATTTGTGCCGCGATGTTGATTTACAAAGAAACAAGTCAGTTTGTCCCTCTTTAAAGAAAGAAAAAACGTGGCCAAATTTTGAGGATTTAAAAGCAGAAATGCAAAGCATATCGTTTTATGAAGAAAGAATACTAACATTTGTTCATATCAGGCCAGGGTTGTCCAAACGTTTCTTAAAGGGGGCCAGATTTGATGACCTGGACATACCGGGGGGCTGGATACTTCTCCATATATATATATATATATATATATATATATATATATATATATCAGTAAGATGACTGGCAGACAAAAATCATCTTGGAGAAAATCAACATCCGTACAGAGTATGAAAAGACAATGCAGAAAGGCTGAGCGGATGTGGCGGATGTGGAAATGTGGAACTAGCCACAGCAAGACAGAAGTTCTTCTCAAACCTTATAAACAGTAACCTAAACAACACTCGCACTCTTTTTGCTACTGTTGAGAGACTAACAAACCCCCCTAGTCAGAAGATAAATAATATCAGAAAGGTGATTAGCACTTCCTCAAGTCATGCAGAGGTCAGACCGATTCAACCACAATTTTAAAAACTAAGTCATTATGTCTATTTTTGAAGCAATTGATGGCAAAACTTTGGGAGAAATAGTACAGCACGATTTCTTAAATCCTTAACCTGCAACTTTGACACACTTCCCACATCTTTTTTCAAAAGTGTGTTTAACTGTTTAGAAGCAGATCTCTTAGAAGTGGTAAACGCCTCACTTCTTTCTGGGACTTTTCCAAACTCCCTGAAAACTGCAGTTGTTAAGCCCTTCTGAAAAAGAGCAATCTTGATAACACCATATTGAGCAACTACAGACCAATATCAAATCTTCCTTTTATAGGCAAGATTATTGAAAAGGTAGTTTTCAATCAGTTGAACAGCTACTTAAACTCAAATGGATACCTTGACAATTTTCAATCTGGTTTCGGACCACATCACAGTACAGAGACAGCGCTCGTTAAGATAATAAATGATATTTAGCCATTATGCTGCCCACAGTTGGAATCAGCTTCCAGCTCTCCAAGAGATCAAATGTGCTAAAACATCAGCTACATTTAAATCTAGACTCAAAACTCATTTGTTTAGCTGTGCATTTACTGAATGAGCACTGTGCTACGTCTGAACTGATTGCACTATGTAAAATTCTTTTCTATTTTTAACTGTTTTAAAGGGGTCATCGGATAAATAAACTTGCCTCGAGAAACGCCTCTCAGGGAAACTCACAGCACTGTTTAGTGGTCGGCGTGATCGAGACCAGTCAAAAAGTAAACGCATCTGTTCTGAGTTCAGGCTGCGCTTCACAAGTTGCGCTCTCCAGCTTTTGATGTGTTTAGGAATTCTTGTGCGATAAAGAAATGGCAGCGCATATGCGTTTTACTGCTAATTAAGAAGTCCAAGCAGAGCAAGACAAGACGAGCGTTTGACATTAAAAAGTATATAAATTGTATTTATTTTATGAAAATAACCGATCGTTTGCTAGATAAGAACCTTCTTCCTTGGCTGGTATCGTTTACAACCGCATTTGGGATCGTTTGAAGCCGCATTTAAAACTGCATATTGGAAGTTCAAACTCGGGCACCATATCAGTCCATTATATGGAGAAAAATGCTGAAAAATGAGGAAAACATAATTTCTTTACGACTGAAGATAGAAAGACATAAACTTCTTGGATGACAAGGGGGTTTGTACATTATTTGTAAATTTTTGTTCTGGAAGTTGACTTCTCCTTTAAGCAGGATAGACAGCAGCTTCACTATACAGGTATTCGCAGCAACTTTGGTAAACATTACAGCATTTTATGCATTAATTATTATTTAGATGATGTCTACAGTATCATTTTATTCTGAAGAGTGATGGGAGAGGCAACATTTTTTTTCTTGTATTTAACCCTCAGATATTCCATACTTATAATGTGGCCATACACCTTAACTTTTTTTTTTTCTTTTTTTTTTCAGTTAAATAGATGTTCTATATTTTAATTCAGTAATATTGTTGTATTTTGTTTAATATTTTGAGGAGATCTTTTGGTGCTAAATACTATTTTTGCAAAAATGACCTCCATTAATGACCACTTGAAATATTTTTTACTGCTTATATAATTAAAAGGGTTTTAAATTCCAATGCAAAGAGGCAAATTAGTATGACGGCATTCTTGCCATTTTAGTGCGTTAAAATAAAAAAAATAAAAAAAATCTTAAATTACGAGATTAAACTAATTGTAATATTTTGAGAATAAAGTCTAAATATTTCAAGGACAAAGTCAAAATTACAGAATAAAGTCGTAACATTTTGACAATAAAGTCAAAATTTCAAGAATAAAGTCGTAATATTTCGAGAATAAAGTCGAAATTTAATTAAATTATTAAATCAGCAATTAAAGTTATAATATTTTGAGAGGTTTCCCTTTGCATGCAAATGGCCTGGATTGGGAGCACCGGAAGAAGTTTCCAGGCCACTGGAATTCATTTGAATTATGTTGTGTTCTTTTGTACATATTGGCCAATAGGTGGCGGTAGTAGTATGTACTATGTGTAAGTGGGTACTAGGTGGAAGTGAGATGTCGGACGCATCCTTTTCTTCTGTTCTGCATGTGCTGTACCATTATACTGCTTCATCTAGTTAATTAAAGGATTCTTTATTTGAGAACGCCTCTTCATTGTTTCTCACTAAGGATTTAACAAATTGGCGACGAGGTACTTTTGTCTTAAGGATGGCAGCTGTTTCTACTTTTCCCGCGCCATTTTTGCCATGTTCATTGGCAAAAATGATTCATAATTCCAGTACCAAAGAAGTCACCTGTGTCCTGTCTGAATGACTATCGTCCCATAGCACTGACTCCAATCATGATGAAGTGCTTTGAGAGGCTAGTCATGCATCACATCAAGTCCAGTCTCCCAAACACACTGGACCCATTCCAGTTTGCATACCGTCCAAACCGCTCCACGGACGATGCAATATCCAGCACTCTCCACCTAGCTCTCACTCACCTAGAACAGAAAGACTCTTACGTTAGAATGCTGTTCATTGACTTCAGCTCAGCATTCAACACAATAATCCCTCAGCAGCTCATCCACAAACTAAACCTGCTGGGCCTTAACACCTCCCTCTGTAATTGGATCCTGGACTTCTTAACTGGTAGACCCCAGTCAGTCCGTGTCGGCAGCAACACATCCAGCACTACTACACTGAGCACGGGTGCCCCACAGGGCTGTGTTCTCAGCCCGCTGCTCTTCACGCTGCTGACCCACGACTGCACTGCCAAGTTCAGCTCCAATCACATCATCAAGTTCGCTGATGACACGACTGTGGTAGGCCTCATCAGCAACAACGATGAAACACACTACAGAGAGGAAGTGGCTCAGCTGGCTAAATGGTGTGGCGCTAACAACCTGTCCCTCAATGTGAGTAAGACAAAGGAGGTTGTGATGGACTTCAGGAGGAACTCTGTTGACCACCGCCCACTGACCATCGACAGCTCGGCTGTGGAGAGAGTCAGCAGCACTAAATTCCTGGGGGTGCACATTACAGAGAATCTCACCTGGACCACCAACGTCACGTCGCTCAACAAGAAGGGCCAACAGCGCCTCCACTTTCTCCGCCGGCTGAAAAGGGCAAGTCTCCCTCCACCCATTCTCACCACTTTCTATAGGGGCACCATTGAGAGTGTGCTGACCAGCTGCATCACTGTCTGGTACGGGAACTGCAGTGCTGCTGACCGCAAGACCCTACAGCGGACAGTGAACACAGCCGCAAGGATCATCGGTGCCCCTCTCCCCTCCATCCTGGACATTTTCCTTGCACGATGCTCCAGCAAGGCCTCCAGCATTGTGAAGGACCCCAGCCATCCCTCCCACAATCTCTTCCAGCTCCTGCCATCAGGTAGAAGGTACCGGAGCATCAAAGCTCGCTCTGTCAGATTCCTCAACAGCTTCTTCCCCCAGGCTGTGAGAGTCCTTAACTCCAATCTCCCTGCCCCCCTCTGAAACCATGAAAACCTCAGCCGCCTCCTCCCCCCAACTCTCTAAAACTGCTGACAACCTTTCAAAGCGCAAGTCTGAGTGTGTTACACACAGGTGAGTGGGCTATACAAACCACTTGTAGCAACACACTTATGTACATTAGACACTTTCTATAAACACTTGCTGCTACAAAGACTCAATCGGATTATATATGTTTATTTGTGCATTGCACTATGCGCCGCTTCCCTCAAAATCTCTCTTCTGCACAATTTAATGCACAAAATATCTCTTTTGCACAATTTCATGTACATATGTCTCTTTTGTAAAACGTCATGTACAGTACTTATGTAAAGTTTTTGTTGTCTGAAAGTTTTGTATGTGTAGTCCACTATTTATTATAGTATTTATAGTATGTATAGTCAAATGGTTAACCATTGTGTAAGTCTGTAATCGCTTCTCTTATTCGTGTACTGTTGTATGTTTATATTGCTTAACTAGTATGTAGCACCGTGGTCCTGTGAGACACGACATCTCGTTCTACTATATGCCCACACATGTAGCAGAATGACAATAAAGCTCGACTTGACTTGACTTGACTTGACTTGATGTTCTGGAGAACCAGCTATACCTTTCGATACGTGGCTACGGATGTTTCGGAATTATCTGCTTGTTGTTGGTGCTTCTGGGGACGCATGGCCGATCGAACGCAAGCGTGCGCTCCTTTTACATTGTCTGGGGACTGAAGGCCAGCGATTGTTTTATACGTTGCCGAATCAAGCTGATTCAATGGAGGATGCCATCGCGGCCTTGAAAGCACATTTTGCTCCTTGCAGGAATATAGTCGCTGAGCGTCATGCCTTCAGGAAACGTGTTCAGGCACCAGGAGAAAGTATAATTCAGTACGTGTCTGCTCTACGAGATTTGGCGAGTACCTGTGACTTTGCAGCTACTCTGGATGAAATGTTGAAGGTGGAGAATGTGTCCAGTCATCGAATTCGTGAGAGATTGCTTTTGGAATCCGAACTGACTCTTGACAAGGCCATTACTATTGCTTCACAAATAGAAGCTGCTGGTGAACAAGCCAAGTTTTTATCGGGTAATCGATCAGTACCTGTGCAAGCCATACATGCAAAGCCTACAACTCCACCTGCATCTGGACGCCGTCGCCGTAGACTGCCTTTAAAGCTACCGCCTGCAGCGCATGCTTCAAAGCCTTCATCGACTGCACCTGCTTCGTTACCCCGTGAGTGTTATCGTTGTGGATCTAAGAAACACCTCGCGAATGACCGCAGTTGTCCTGCTGCATCAGCACAGTGTAATAACTGTCAAAAGATGGGACATTTTTCGCGGGTGTGTCGCTTGGGACAAGTTCGCTCAGTGCGTGAAATTGACTTACCTGAGGTTCAGATCCTTTACATGCATGACTCACTAACTGATAAAATTAGCTGTAGTGCTGTCATTGCGACCGCAACTACATCTGTGCCTATCGAGCTTACTGTGGATTCAGGGTCATCTGTTTCTATCTTGCCCAAAATTGTGTATGATACACACTTCAAGAAAGATGCTTTGCAGCCTCCTTTAGTGAGACTAGTGACGTATTCTCGTGCTCCGATTCCCGTACTTGGATACTTACCTGTCACTGTCTCTAAGGATGACTTCACCTGCTCCACGTCGTTCTTCGTGGTTGAATCTGACACAGCTCTGCTTGGGATGGATCTTATTAATGGGCTACATCTTCGTTTTGAAGGCAATTCAATTTTGCCAGCGTGCACATCAGCTCCTGTGTTGCAATTGTTCACTTTGACACCTTTACCTGCTTTGGGGTGCGCAAAAGGCTTTGTGCACAAGGTAAAGATTTCTTCAGCTGTGGCTCCTGTTCGCCAGAAACTCCGCCGGTTACCCTTGTCTGTTAAAGATGCAGTCAGTGAGGAAATACGGCACCTTCTCAAGTTGGGCGTTGTCAAGAGAGTGGATGCTTCGCCGTGGGTCTCCCCGATAGTGGTAGTACAAAAGAAGTCGGGTGCTATTCGTATGTGTGTGGACCTACGAGAGCCCAATAAGGCTGTAGTTACAGATAGCTACCCATTACCACACATCGAAGAAATGTTGTCCTTGTTAAAGGGCACGACTGTATTTTCCACTATCGATCTGGAGAGTGCTTACTTCCAGTTGCTATTGCACAAGGAAAGCCGTGATCTGACCTCCTTCATTACACATGACGGGCTTTTCAGATTTTGCCGTGTCCCGTATGGTCTTGCTTCGGCGCCCTCTGCTTTTCAAAAAATGTTGGCGACAGTTTTACAGGGACTTCCGAATGTTGCCAATTACCTGGACGACATCATTCTTTGGGGACATACACAAACAGAACATGCAACACGCTCAAGGCTGTCGTTCAGCGCTTACAGGATGCTGGGCTGAAGTTGAACCAATCGAAATGTCAATTCAACAAAACCAGTCTGCGTTTCCTGGGGCATACTGTGAATGCGCAAGGAATTCAACCTGATGAGGATCACCTCTCCGCTATTCTTCATGCACTGGCCCCAAAAGATGCGCCCCAACTCCGCTCTTTCATTAGCTTACTATCGTGGTACAACAAATTCATCCCCAATTTTGCCACGGTGATTGAACCTTTGCGCGCTTGCATCACACAGGGATCGGACTTCGTCTGGTCGGAAGAGGCGCAGCAATGCTTTGATGTTGTAAAAAAGTTGCTCGTTCAAAGCCCTATACTTTCAATGTTCGACCCAAAGCTGCCTACGGTGGTATCCACTGATGCCTCTAGCTACGGCCTGGGCGCTGATCTTGCTCAGATTCATCCCGGACATTGTCATCTGCTGAATGCAAGTACTCGACTATTGAAAGGGAAGCACTTGCATGTGTCTGGGCCGTTAAAAAGTGGCGAACTTACTTGTGGGGTCGTAAATTCCTCCTGCGCACAGACCACCAGGCGTTAACTGTGCTCTTCTCATCTAAAGGTACTGATCGTGCCCCGGTTACTGTGCTTCAACTATGAGGTGATTTACCGGCCTGGGGCTCTAAATAATACAACCGACTGTCTTTCTCGCCTGCCGTTGCCTCCTTCAGATGAAGACTTCTTAGATGCTGAGCCTGAGTTTGTCGCCTTTCTGTCTCCTGCGATGTCACCTCTGATGCCGAGTGAGGTTGCGTCGGCCACCGCATCATGCGCTGAATTGAATGCATTACGTGCACAAATAGCTCGCAGTTGGCCCTCGTCTTCATGTGCTGTGGATAGTATTTTACGTCCATGTTTTCAACTACGTGATGAACTGAGTGTACAGCAGGATTATTTTTTCAGAGGGTCACGTCTTGTTGTACCTGTTGCGCTACGGCACACGCTGGTGAAGTTAGCTCACGAAGGTCACCAAGGAATTGTGTGCACAAAACAGTGCCTTCGTGAACTGTACTGGTGGCCGGGCATTGATTGTCTGGTTAAGGAGTACATCCAGGCCTGTCAGTTGTGTCTGTCGTCTGACAAAACTGCCAACACCTCTGCTGCACCTCTGCAGCCGGTGCCTTTTCCATCTACACCGTGGGACAAGGTAGCTATTGATGTGGTGGGGCCATTTGACACTGCTGTGTAGGATTGTCGTTATGCGCTGACATTGATTGACTATCACAGTAAGTGGCCTGAAGTCGCTTTTACCTCTTCCGTCACAACTCACAATGTTATCACCTTCTTGGCATCTGTGTTCAGCAGATACGGCAATCCACGTACTATCGTGTCTGATAACGGGACCCAGTTCACATCAGCGGAATTTTCTACATTCCTAAAAGAGAGAGACATTCGACACATACGTACTTCTTTGTACCATCCTGGCGTGAATGGGGCTGTGGAGCGCTTCCATCGCGTGCTGAAAAGCTGCATTCAGTCTGCTGTTCTGGAAGCGAAGCCGTGGAAACCTACAGTCACGGAATTTCTCCAGGTGTATCGTGCTACACCTCATTCTGCCACAGGACTGTCTCCTTTTGAGTTGCTTCATGCCAGAAAGATGCGAACGCGTCTTAATGTCCTTGCCCCTCCTACCACACACCGGGATGCGCCTGCGCTTCTTCAGCGAGTTTCTTTGAAACAAAAGAAAATGGAAGCATACACCGACTCCAGATGCGTAGCTCGCACTCCTAATTTTAAAGCGGGTGATTGGGTGCGTGTGCGCATTCCAACTCATGTTCCGAAAGCGCATCCAAGATTTACCAACCCTCGTCAAATTGTGCGTAATCTAGGTGTGTGTACTTACCAGTTATCCGACGGGAAAAGTTGGCATGCTTCTCATTTGGCTCAATATGTTACACCTGTTTCGGAGGGTACCGGCATGGATCCTGTGGACTTGTCGGTTCAGGTTCTTCCTTCTCTCTCCCCTCCGGCTCCTCCGGCGCCCGAAGTTCTTTAGAGAGCTTCTGAATGGGTTAGTCGACCTACTCGTTGGCTGGATGACTACTGTTAACTCGTGCAGTGTAAATAAACTGGCAGAGAGTTCTGCTTGATAATCTGTGGGTTTATTCACCACGCACACATATCACACGGCCATGATACATACTTAATGTACGACTACCACATACCGAGAGGGGCGGGGCTCAACAGAGCAACCACGTTATCACATACAATTAGTGATGTCACACATATTAATGTACTACATCCCCTTTCCTAAGCATGGTATCTAATATAAAACAAGATTAGACACCTTTACCCTAACAACAAAGGTATATCAAACTTGAAACAGCAGCAATAACCAAAATAACTATTGTGTATTGTAAATGAAAAAATGTAAATAAAATGTATTGCACTATAGTGAAACTGGTATTGTTAACCAATATAAACAAGGAAATAAAATAAGTGTGCAATTCAGCAGCATCTCAAGCATTGCAGTCCTTGTATTTTGGGTT
Source organism: Cirrhinus mrigala (assembly GCA_036247105.1). Lineage (NCBI taxonomy): Eukaryota > Metazoa > Chordata > Actinopteri > Cypriniformes > Cyprinidae > Cirrhinus > Cirrhinus mrigala. The sequence goes on along the minus strand of JAMKFB010000146.1, from coordinate 284,638 downwards.
AGGGCGAACAACGCGTCCAGACCGTGTCACATAAGGACTAGCTCTCAATTGTGCATGTGTCTGAGAGGTTACTTGACCTGTGGTTGTTTGAGTGACTACATCAGGTATTCTTGCAACTGGATCATTCACTTTGGTTGGAACATGGATTTCCTGGTGATCATCATTATCATATTGACTTGGCCTAGGCTCTTTCACAGTCAGGAGATGTCTGCGGTTCCTCCTATATTCTTTTCCTCCAGACAGGACAATGTAAGATCTTGGTTCGCTGCAGACATCCTTCACAACTCCTTTGCTGTCATAACCATGAGGGGTTTGCATCCTCACTACTTGCCCTTTTGAGAGTGTGCTCAGTTGTTTACATCTTTTGTCGTACTCTTCTTTTGACACAGTCTTTTCTTTGTCAGCTGTGCATGGATCTCGTTGGATGCCAGGGGAGAAGGTTCCAGCAAAGAGCTGTGGAGTGGCAGGGTTGTGCGTGTTTGTCTGGACATTAGTCTCTGAGCTGGAGAGCCAAGCTTAGGATCTCGTGGAACATTTCGCAGATTCAGCAAGTTGAGATAGATGTCAGTGCCCGCTCAAGCACTCTTTCTAGGTTGTCGTCTTGTTCCTTTACTGTGCGTCCACCAACCAGTATATCATCTACAATGACAGCACAAGGGTATCCAGCGAAAATTTGCTCCACTGAGCGTTGAAAAACTTCACTAGCCGAATTTATGTCAAAAGGCATTTTCAGGAATCGATATCGGCCAAAAGGGGTGCTGAATGTTGTGAGTAGGGATGATTTATGGTCTAAGGATATTTGCCAAAATGAATTTTTTGCATCAAGCACTGAAAAGATGGTGGAATTTGCCATGTGGGCTGCAACTTCCTCAACCGTTCTCATTAGATGGTGGGGTCTTTGTATGGCTGTGTTCAGGTCTCTAGGGTCTATACAGATTCGGATATTGTTAGAGTCCTTCTTATGAGCAGCAACCATGGAAGACACCCACTCACTTGGTTCAGAAATGGGCGTAATGACACCAAGATCTGTCATTCGTTGAAGCTCCTTTTTAACCTTGTCTTGCATGGCGACTGGAATGCGTCTTGCTGGTCGGACGACAGGAGGTATGGTGGGGTCAGTTTTCATGGAATATGTGACAGGTAGTCTTCCCACCTCATCCTTGAAAAGGTCCGCATATTTGGTGAGAATTCTGTCCTTAAATTCATGCTGACTGGATGTGTTCAGCTGGTGGACATCCTTGTTAAGTGTAAGAAGTCCCGTGCATAGGCAGTCAGGTAGACCCAGTAGTGGCTGTGCAGAGCTTTTGATAACATAAAACAGCAGGTCGTAGGTTTGGCTGGCTAGACAACATGGTAGTGTGATTGTGCCAAGTGTGTGTAGTTAATTGCCACCATATGCAATTAGCTTTGTTGTGTTTGACACATTAAGTTCTTCCCCTTTTCGCAGGTGCTGGAAAGTGTCCAAATCCATTACATTACACTTGGCTCCGGTGTCCACTTTCAGTTCCACCGGCTTGCCATATATGTGTACAGTGCTGTACAGTTCACTTTTTTGTGCTGGGCTGGTCATAGAATCAACAGACTCTGCAATTACTCCATCAATGAAGAATGATTCACACTCTTCATCATTTATCTGGTGTGGTTCAACATTATGGACAGTTTTAGTATAACAACGTTTTGCTTGGTTTGCTTGAGTAGACCTGCAGCATTTCTTAAAGTGGTTCCACTTCTTGCAGCCATTGCATTGTTGACCATATGCAGGACACTTATCTCTTTTGGCTGGGTGGTCGCCACCACAATTGTTACAGCTTTTTATGATTGGTGGTGCTTTGCTGTCTGGTTTGTATTTTGATTTGAAATGCCTATTCTTTCCTGCAAATGCCTGGTGCACAGCATTGACCGTAGCAGTTGTTGTGTGGAGTGTTGCAAGGTCTTTAGTGTGCTGTTCAGTTTGTTCATAGATCTGGCATGCTGATATGGCTTTAGTTAAAGTGAGTTCTGGATCACGCAGCAGTGATTTTCTCAGAATGTCACTGTGTACTCCACAAACTAGTCGATCACGAATAAGCTCGTCTTGTAATGCACCAAATTTGCAGCTTTTTTGCTTTTAGTTTTAAGTCACTAATATAAGATTCAAAAGTCTCACCCGGCTTTTGTGATCTCATGTTGAATTTGTGTCATTCCATTGTTATGTTAACATGGGGAGCACAAATCTCACGGAACCTTCTCTTTAAACAGTCCGGGTCTTCCCTGGACTCAGCCGGTGTAATAATAACACTGTCATTTTCACCGGGAACTCTCACCTCTTGTGCATAAACAAAGGACCGTTCATGTTCTATGGCTTCGGGACCCGCGAGGTTTAGGAGAATGAAAGCTTGTGTTCGACGTGGTTTGTCTCCATGAGCTGCAGCAATGAAGATATCAAACTCTTGTTCAAATATACGCCAGTTCTCTGCAATATTTTCATCGAAAACGAGAGGATCCGGTCTTCGGAATTCCCCTGCCATAGCTGGCGCATGCGATGCAGCTGTTTAGCTGAGCGGCTAGTTAGTTATTCAGGAGTTGTGAAACCTGCATGGAAACTTTTCCATTGTAGACAAAACTCACTTTCGCGTGCAGTTATTGTTTAATTCTGACACCATGTTAACTCGTGCAGTGTAAATAAACTGGCAGAGAGTTCTGCTTGATAATCTGTGGGTTTATTCACCACGCACACATATCACGCAGCCATGATACATACTTAATGTACGACTACCACACATACCGAGAGGGGCGGGGCATATTAATGTACTACAACTACGTTACTTAGTCAACTTAGGTGACTATGAAGGATGAGTAATTCATCAAGTTTTGGTACAAACTTTAGTGAAACATTATACTTTTATTTGGTTTGATTGATGTAAATAATTATGTCATGTAACAAAGTGTATACTTTGCTAATTTAGTAAATTTGTTATTTTGGTCCGCCTTCGTTTGTCAATATTTGTAAGGCAGTTGTTTTAAGTGACGGGGGAATATGTTGTGTTCTTTTGTACATATTGGCCAATAGGTGGCGGTAGTAGTATGTACTATGTGTAAGTGGGTACTAGGTGGAAGCGAGACGTCGGACTCGTCCTTTTCTTCTGTTCTGCATGCGCTGTGCCATTATACTGCTTCATCTAGTTAATTAAAGGATTCTTTATTTGAGAACGCCTTTTCATTGTTTCTCACTAAGGATTTAACAAATTAGTGGTGTCAAAATCAGCGTGTTAATGCAGGCGATTAATTTTTTCATTTTAATGCGTTAAAAATATTTAAGACAATTAACGCAGGGGCGGGGCAAGGTTTGGCCACCACACCCACAACCACTAAAGAATTGCCTTTATTCAGACACAGAACGTAATAACGAGCACATCTAACAGGAGACTTTTTAGACAGGCGCTCCAACGTCACCTCAGCGCCAGGCACGAGACAAACGAGCACGGACGGTACCGGTGACAAGGAGCTTCAGTAGAACATATGTGAACTGCGGTCAGATGAGATGTTGTCTGGTTATATGTAGGTAAAAATGAATCTTCCTGTCCTGTCAGCCGTTATACTGTGCTGATATCGCGTGCTCTTCAAGTGCACGCACAAATATGCCGACGCACGCTGTATTAGGCTATAGCCCATTAAAGCGCTGTATCATATTCAAACCCAAGTGAAACGTAGAGTATGTAGTTAGTCGTAGTTATGTCGCCAGTTAAGTCATGAAGTTACAAAAAGCCGACTAAAGCTCCCTTAAAACTGTGCATGTAAGTGTTTATTATTAAAAAAAAAAAAAATCACATTTAAAGCAGTGTCAGATGCGCTTCATGTTCAGCAGCGGCAGCTTTTAAAGTAAGAGCAGCCAAAATATCCCAATAACCAGCTGGCTGACGTCTGATAATCAAAGAACAAAATTAAAAAGAGGAAATCAATAACTTCTGTAGTTTTAAGCTTTATCTTTTATTTAATTTAGATTTTAGTGTTTGTTAACTTTATTAAGTATGCCTATATTTTCTTGCTGAAGGATACAGGTCGCTATATGACAGTTATTACAATGGGTTTATATAAAGATTATGTAAAAAATGTTTTAAGTTTACTAAAATTACAAGTCTAATAAATGTTAAATTGAAAGCTTTCAATTATACTGTAATGTTGAATGGCTATAGTCAATGGTTAAATATTAGAAAAAAATTCATAGAGACATCAGTTGGTATCAGTGATACTTGCCTTCAGTCATAAAAAAAGAGATGGCATTAAACAAGTATCAAAAATATACTTCCTTTATGTTGTTTCTACATTAATTTGAAGATTGAATGTGAAATAATTGCAATATTAGGTGGGATTCATCGTGATTAATTTCAGAAAAAAATGTGCGATTGTTTATTTATTTTTTTTTAATTGATTGACACGACTAATTTGAATATATGTGGGATTATTAGCAGAAATCGCACCATGTGTTATACTCGCAGGGACAATATGCTTGGAAATAATATTTCACGTCTTTGATTGCATTCATTAGGCCTATCTGTAGAGCCCCAGCCACCTAATAATAGCAATAAGCTTTGCGCTTTTGGTATTTTTAATATAAAACAAAGTCTCAGATTTCAAAATCTGTCCATTTTATAGTGAATACAAACAATGTGTCTTGTAATAATATGTTTTTCACACTCTTTAATGTGGCGTGACACATCGCTGTATTCATCTGAATCAATCGTCTTTTGATTACAATGAGACATTCGCTTCTTTAAATTATACTGTTTTCTTTGTGAAAATTCCAGCACCTACTCCGCAAAAAAAAAAAGAAAAAATGTCTGCTGCGTCCAATTTTTCATTCCTCTCATGCATTTAATTAAAAATAGCACTTAAACGTTCTAAAGGTTGAAGTGGAATCCGACTCGTTAACTTAAGTTACATAGCTGTCTTTTATGAGGCATGTAACGTTAAGTGACTATTCACAAGCTGTTTTATTCACTGTATAATACAGTAGATGATTGGAAATAAAATGTAACGCCTTCCCTTTATTATTTGTAGCACACCAGCCACCGCAATAATTTTGTGCTTTGTTGCTTTTAATTGAAAACATCTTAACTTTCAAATCAGTTTTATCACAAAATACAAATTATAAATGTGTTTTTCCTCTTTAATTCAAGTTTATAGAATGATATAAACATGAAGGAACATCAGAAGAAATGAAAAAACAGTATAGCCTAATTCTGACAGACTTTGAAAGCTGAGACTTCAGACTTTCTCCCAAACCGGGCAATTTGCATGCGCAATAGGCTAGAATGTACTCTCAAAATATTAAAACTTTCTCGTAATTCCTACTAATCAATTCTCGTAATTTTGACTTTATTCTCGAAACATTTTGATTTTATTTTCATAATTTTGACTTTATTGTCAAAATATTTAAACAGTATTGTCGAAATATTTCAGCTTTATTCCTCGGAACTTCAACATTATTCTCGAAATATTACGACTTTAATCTTGTAATCTTAGTTTTTTTTTTTTTTTTTAATGTGGCACTAAAATGTAAATCAGAGTCATTTTGTGGTTGAAAAAAATCTTTTTCATTCGTAAGGCCATGGTTTACTCTCTAGGTACCTGTCTGGCTCTTTAATAAATATACATGTATCTACTAGTCTAGTTTCTCATGTGGTCTAGTATTGCAGGTCATACCTGCTTACTTATTTTCAACTTTTGCATTTGAATAAATACTTAGACATGATTAAACACTAGGTTTTTTAAATATGAAAATTAACAACTTACATCCTTTTTTTAAATTTTTAATGATACTTGTACAAGTACACACAAGTGAATATTAATGAATGCAAGCAAATACTGAATTTAAGTTTAAAATGATGCTAAAAAAGACATTCAACAAAATATTTTCATCCTCTTTTATGTACAGTATATACATATGAATTGCCATTGAATCAAGACTGAAAATCCCCCACGCCCCACTCCAAAAATATCTCACTCCAAGTTGAACCTAAAAGTTGGCAACCCTGATAAAACTGACCACTTCAGCTCACTTCACATGGCCAAATGCAGATGCTTTAACCCGTAAACTCTCTTTTATCACTGTTAAATTCTGCTAGAACTCAATCTGGCAAAGCTGTTTTTCCGTGACTCTCAAATTTAAATTGCTTAGAAATTTTTAATCATTCAAAATCACCCAATTGCTGTGTTTTCATGATTTTTTACCACTTCATTGCAAATCAGTCACCTCCTTGATATTCATGATTAAAAGCTGACTTTTATTTAAGCCTTTTCTAATGTCATATAGTCACAGCTGCCAAACAAAACGAGAACAAACCGAGAAGTGCTAAAAACAGCACTGCTTATCTGATAGAAATTGGACTGCATTTGGTTTCCTTTTTTCTGTTATCTTGCTTATTCAACACCTCACAGTTCAGCCCAGACGTATGTGTTAAAGCTCACACTCTACAGACCACAGCACAGCATATGAACATACAATACCATCTAATTTTCATATGCAAAGAGCTATGTGCTTCCAAACTTTATAACTTTTCCAAAGGGAGACCTAAGTAAACCTAAGCACTTCATTTTCCAGGGAGAGTGTGATTTTACACCGCTAGTATCCGTGTACCTGAGAATAAACACAATCCTCCTGAGGCCGCTGGTGAGCGTTTGAGCGGTTTACAGTGAATGTCACCTCGTCGTACTGAATCTCTTCCTCCTTTCTCTCCTTCCTCGTCTTCTGCGGTTTGATCGCGGCGTATTCCACATCAGCAGCTGAGAGGGTTTCTGCACAGAAAGAAGAAACAACAACATTGCGAGACATTACCGCACATCTCTACACATACTAAATAGCTGTTTAGTACTAAATAACTAGTCTACCATGAAAAATTGCAGCTTTACCACAACTGGTAACTGACAAATGGAAGTTTTAAGAGTGAAACTATTTTAATGATAAAGCAGCAAAAAACAATCATGAAAAGATTAACTACAGTGCAAGTTAAACTAGTGATAGGAAGATCAGATCTCTAGTTCATTCACATTAACTAATCTTTGAGTTTTAACACCAGAAATCCCTGTGCACATTTACATATGCAATCTTTGATCATTTTCAAAATTAGAAAATCATTATAATGCAGCAAAAGAAAAAAAAAAATTATTAGTTCATCTCCCAAGTCTATTGTTCATTTGTCACATGACAGACAGAATTAACAAATCAATCATGAACCAACCCATCACTATTAAACTAACTACTCTCCAGATTAATTAGTTTAGATAGTTGAATGAGATTAATCTTCTAAACCACTAACCTTTTATTTATAATGCTGTCCTTTTCACAGACATTATAAATGGATATGTGAAGTCATAAACTTTCTCCGTTGTTGATGTTTATATATTAAAATCTTTGAAAACATCAGATTGATGGTAAACACAACTCTTCTTCTAATTAATATAATTATATTCTAATTAATATAATTGATTGTAAACTGAATGTAAATAATAAAATTGAACAATTAACATAATAAAAATAAAGAAAAAAACAAGTTGCAGATTTAGTCTAGCGTTGAATGGTTGAGCTTGACTATTTAACCCTGCAATTGACTCTATGCACGATCACTTCCGCGTTTGGTCTCAGTCCGCTCAGTTACATCCGGTGCAGCACCGGAAGCCGTTTTCACTATTGGTGATAACTGTGCAAAAATGCCGCAGGAGAGGATGACATACTACACTCGCTGTTTACAAGAGTTTCCCTGGATAACTGTGAATGACGTAAATCGTATCGTGAGGCAATCAGCTCAACAGTAAGAAAGAGAAGGGCTTCAAATGATATATTTCTAGTTACATCGACAATTTTGAGGGTGAGTATTCTCATGCTATAATGTTATACGAATATTGATACTAGCCATCTCCGTTTCTCACAGTTTATATATGTCTTTGCATTATTTCTATTTATTTATTTATGTTGAGTTATGTCCTTTGTATGTGTTCTCAATTGACCCTGTGACCTAGTTTTTCGGAAGTGGGTGTGGTGATACACCGGTGTGCAATTAATAAATGGTCGCTGCTCATACTCAGTGGGTGTGCACGCAGGCCAAATGGAGCTTGTTTGTGTGTGTGTGTGTGTGTTTTTTGTTTAATCCTCCGTCATGATAGCCGGCACTCCTAGCTCTTTTGAGGATGGCTGCGCCAACAGGTTATGGGCCCAGTAAAGAGTTTGGGAGCCGATGGAACCGTTTATGTTTCGACGGAGACGAAAAGAATTATGAACTGTGGGAAACAAAGTTTCTGGCGCATTTGCGTCTGCTCGAACTGAAAACTACTATATTGGGTGGAGCCCCCGCCGAGGACGATGAGGGCGCAGCGGAAGATGCCAGTAAAAATGAAGAGGCATATGCAGTTTTAATTCAGTTGTTGGATGATAAGAGTCTGTCGCTTGTAATGAGAGATGCCGCAGACGATGGGAGGAAGGCGCTACAGATCCTGAGAGACCATTACGCTGGTAAGGGGAAGCCACGCGTGATAAGTCTGTATACAGAGCTGACATCTCTTCAGAAAGGTGTGAATGAAACAGTTACAGATTATATTATTCGTGCAGAGACTGCCATTACAGCACTGCGGAATGCAGGAGAGACTTTGAGTGATGGCTTATTGACCGCAATGATTTTAAAGGGTCTGCCTGACGCATTTAAACCATTCTCTGTTTACGTTACACAGAGTGATGAAACGTTAACATTTGCCGATTTTAAAACAAAATTGAGGAGCTATGAGAGCACAGAGAAGTTTGGTTCGGTTGGCTTGAGTGAGGACAGCGTGATGAGAGTCAAAGGAAGAGACAACTGGAGTGTGAAATTCACCTGTTACAACTGCGGCCAGAAAGGCCACAAAGCCGCGGAGTGCACGTCAGCTGCTGGGGAGCGTGTGGAACAGAGACAGTGGTGCAGTTTCTGTAAAAGCGCCACGCATAAAGATTTGCACTGTCGGCGGAGAAAGAGAGATAAGGTGAAGCAAGCAGTGGACGAGGAGGAGGATCACACATTCGCTTTCAAGGTGGAGCAGATGGATAATAATCCGATCGGCGGAGTAAAAATGAAAGGCCTCATGGTAGACTCCGGAGCCACTAAGCACATTGTCACAGATATCGGGATGTTCATGGAGTTTGACTCAAGTTTCAAGCCTCAGAGTCATATTCTGGAGTTGGCTGATGGAGAGCAGGCTAGCGGTATTGCGATGAAGAAAGGTACCGCTAAAGTGCGCTTGAGAGACAGCAAAGGCCGCATTGTGGACATGATGTTGATGGAGGCGCTTTATGTGCCGTCATTTTCCCAGGACATTTTTTCCGTTAAAGCGGCAATTGCGCACGGAGCGACAGTCATCTTTAAGGAAGGACAGAATAGGCTCATCCACAAAAATGGTACAACTTTTGATATTCATATGTATGATCGATTGTTTTACTTAAGTACAGTTACAAATGAGATTGATGAGTGTAATGTGTGCTATGACCTTCAGACATGGCATGAAATATTAGGTCACTGTAACTATGACGATGTGTTAAAGTTGGAGAGTGTTACAGAAGGGATGAAAATCAGAGGTAAAACTGACAAGTCCAATTTGAAATGTGAAGTGTGTGTAAAGGGTAAATTTACTCAGAATAGAAATAGAGATCCAGATGAGAAGGCAAAAGATGTATTTGAACTTGTCCATGCAGACTTAGCTGGTCCTATAGAACCAGCAGGAAAAGATGGTTTCAGATTTGCCTTAGCGTTCACAGATGATTATTCAGGAGCTGTGTTCACTTATTTTCTGAAAACTAAGAGTGATACTGTTAGAGCCACAGAGAGGTTCATTGCTGATGTTGCACCATATGGTAAAATCAAATGTATAAGATCAGATAATGGAACAGAGTTTACATCTTCTGTGTTTCAGTCACTGCTTAGTAAAAATGCCATTAGACATGAGACCTCAGCTCCTTATTCACCCCATCAGAATGGGACGGCTGAAAGAGCTTGGAGAACTCTGTTTGAAATGGCAAGATGTATGTTAATTGAGAGTAAACTACCAAGAGAGCTGTGGACATATGCGGTACAAACTGCTGCAGTGATTAGAAATAGATGCTATAATAGGCGTCTTGGACAAACTCCATATTACCTGGTAACTGGAAAAAAACCTGACCTTTCCAAAATGAGAGTGTTTGGGTTAGAATGTTATGCATACAAATATGACAAGAAAAAGTTGGACACTCGTTGTGAGAAGGGAGTATTTGTTGGTTATGATAAAAATAGTCCAGCATATCTTGTCTTTTATCCAGACACAGGGAAAGTACTCAAAAATAGACTGGTAAAGTTTGTTACAAAGAGTACTAATGAGTGTGATACTCAAACAGAGGATGTGTATGAACACTTTGAACATAGGAAGAGAGCTGAAACTCAGGTACCAAAACTTGATGTGACTAAGGTAATCCCACAAGAAATAAAAGTAGAGTGTGATGTTGAAACTGACTTAAAAAGTGAAGGTGAGAGCAGTCAGAGTGCTCGATATCCAAAGAGAGAGAGGAGACCTCCTCAGTACTATACAGACTATGATTATGAGATAAAAGGTGTTGAGGATCAGGCATTAACAAATATTGACTATTGCTATCGTGTTGCATGTGATGTCCCCCAGACACTGAAGGAAGCATTGAGCTCTTCAAAATCAGAGCAGTGGGTTAAAGCCATGAAGGAGGAGATGGACTCTCTTATAGAGAACAATACCTTCACGTTGACAACTTTGCCTGAAGGTAAAAATGCAGTGGGGGGTAGATGGGTTTACACCATAAAAGAAAATCCTAATGAAATTATCTATAAGGCCAGATATGTAGCAAAAGGTTATAGTCAAGTGCCTGGTATTGATTACAACGAGACGTTTTCACCTACTGCTGATATGACTTCTGTACGTGTCTTAATGCAGCTTGCAGTTCAGTATGATTTAGAATTACATCAAATGGATGTCAAGACTGCATATCTGCATGCTCCTATAGACTGTGAAATGTATATGGAACAGCCTGAAGGATTCGAGGTTAAGTTAAAAACAGGAGAAAAATTGGTGTGTAAGTTAAATAAGTCACTGTATGGTCTGAAACAGTCAGGACGAAATTGGAATAAGATGTTGCATGATTTTCTGATTGAAAATGGTTTTGTTCAAAATTCTGCTGACTGTTGTGCCTACAGTAAACAAATTGATGAAGAAAGAGTCATGTTGATCATTTGGGTTGATGATCTTATCATTGCAGCGAGTGATAGTCAAATACTCAAGAATGTGAAGGAAACATTGGGAGTTAAATTTAAAATTAAAGATCTTGGAAAACTTAGGCATTTCCTGGGTATTGATTTTACACAAGTGAATGGTGAAATAAAAATGAACCAGAAAAGATACATTACAAAAATTTTGGAGAGATTTGACATGACTCACTGCAAACCAAGGTCAACACCATGTGAAATGAAAATGAAATTTGACAATGATGGTGAATCTACTGACCCAAAGAGGTATCGTGAAGTGGTGGGTAGTTTGATTTATTTAATGACAAGTACTCGTCCAGATTTGAGCTTTATTGTTAGTAGATTGTCACAATATCTGTCTGTACCAAAAGAACAACATTGGGTTGCAGCTAAACATGTGTTGAGGTATTTGAAAAGCACTGTGAACCTGGAATTGTGTTACAAGAAAAATGATGGAGATCTTAAACTTGTAGCCTATAGTGATGCAGACTGGGCAGCAGACCTAGATGACAGGCGTAGTGTTACTGGCTACTGTTTTAGTTTGTCTGAGAGTGGACCTATTATTTCCTGGAAATCAAAGAAACAACAAACTGTTGCTTTATCCACATGTGAAGCTAAGTACATGACTTTATCAGCTACTGCACAGGAAAGCTTGTATCTTGTCAATTTAATAAATGGAATGGATAATGTACTTGAATATACACCAGTGACCGTTTTTGAGGACAATCAGGGTGCTATTGCTCTTTCAAAAAATCCTGTATGTCGCCAAAGGTGTAAGCATATTGATATCAGATATCATTTTGTCCGATCTGTACTCAGTGATGGCAAAATAACTCTTCGTTACTGTCCTACAGTTGATATGGTGGCAGATATTTTAACTAAACCTGTATCGAGAATCAGAATGGATAAATTTGTGTGTTTTCTATTTGGTATGTGATGTACTGTGTTGTACTTTGTCAATTTAAGAACAAGTGGGGGTGTTGAGTTATGTCCTTTGTATGTGTTCTCAATTGACCCTGTGACCTAGTTTTTCGGAAGTGGGTGTGGTGATACACCAGTGTGCAATTAATAAATGGTCGCTGCTCATACTCAGTGGGTGTGCACGCAGGCCAAATGGAGCTTGTTTGTGTGTGTGTGTGTGTTTTTTGTTTAATCCTCCGTCATGATAGCCGGCACTCCTAGCTCTTTTGAGGATGGCTGCGCCAACAATTTATTTATCTATCTATCTTACACTTTATGTACATTGTTTGCATCTTATGTGATTTTTTTTATTAATATACTGTGACGAGTCGACTGCCTCCCCCCTAACTATCAGCTTCACCCCGTCGGTAATCGCCGCCCTTCACCAGGCTCCCGACGGGAGTGGGCGTGTGGGAGGAGGAGGGGCGCTGAAACATCCAGGTCTGGCGGCATGTGATGAGGCACACCTGATGTGAATGAAGCCTCATCACCGCCGCTGTTAAAATGCCGAGCGCGCCTCTCCTCAGGAGACCGGTCTCTTCCCCGTGCATGCACGCTGGTGTCCTCGTGGGTCCAGGAAGGGGTGAAGAGGAAACCAGCGCCGCCGTAGGACGAGCTGCTGGACCCCGCGGGTCCGGATGAGGATCGCACCCGTGACGGCTGATGGGCCAGGTTGCCGGGCCGTTTCATCCCCCAGAAGTACCGCAGAGGTGGAGGAGGACGATGCCGCTAGAGAAGCCGTCGCCCCTCGCACCCCGGACCTGAGCGGGGAGCGCGTGCCGCGTGCGGCCGCCGGACTCCGCCCCTTACCTGGACCCTTCCCTTCCCTTCGGAACACTACCCCTCCTTCACGGAACCCCGTCACGTCGAGGACACCAGACCCCCCTGTTTATTTTGGACACCTTTTTCCCCCCTTTTTGGACACTTTCTTTTATTGTTTAATAAAAGCCTCTCCGAGGCCTGACGTCACGCCCACTGTGTCTGTCGTTGGCTCCGCACCGTGACAATACATTTTGGATTTTACTTTATGAACGTTACTAACTGTAAGTAATATCTCAGTTTCTAGTAAGGATTAGGTGACAGGAGAGATCTGCGTGAGGGCGACATGTTTCAGGTCGATGAGGAAGTCAGAGAAGCTGCATAGTTTGGAGTAGGAGGACACAATCAAGACTTTAGCTAAGCAAAGTTAACGTTTTAAATAGAGATGCACTGATCGACCTGTGTTGTGCCAGATGTTGCTTGTGCAGCCTGCGTTGCCACAGCAGAACTGTTTTGTGTCTCACAGCGGTGTTTCGTTACTGTATAAATCCACGCTTTTTAACGAATCAAGTGAGTCGGTGATTCAGTAATCCATTCATAAAGGCAGTTGCTTGCCTCGTTTCTGAATAAATCAGCTGCTTGAACGAATCTGTTGAACTTTGATATAAGTTATATATATTTACATGTTTACAGTACTATATTGAAACTGTTCAATGTTTGTTATATTTACATTTACAAAGTTTACATTCCTGCAGTGCAGGCAACATTGTATAAAATATACGTTTATATTATTTATTACGAAAATAAATCTAAAATCATCAGTCCCCAACAAATGTTATCTTGTCTTTAATCCTTTGCCCATTCTTTCACTAATGGCCTACTATATAATACTATATTGTAATACTTAAATTATAAATCACTGTCAAATGAATCTTATGAAAGAGGTTTGCCACTTCGCTATAGAATGCACTATGCGGAAGTAAATAGGCTGGGCGAGATTCTACCGGAAATACGTTGGCAGCATTTGTGCATAGTCTATTTAAGTCTTTCAGTCATCTTGCACAAAGGGTTTAATGATGACACTTTGTCTGAGTCAGTTCTCTATTTTTGTAAAAGGGAAAAAACATTTTGCATTAGTAGCAACTAGTTTGCACTGAACACAGAATGGGAGCTGTCTGAAAACTAATCGACTCCAAAAGAGGCATTTACCAGACGCCATATGATTTAGAGTTTGAAAACAGAAGACAGACGCAACCAAGAAATCTAGCTAAACTGCTTTCCACATCATCTTTTCTTTTAGTCTGAATCTGAATCAACTAGAGGGCTTTTGTTTGCTATAGTGATAGTGACCGTATGACCTTGAGTTTTAGTAAGTATCATCGTTTATTCATTGACTGAGACAAAGTAATAAGTAAGTAATAGTAAGTCTTGTATTGAGTATAGTATAGTATAGTAGATCTCAAAGCTTCAGTGAGTTTCTTACCTGTTTGCCTCTTTTTACTCGCTTTCTCATGAGAGATATCAGCGTATATGATCTCCACATTACCAGCAGTGGCTGATGGGAAAACACACAAACACAGATAAACTACATCTACATCCAATATTTTAAATAATTGAGTTGTCTTCAAAACTAGCTTTATAACAGATAATCCTCAGATCATGCTGATTAAAACATTTTTTTTTGTAATTATATATTATTATGATTATGTTACAGTTATTATGTTATGGTTATTATTACAGTTTTATCAAAATCAAAATGCATTGCCTGAAAAACACTAAACGTTTGGATGTTTTACGCATGTTTCACATGTTGCTGTAAATCTTTTCAAACTAACTAACACTGTGAACATGCATTTTCAGAAATCAGAACAGCTTTATGAACAACTTATATAACAAATTAATTATGCTTGTGTTTCATGAATAAGGCTTAATGACTTTAACTTTGTTATACATACACTAGCAGTCAAAAGTTTTTGAACAGTAAGACGTTTAATGTTTTTTAAAAGTCTTTTCTGCTCACCAAGCCTGCATTTATTTGATACAAAGTACAGCAAAAACAGTAAAATTTTGAAATATTTTTACCATTTAAAATAATTTTCTATTTGAATATATTTAAAAATGTAATTTATTTCTGTGATTTCAAAGCTAAATTTTTAGCATCATTACTCAGTCACGTGATCCTTCAGAAATTATTCTAATATTCTGATTCACTGCTCAAGAAACATTTATTATTATTATTATGTTGAAAACAGCTGAGTAGAATTTTTTCAGGTTTCTCTGATGAATAGAAAGTTCAGAAAAACAGCATTTATCTGAAATAGAAATCCTTTGTAACATTATGACCTGTCTTTATCAATTTTGATTAATTTAAAGCATTCTTGCTAAATAAAAGTATTAATTTCCATAAATTCTTTTTTTTTTTTTTAAGAATAAATTATACTGACTCCAAGCTTTTGAATGGTATAGTGTATAATGTTAGAAAAGCTTTTTATTTCAAATAAATGCTGACCTTTGATTCTTTATATTCAGCAAAGAAACCGTTTTAAATACTGATAACAATAATAATAAAAAAAATAGTTTCTGAGCAGCAAATCAGCATATTAGAATGATTTCTGAAGGATCATGTGACACTGAAGACTGGATTAATGATGCTGAAAATTTAGCTTTGATCACAGGAATAAATTACATTTAAAATATATTCAAATAGAAAGCAGTTATTTTAAATAGTAAAAAATTTCACAGTATTACTGCTTTTGCTGTATTTTGGATCAAGTAAATGCATGCTTGGTGAGCAAGAGAGAATTATTAATATTACTGTTCAAAAACTTTTGACTGGTAGTGTACTGTGATCATACTTAGGCAAAAATTAATGGTCAAAAATAATTATCGAATCAAATAATCCTGCTTAAACTCAAGATTTTTTTATATATATATATTTATATATATATATATATATATATACATACATACATATATACATACATATGCACAAGGGTTGAGAAACAATATTGTTTTAGAGCATTTCTGCCATTTTGCACCAATTTGCACTGGTTAATCCCAGAAAGTCAAATTTCCACCAAAATCAGCTCTGATCATCTTTACCATGTTTATAATGTTTCAGCTTTTGTTTTTTTGGTCCAGCTGTCGTTTTGTCTGTAAGGGAGTGCATTGCCCAAACAAATCTATTCAGCATGTATAACATACAAGCCACAAATATTCTCAAGATTTTAAGGCATATTAACCAATGTTTTTGGCTCTGTAATTGCTGCTTGCAATCGAATAGTACTACATCTGAACCTTCATTAGTTAGTTTATGAACTACTGATTCAAAAAGAACTAACCTGGTGTTGATTTGACCTGTTTTTTCTTGTAAATGTGACATACGGTGATGAACAGCAGAATTAGGATCAGTGCAATGCAGCCCAAAACAATCAGAGAGAGATGTAAAGCTTCTCTAGCTATGGAAGAAAGAAAAACAAGGTCATTTAAATCAAACTCCAAAATTACTTCATACTTCAAAATAAGTTTATTCATACCAAACTGCAACAGCAACAAGAATAACAACTACAACAACTATCACTGTAAATAACTGCAATTACACTAAATTCTAAAACATTACAGTAAAGAAAATTTAAATAGTATGAGTGCTTTAACTGTCATAAAATAAGCAAAATGCAAATAAAATAAATGGTTGTAAAATAGTCTTCATTTTCTTCATGCAAAATATCATGCAAAATAAAAAAGATTTGTTTATCTGAAAACAAAAAAATTAAGTAAATTAATAAATAAACTACACACAAACAACAAATAAATACAAAAAGTTTAGCTAAATCTGATCTAGATCTAGTCTTGCTTCATTAAAAAAAAAAAAAACAAAAAAAAAAACACTTTTTTAAAACTTTTTTTTTTTTTAAGTAAAGGGTCTTATAGGATGCCATGGAATCCATGCACTCTGGCATAAGGGGATTTTGTGTTGAAATGTGACTTGTCTTGACAGGTTTTGTGAGATTCGTTTATTTTCTTCACTCATGTTGCTGTTGCAGTTATTTAGCAAATACGTGGACATTTATTTATTTAAACCTCACCAGTACAGGGTTTGACATTAATGGCCGTCTGTCCGTGACTGACGTGGTTCTTCACACTGCAGGTGATGTTTCCATCAGTTCCCTCATCCAGATCAATGCTGGAGTTTCCATCCATCAGTGAATCTCCATTCAGAGTCCAGCTGTAGAGGAGCTGATCACCCTCAGAGGAGCAGGACGCCCTCATCACCCCACTGGAGGAGCAGATGATTGACACTTCCACTGAGCCAATAGGAGCTGGAGGGAGGGACACATGACCGTCACACAACTTTTCTCGACTCATTAGGAGTCAATGCCAAGACATTATTAAAAATAAATGTATTGCCGAGATGAAAACTGGACTGAATTAATCATGCAGTGTAGGTTAGTCATGTGACAACAGTAGGCAACATGCTAGGATTTCAATATGAAAATTGTCTTAGTACACAGAAAGTGCAGATTAATTTGACTAAACCCTTTTAGATATTCATTAATGAGCTGCATAAATAAAAACTTTCAAATTCAACTGATTCATTTGATAGAGTGAGATCTTTGGAGAACATGAGATTGTAATGAGTCTGATGAGAGTTTCTGTACCTTCAACATTTACTTCAAGATCTGTAGATGTTTCTGTGCCGTCTGAGCTATAGAGAGATACTGTGTAATTCCCTGAATCTGCTCTGATCACACGGTTTATTATCAGAGTCCCATTAATGACTGTAACTTCAGGTCTGTTACTATAAAGATCACATTCATTCTTTTTAATCCTGTCATTCTTTACTCTACAAACTGGATCAGTTGATTTGTTGTAGTTTATTCTCTTTTGTATCTTCATGTCATATCCACTAGTGTCCAGCACCATCAGCACATTGAGTTTGTGTCCCAGAGCTGCGTAACAGGGATCAGACTGATTAAACCAGCAGAACCGATCCAGACCTGAAGAACAAAACACACACACACACACACACACACTGATGAATGTATATAAATATCTCTCACATCATGAAATAAAATCTGACACAAATGACACACACATTTACAGAACCAAAGTTCAACAGAAGAAACATCTGACAGACTCTTGATCTGATCTCAGGTCATCTAAAATAATAAAATCACAATATTACATTAACATGCTCATCTTCATCATAAACAAATGTTTTTTCTCTCTTTTCTGTAAGGAAAGTGTCATTTGTGTCTCTCCTTCTGACTTATATACTGAGCAAAATCACATTACTTGACAGATTTAATTCAGTTTAGTGTGTAATAAAAATAACTGTTACAAATAAAACACTCAATTTAATTTAAAACACTACTCTGTATGCCAACAGTCAAAAAGCAAATCTAAATGTTGATTTTATTAAAATAAACTATTTTGGTTTCAGATTCTACACACACTTTATGCATGTTAATGTAATATTGTGATAATGCTATCTTTTTTGTTTTTGTCTCGTTAGTCAAACTCATGACATTTCTCTCCTTATTAATAATCTTTTAATCTTTCTGACATTATATTTAATGGACAGACATTATTTTATGAATCCTCCATATAACACTAAAAATATAAGAAAAATATGTTTACAAAATTTTCCAGCACACTCTCTTAAATACTGAGAGAGAAACACACACTCTCGCATCTTAAATACTCCACTAATACAAACCGCTAAGAAGATCAACACTATGACTAGATCACTGCAGGCATTTATATGTTTTTATATCAGAGGTTCATCTGACTGAACAGCATCATAACAGAGTTTGATGTGAAAGTAACTCACATTCAGCAGTTTGCAGCAGCAGCATCAGTCCAAAGATGAGCATCATTTCTCTAAAGTCCAGTTTCCAGAAGAGCCCAATCCCAGCAGAAGAGTGTGATGCTGCTTCAGATCATGACAGGAGTGTCTCGACTTCTGTCCGTCTGTGTTCTGTCTCTCATGAAGCGTCTTCACAGCGACACTCAGACTGGACTGACACATGAGGAAATGTCTGACCACTTCACTGAGGAAAGAGGAAGTTTCCTCTTACAGAGGAAGGCAGATGACGTTACATCTAAAACAAGAGAGTGAAACTAAGAGAAAGACAGAAAAAAGTAACATTTTCAGGCACATTTTCTAAAAAGTGCAAAAAAAAAATCTTGTTTTAGAAGGAATAAGTGTTTGTGTTTGACTCTTATTAAGTCAGTTCATGTGTTAATAAAAAGGGGATTCTGACCTTCAGCCCGTCTGGTCTCGATCTTCTGTTTAGCTGAGACTCATGGCACACATTAAAGGAACACTCCACTTTTTTTGAAAATAGGTTCATTTTCCAACTCCCCTAGAGTTATACAGATGTGTTTTACCGTTTTTGAATCCATTCAGCCGATCGCCGGGTCTGGCGGTAGCACTTTTAGCATAGCTTAGCATAAATCACTGAATCTGATTAGACCATTAGCATCTCGCTATAAAATGACTAAAGAGTTTCGATATTTTTCCTATTTAAAACTTGACTCTTCTGTAGTTACATTGTCAACTCTGCCGGCTGCAACTCTGCATCTACACAAACTTAGTGCCGGTCACTTTCAGGCGCTGCCTAATATCATTGCGCCTGCTGCTCTAAAAAGCTGCATCGATTTTTTTAATTGGTTAAAATGAATGGAGAATGTCGTGTTTTTCCGTGTGCACTTGAACATTTTCCGTCTGTGGTTCTAGATCACTTGATGAGGTCCGCCTTTGTGCAAAAACTATGCTGCAAACATAATAAATAAAAAGCTTTCTTAAAAAGGCAATGGCTACTGAGAAGGCATGGACGTTTTCTTAATATGACCATTAAAAACCAACAGACTGATGAAAATGCGGGACATAACCAATACAGCAATTATTCCATTTACAAGTCTTAAAGAACAACATGTTATATATATTTTTGTTTACCCTTCTGAAATTTTCGTTCGTGGGGGCGGGGCTAGCAGTGGTGTTTTCTCATTGGCTACTGAGTTTTTGATCGACAGATTCTTGACCTGGAAGTGAAGGTGTTACTTGCGCCAGAGTGGATGTGTTAGCGGCTTCCTATTTACTTTAAATGATATAAAATGATATGTAAAGATTTGTTGTATTATTATTATTTTAGGATTTATCTGTTGCTACACTACATTGTTGATGTTGAGATGACTTCTTAGGAATAGCACAGACGAATGATATTATCATCATTATCATCAATCATCAGGATACTCGTGGTAAGCTGATTATCTACATACAGTCACAGTTTTCAGTTAGATCATTTGCTTTGACTGGTTTATATTTACCCCAACACACGAAAGGAAAGGACGTGACCCATACTCAGAATTTGTGCTCTGCATTTAACCCATCCAAGTGCACACACACAGTAGTGAGTAGTGAACAAACACGCACACACCGTGAACACACACCCGGAGCAGAGGGCAGCCATATTGCTATTGCTGCGGCGCCCGGGGAGCAGTTGGGGGATCGGTGCCTTGCTCAAGGGACTCACCTCAGTCGTGGTATTGAGGGTGGAAAGATCGCTGGCTTGTACCTTCTGATTACAAGCCCGACTCCCTAACCATTAGGCCACGGCTAATGGTTAGGTTATTACAATAACCTAACCATTATTATAACCTAACCATAATAATAACCTATTACCATTATTATACTAACCTAACTGTTATTATAATAACCTATATTGTTATTATAATAATAATAACAATAATAATGCAAAAATGGTCACTTCATTACAATAACCTAACCATAATAATAACCTATTACCGTTATTATAATAACCAATATTGTTATTATAATAATAATAACAATAATAATGCAAAAATGGTCACTTCAGATGAACATTTCGGGGGAGAAACAAACCAAATTTACCTAAATAATAATGCCTAAATATATCCAAATGCAAAACCTAATACATGCAATAATTTTAACTGAAAACAGTTTCCAGCAATTAGGGTATACACATGGAGGATATATAGGGCTATACAGTCATCTAATTGTCACACACACACACACACACACATATATATATATATATATATATATATATATTAGGGATGTCACAATACTCAATATAATATCGAACCGTTCGGTACGACATCCACGGTTCAATACGGGCTTGTGAATTGCGGTTTTTCGGTTTTGCATTTAAATAATTTCCTTGTTTTATTTCTCTCGGAATTTGCTGTATGTTTGCCCGCGATTTCACATGCTGAGATGAGGAAACGCTTCCCGCTTTTATTTGAAAAAGCAACACAGGCAGAGCATCTTATATTCTAATGACATGCAATGATAAGCCTTTCTAAACCTGTTGTCCAACAAAAGAGTTATAAAAACAAAAGTTATAAAAAAAAAAAACATTATACCTTGTTTTTAATTCACAACATTTGTCCAGTGTTTGAAATAACTTCCTTGTGTGATCTGATGTGGATTCTCATCACAGAATGAGGCAGACAATAAATTCTATACTCATATTCTGTGTATGTCGATTAGCATTGGCTTATGAAAATACACGATGGATTGAAGAACACAGATAAACAATATGTGATGTTTTATTAACAAATTTCGGGAGGAGCACGCGCAGATAATTAACACGGCCAATTCACCATCAGTAATCACTCTCTCTAAGCAAGAGAGAATCCCTATAAATAACCAAGCAGTCTTACCTCCTCCATCTCTAGTCTTTTCAGCATTGGCAAGTCCATAAGCTTCAAAGTATGTCCGAGATAGAAATCGAGGATTATTCCTCGGATTTTCAGGATCCTGCTGCTCTTCCAGCCTCTGTCCAGGTCGCCGACCAGGCCGCCTCTCAGGCCACCAGCGCTCCGCAGGATCCTCCAATCGAGCCCGCGGCCGCATCGCGGGGCCGCAGGCCTTCCCGTGACGCCGCCGCCCGTACCTCTAGGCGCCGAACCACGCCATCTCCCCCACCTTCCAGGCGTCCGCCACCTTCCCCAGCGTCCTCTTACGCTTCAGCCCTCTCCTCCGCCCCAGCCAAGGCGAAATGGACCGTGGTCGGTCTCCGCCAGGCGCTCGCCAGCTCCGGCGTCATCATCCCGCGCCGATCGACAAAGGCGGACCTTCTCACCCTCTACGCTTCTCTGCAAGCAGAGGAGAACCCGGGTTCCGCTCCTCCCTCCAGAGCCTCGGGCGGAGCACGCACGAGCCGCTGCGCTCCCTACGCACGGCCCGAGCAATCCACCACTCCGCTGAAAACGGCTTCCCGGCCGTCAGGACGCAGCGAAGGACCGTCAGCGAGTCGGGGCCACGCCCCGAAGGCCGCGGTCGCCAGCCACTGCCCTCCTTCCCGACCATCGGAGCGGGAGCTCGCTGCTCATACCGGCGGAAGGCCGGTCTTCGCCTCCACAAGCCGCAATAGCGGCGCGAGCCCGCCCCCGCCGGCGGCTATTTCCCGTTCGCAGCTTTTGCCCCGCTGTTCCCCCAATCCCCTCCCCTTCCCATGGCCCGCAGCTCCGCCGTCTAGTCATAGTATGAGCATTCCCCCGCCAACAGCTCAAGCACCGGTGCCCCCCATACCCCCCCTCTTCCCTTCCCTTTCCTCTGCCCCAGGAGCTGTTCCCAGCGTGAGCCTGCCTTTTACCACGCACGCTCTAATGCCCGCCATTCCACCTCTCCTCCCTTCCCTTTCCTCAGCCCCAGGAGCCGTTCCCAGCGTGAGCCTGCCCCTTACCACGCACGCTCCAACGCCCGCTATTCCCCCTCTTTTCCCTCCTTTTTCTTCCTTCCCACAAAATGCCCACAGCGCGAGCATGCCCCCGCCAGCAGTCCCGGCAGCCTTCTTTCCTCCTCAGACCCGCCCCCCCTTCTCACTAGCCTCAGCCACGCCCCTTCCAGCCCCTCCAAACGCTCTTGCACTGGAACCGCCCCCCGTACCCAACTCCATCAGGACCCAAATTCTGGCAGAAATTCAGATCGCTGGCACCAGAGGCGGACCCGCTCCCGACCTCGGTTCCTCCTTATTCAGAACTGATATTCCCGTAAACCACCCTCTGAGACCTCTCCTCGAAGCCTCCATTAATTCCATTCTCCAAGCTGTCTCCCCTAGGACACTCCAAGCCTACCTTACAGCATGGAAATGTTTTAAAGTATTCCACTCTGCCTATAGTTTACCCTTCCCTGATTTTTCCCTGCTTGCTGTCACCTCATTTATCTCCCATCTCAACACCAATAAAAACCTCCAAGCCAGCTCCATTAAAGGATACCTAAGCGGAATCCAGTTTTTCCACAAACTGTTATATGGCTCGCCTTCACCCCATATAACCAATTCACAAACCTCCCTTCTCATTAAAGGTATCCAGAAAACCCAGCCCAACCGCCCAGACCCCAGACAACCTATTACCTTAAAAATTTTGACCAAATGCATCTCCACCCTCCGTAAAGGGTACCATTCCATCCATACTGCCCGCACATTAGACGCCATGTTTATCCTGGCTTTCTTCGGTTTCCTCAGATGCTCTGAGCTCGCCATTACATCTGGCTTCAACCCAGCCATCCACCCAACTATCTCAGATCTAGCAGTGCTAGACGGGGAAACCATCTCTTACTTCATAAAGCAAAGTAAGACAGACCAAACAAAGAAAGGCCACTTCATTTATATCTTTAACCTCCAATCGCCCATCCAACCATTCCAAACCCTCCTAGCCTTCCTCCAGCTCAGAAAATCCCAATCCAAACTCCCTTCCGACCCCCTCTTTACAGACGATTTCAACCGCCCCACCACTCGCTTCTGGTTCCAAAAGCACCTTAAGTCCGTCTTGCTTCTCTCTGGTACCCCAGCCGACAACTTTTCCAGCCATTCATTCCGAATAGGTGCAGCAACCACAGCCGCCCAAAAAGGCCTCTCCCAACAGCAGATCCAAGCGCTGGGCCGCTGGTCATCGGAAGCTTTCAAGAGCTATATCCGATCAGATCGCTCCCTCATCAAGGAAGCCCACCAGACCCTAGTCGGCCGCCCCTTTTAATTCTAGTCCATTCTAGCCTATTTTCATCTCCAGATCCTCCACAGCAACCCCTTTTCATCTCCCTCCAACAACATCATATCCCCACTTCGACCATCCCCTCAGCATCCTACTCCAGTAGGAGCCTCTCGCTGCTTCCCCACACTGCCGTAGCAGTGCCCGCTCCCGCTGGAGCCCCCTCCCTCCCCCCTCTGTTCTCCCTACTGCCGCAGCAGTGCCCGCTCCCGCAGGAGCTTTATTCTCAGTCCCCCTCCGCCGCTTTTTCCATATTCTTTCCCAGCAGTGCCTGCAAGAGCTCCTCCCGTATTTTCCCGTTTATGCACTACGACTACGTCCAGCATCCCTTCAGCCCAAGCTAAGCATTTTTTGGGGGGTTAATTGGCTGCTGTCCTGCAATTTATTAGCTTCTGGGGGAGCGCTTATTGGGTTCGGGCCAAATGCCGAGCTCGTACCCCTCTCCCTAGGCAGGGGGGGTGCCCCGGGTTCGGGAATGATTTCCGAGCTCGGAGCCCTCTCCCGGACAGCACGCCAAACACGCTTAATTTGTACTCTGTTTATTATTTGTAAGTGGGAACTCGTGAAGTGATGTTTTATTAACAAATTTCGGGAGGAGCACGCGCAGATAATTAACACGGCCAATTCACCATCAGTAATCACTCTCTCTAAGCAAGAGAGAATCCCTATAAATAACCAAGCAGTCTTACCTCCTCCATCTCTAGTCTTTTCAGCATCCCTCCTCCACCCCGTCTCCTCACCTTCAGCCCGGGGGAGCGCTTATTGGGTTCGGGCCAAATGCCGAGCTCGTACCCCTCTCCCTAGGCAGGGGGGGTGCCCCGGGTTCGGGAATGATTTCCGAGCTCGGAGCCCTCTCCCGGACAGCACGCCAAACACGCTTAATTTGTACTCTGTTTATTATTTGTAAGTGGGAACTCGTGAAATATTATTGCAGACGAGTGTTTATTGTCCTTACATTTCATCATTCAAAACGTTTAACGTTATATTTTGGTTTTAATCAGCTACAGCAACAGCCATGCTTTTATCCATATTAGAGAAGCTGGAAGGGAACGTCATCAGCGCTACTTCTTTGACGCATATGTGGATTTTACGCACAAGGGCGCCCTCTGGCGTCCAGTATGAATGAAACCTATTCTATTTTACGTAAAATTTGAAAAAATAATGCCTCTCTCAAAAGAAAAAATAAGCAGACATATACTACACCACGCCTTTTCCGGAGTGCATAGGTTTACGGGAGTATTTTGTTAATTTATCGCAAAAAATGGCAAGATATCAGAACCGAACCGAAAACCGTGGATAAAAACCGAGGTATGTATTGAACCGTGGACTAACTGTATTGTTGCATCCCTAATATATATATATATATATGGTTCAAATGGATGTACGCAAAGGTTATCAAGAACAACATTAAGATCCCACTGTGGAGTCATGACTCTACAGGGAGGATTTAACTGGTTAACCCCCTTTAAAAAAGCAACCACCAATTTATGCTTCCCAATAGAGCAACCATCTACGAGACCCCGGTGCGCTGAAATTGCCACCACATAAAATCTTATTGTAGAGTGTGACCGGCCCATCCCCAGTAAGCTTTGCAAAAATTCCAAAATGTCAGGTATGGAACACATTTGGGGATTTAACTGCTGATCGTTACACCATTGCAAAAACAGTTTCCACCTATTCTGATATAACGCCCTAATCTACACAGCACGAGCATTTAGAACAGTGTCCCATACCCACTGCGAACAGACCAAAAGTTTGGTGTTGCCCCCAACGGCCAGAAGCACAATTTCAGAGTCTGAGGTTGATCGTGCCGTAACCTGCCATTCAACTGTGTCAAGAGATCTGGCCTGATCAGCAACTGGGCCGGCGGGCCCGTCAAAAGATGGAGAAGGAGCCAAAACCACGGTCTGTTCGGCCAGCATGGGGCTATTAATAACAACGGCTGACTCGTTACCCGAATGCGACTGAGAACTAACCAAATCATCGGGAACGGAGGGAATGCGTACAGAAGACCACTCGGCCAACTGTGGGCCATCGCATCCTGTCCTAGCCATCCCACTTCCTTGCTTAGCAAGAACCATTTCGGACATTGCGTTGACTGACTGTTTGCAAACAGATCTAGGTTTGCTGCCCCATACGTGCTCCAGATTAATTGCGCTATCTCTGGATGGAGTTGCCACTCCCCGGACAGAGGTGCACTCCGTGACAACGCATCTGCTACCTTGTTCGTGTACCCCGGTATGTGTACTGCTCTCAGAGAAGACAGGTGGGTGTCTGCCCATACCCAAAGTTTGTGCACAGCCTGAAAGAGTTTTAGTGACCCCGTGCCGCCCTGATGATTTATGCATATAAATACAACCGCCCTGTTGTCTGACCGTATCCGTTTGTGAATCAATTTGTTCGAGAAATGAGCTCAACCCATCACTGAACACTGCTTTCAGCTCTAGGTAATTGATGTGTTGGAACGGGAGTGTTTTTTCCCAAATTCCTTTCACACCCCTTTGATTCCATACACCTCCCCAGCCTTGCTGACTGGCATCTGTAGTAACGATTTCTCTTCCCGCAGGCGGTGGACCCATAGGAACCCCCTGCATAAGAAACTCTGTGCTGCGCCAAGATCTTAGAGACTGACACACTGTGTTCATTACCCTCACTAAGGAGTACTTCTGAGTTTTCGCTGACAGACGTCTCCCAATCAGCCAGCGTTGAAAGGGTCTCAAGTACAGCATGCATAGTCTGACCACGGGCGTTACCGCGGCCAGCATACCTGCAAGTCTTAACAACGTGAGGTATCTGACCGATCTGTCTGGTTTTATCTTGGCCAATATGGACAAAATCTTTTGAGCCCGGACTTTTGTAAGAGAAGCGGTCATATTGCGGGAATTTTGTTGAACTCCGAGAAACTGAATGCACTGCCCTGGAATTAGCTGACATTTGGTCTGGTGGATTGAAAATCCCAGTTTTGCAATATGGGCCAAAAGATGATTCAAATTTTCTGCCACCTTTGTCGGGTTCGTGCACAAAAGTAAATCGTCTAGGTATGGAAGCACACAGATGCCTTTTTGTTGCAAGGGAGCGAGGGCTGCCTGAACAACGTTTGCAAAGACCCTTGGGGCCAAAGAGAGACCAAATGGAAGCACCTTGAATTGAAATGTCTTCCCTTCGAAATGGAAGTGTAGAAAGTGGCAGTGATGATGCACAATTGGAACGTGGAAATACGCATCCTTTAAATGCACTTTCACCATCCAATCTTGAGGCTCGATTGCCCGCAGGACATCTGACATTCGAAGCATACGAAAAGGCAGATATTTTAGTGTTTTATTTAGACCTCTCAAATTCAATATAGGATGGAAACCCCTGTCTTTTTTTGGAATTATGAAGTAAATGGAAAAAAACACATTGCGTTGCGGCAGGTGGTTTTATTTCCTCTATAGTGTCTTTTTCCAGTAATGTCTGAATTTCTTTGGAAAGAATTTTGTGTTTCTCTGGGCTCGTCGTAACAGAAGGACGAATCCCAGTGTTTACAGGGGGCCGGCGATGAAATTGTAGACTGTAACCTTGCGAAATTGTCTTTAAAATCAATTGATTTGCTGTTATTGAATGCCAACAATGAATTTGTGATGTTGAAAATCTGTTCGTCGCTGGCCTTAGTGAGTCAACGCTGTCTATGAGCAAGTTTGTTGTCTTTGGGGGGGGGGGGGGGTGGGCGATTATCAGGTGCCGCTGCCGTGTGTCTGGAATGATGATATGGTCTTGGTGGAGGTCTATATGGCCGGGATTGCTGGACCTTATATGCTCTAATTGGTGGCAGGTCTCGTACTGCACTTTGGTGGCGCGAGGGAAAAGTAGCTCTGTGGAACGAATAGGAATAGCAAATAACCAGGCACTCTTAAAAGAGGCGCACTGCTTCTGTAACTGACACCGCGCTTCTGAAGCCACGAGCCTTCAGTCTAACGCCTCCTGAGCAGCTGGTCCGAATATTTGACCAGGGACAAGAGGAAGCTGACATAGAGTGGCTCTGCAAGATTTAGATAAAGGAGACTGCGCTATCCAAACCTGATGGTGCGCCTGGACCAGCAACCCCATGACCTTACCACAATGACCCGCTATTGAACCCACGGATTGCAGCACTACATTAACCAATTCTGTGGCTGTAGTGTCTGGTGAACTGAGCAAGGAATTAATTGCTAGTAATAAGTGTGCAAGCGTATTAACAGTTCTGCCTAAAGAGGCCGTTGAATTGTATATTTTGCCAATTAAGTTGTCTGTCTGTCTACATTCAATATTTGGACACCTTGGATCCGGTCTCAATGCCTCGTCAGCATCGCACTGCTAGGGGCATCGTGTTGCAATGAATGCATGGATCTTCCAGAGCTTCCCTAAGATGCTTAACACCCAGACAGCAGAGGAAACAAAATGTCTAGATTTATTGTTTTCATTTATTATTGTATTTACGTCTGTTTAAATTCATGTGTGCTATTAGTTAAAACATTAATTGACTATTTAAACAAACGAATGAGCTTGTGACTGCAAACTACAGTTTAATTTCAATGTTTTATATTCATTTAACTCAAAAAGCATAACAAATACAGCGTTGACTCCATTTACAATTCTTAAATAACGACATGTTTTCAATATTTTATAACGACACAAAGATGAAAACTGCACGAATGTGGTTAAATGTGTTAAAATAAAAATGCACATGCAAATAGAAGTTTAAAAACAGTAAAAAAAAAAAAAAAAAACAGACACAGCAAAACTGAGACACGCATCAAGAGTGTCAAACAAATAAATATAAAACAATAGACACTGCATAAGAAAGAAATCAATCAAAACCAATGGAATAAAGTAAAAGAGCAACAGCAGAAATGTGAAACAAACCAATTTCTAGAAGATATGGAAAATAAACACAGAGAATGACTTTACAATCTGCCAGATCAGATCTGATTTAAAGAAATATCATGGATGAACAGCAGAGGTTTCAAGTAATGACATAAAATACTGTTAATTCATTCAAAGCATAAAGACAAATGAAAAAAATAAGCAACAAAAAATTGTTACCAAAAAAAAAAAAAAAAAAATTCTAATTAAAAAAGAGCTTCATAACTAAAACTGTCAAAATCGTCTCCTGGCTTTATTCTGTAGGATCTCCTGCTGTCGACAGGTGAAGCTGGATTCATGTGACATTATGAATCATTTCTCATAGATGTGATGATCTGCTGCTGATCTCATGAATCTTCATGTCGTTCTCTAAATCTTCTCATTCTCAGTTTCTGATCTTCCTGTTTCTTTCCTAAAAGCATCACATTATCATCATCATCTTCACACTCTTAATATTTGCATGTCAAATCCATAATGATGATCATAAATGTCTCTCACCTGACGTGTGTCTCATGTAGATGTGAAAACCTCCTAACAGACCAAACAGAACCATCAGCTGAAAACACCAGACCAGCACAAACACCACAGACCCTGAACACACTGAAAACAACAATCAGACAGAAATCAAAACCCATCTTTCATGTTTCCAGCAGTGTGTTTAGTTAAACTCGTATCATATTCTGATGTGTGTGTGCTACTGGTCACTGCAGAGGTCAAACTAGAGGTCACAGCTGCAGTAGTTGGTCCTGTAATAAACATCAGCGCAGAATCACCTGCTTTCTCTCTCTGAACCGCATCAACACAATTCACTGCTGACGTCATAAACTAATCAAACTAATGACACTTTTTAAGAATTAAGAGCCCAGTTAAGGGAACTGATTGTTTGGCATCATTGACATTGATGCTGGTGAGATTCATATCACTTGATGAGAAACTCATACCATATTCTGAATCCTTTGCTGTAGAGGTCACAGATGCAGTAGTTGGTCCTGTAATAAAACACAACTGAAGTATTACATGGCCAGTTAGGAGAATCGATTTGTTTGAATATCATGAAACCTGTCTAGGACACGTCCAGCTCACATTTCAGTTCAAAATCTGATGAGCTGTACTAATTGCAAGAAATATTATGCGTTCACATTTCGTTGAATGTTTTTAGAGGCATTAAACCATTTTTCACTGTAACATGCTTCAAATATCATTTCTGATGTATGCTAAAAATTCAAAAATGGAAAAAAATAAAACAAAATTATACATTCTCAGTACATTATTATACAGGAAATTATAATTTGTGTAATATGTAGAAAATAATTAATTATAAAATTAAAAAAATATACATACTGTAATGGTTGTATTTGTTTTCCATCTTTAAATGATGGCAATTAAAATCACAATATTATCATCATAAAATGTGCCTGAGAGAAATGTAACATATGCAGTTGCACAGAATAAAAAGATACACAACTGCAGCAATAAGAATAAAAAAAAAAAAAAAAAAAAAAAAAATTACCACTGTAAATAATTGCAATTAAAAAATCATAATTCATTAATTAAGGGATTTTTTAGTAAATTGTGACTTGTAGTAAAATGTTCTTGACAGGTTTTGTAAGATTTGCTCATCATCTTCACTTGTGTTGCTGTTGTTTAGCAAATACATGGACATGCATGTAATAAAAGCTCACCAGAACAGGATTTGACATTAATGGTCGTCTGTCCGTGACTGACGTGGTTCTTCACACTGCAGGTGATGCTTTTATCAGTTCCCTCATCCAGATCAATGCTGGAGTTTCCATCCATCAGTGAATCTCCATTCAGAGTCCAGCTGTAGAGGAGCTGATCGCCCTCAGAGGAGCAGGACGCCCTCATCACCCCAGTGGAGGAGCAGATGATTGACACTTCCACTGAGCCAATAGGAGCTGGAGGGAGGGACACATGACAGTCACATGACAAACACAGGAGAATGTAGTTCTTCCACACTACTCATACTATTACTGGAGTATGTAGTGTGTTTACTGTGTGCTACAGGAATAAAAACCTTCACAGATATTCAGCTGATTCATTTGATAGAGTGAGATCTTTGGAGAACATGAGACTGTATTGAGTCTGATGAGAGTTTCTGTACCTTCAACATTTACTTTAAGATTTGTAAATGTTTCTGTGCCGTCTGAGCGATAGAGAAATACTGTGTAATTCCCTGAATCTGCTCTGATCACACGGTTTATTATCAGAGTCCCATTAATGACTGTAACTTCAGGTCTGTTACTATAAAGATCACATTCATTCTTTTTAATCGTGTCATTCTTTACTCTACAAACTGGATCATCATGTTTGTTGTAGTTTATTCTCTTTTGTATCTTCATGTCATATCCACTAGTGTCCAGCAGCATCAGCACATTGAGTTTGTGTCCCAGAGCTGCGTAACAGAGATCAGACTGATTAAACCTGCAGAACCGATCCAGACCTGAAGAACAAAACACACACATAAACAAAGGTGGAACAGTGGATTTAAAAGCGTGAATGAGAAAGTAAGAAAACTATCTGAACCATTAGACTAGTTTGCAAGGTGAAGTAATATGTTTATACTGTTATACTTTACAAAGAAGGAATTTTAGGAAGAGTTTATTCAGATGAAGGTATACATGATGAATTCATTCTCCTTCACATAATGAACTTAAAGCCACAATCTTCACATTTTGACTTCATGAGTCTAAATAAGATGCTGAGCTCTATTACTGGCTTAAACTCCTCCATCTCTTACCTAATTACTCCACTAACTCACTGTAAAGAAAACACTATTAAAACCCTACACAAAACTTTAACACTTAAAAGTTTGATGTGAAAGTGATTCACATGCAGCAGTTTGCAGCAGCAGCATCAGTCCAGAAATGAGCATCATTTTTCCAAAGTCCAGTTTCCAGAAGAGCCCAATCCCAGCAGAAGAGTGTGATGCTGCTTCAGTCACACAATCACTTCTCTCTGACAGAAGAGCCCGACTGACACTCATCTGTGCTCACAATATATTAATACACCTACTGCAGTTTCTGTGAGAAAAGAGATGATTATTAGAGCAGTTTGGTGTTTAACGTCTTGCACAAACCAAGTTACAAATATAACCAACACATAAAGGTGCTTTTTTGTCATTGTGTGATCACAAGGAAGAATTAGCTGTGGTGAGAATAAAAACTATTGCTGAGTCTGACTAACAAACATCTAAAAAAAAAACACCTGTCACGATTTGCATGTTTTCTATTAACTTTAACACAAGTGTGAAACCATGAGGTCTGGCACAAAATCATAATGTCAAATATACAGGAAAAACAGATAAATTATTCAATTGTCATAAAGACTTTATAATGTTTTACACCCTGCATGTGTTGTTAAAAACTGTATTAACAAAGCTCTCAGTGATTACTGCAGTTTGTAAAAACGTTTTCCCTGATAAAGAAGCTCAGTTTGTAGTGAAATGATCACACTGAGATCTCTGTCATTACTCAAGATCACCACACGAGGTCTCCATCAGCACAGATCTATCAATGTGTTGCTATAGTAACAGCAGCCCATTACAGTCTCTGGTTCATGTCCTGAATCTCCTGGGATTCAAATGAAATTTGATTGAATTTCAGCCCCATTATTTCTGATCTGGCTTTTTAGTAGGACTGGGATACATTTGATAAATTAAAAAAAATAAATAAATAATAATAATAATAATAATAATAAATAAATCAAGCTTCATTTAAAACATATTTAGTTCAAAGCCCCACAGTTTATAGTTAAATATTATTTATTTTAATTTCTTTATTATTAAAGCTACATTGCATATACCTTTTAGTTAAAATGTCTTAATTCACCTTAATCATGTTTATTTTAGTACAAGGCCAAAATATCATCACAGATACACGTGATTACAGTTAAAAAAAAATGCAATCTTTGTTTCCAAATGCCCTTAGAAAAGACATGCTGTCAATTTAATTTAACTTTTGTAAACCTGGCCAGTATAATCACAACGAAAGAAAGCATGCAAACTGCAATATATAATACGCATATTTTTAAAAGCTCAAGACAGATGCCACTACCTGAACCTCACATTGATTGACTGCCCCCGTTTTTCGGTTAATATTTGCATAATGTAGTATCTTCAGTCTCTTCACACTGTTACTTGTAATGAGTTGAAGTTAACACTTTACATTCTGTGCAGCAATCACAGCAACAGACATAAAGGGACAGTTACATAAACATAGCCACAATGTTAAGACTTTGTCTAAACTAGTTTGATCAACTAGCAGTAGACAGGAAGTCTTACTTACATAAGTCTTACTTTTCAGATTCAATATGACCAATCTACCTTTTTGTACAGAATTTAAAAAGTTATTAATTTCTTGAAAAAAAAAAAAAAGATGGGACCTGATGGGACACACTTAGGCCCAATCCCAATTCTACCCCTTACCCCTACACTTTCCCCTACCCCTCCGTTTGGCGCATTCACGTGTAGGGGTAGGGGTGTCTCAATTCTCTTTTTGTTGGAGGGGTAAGGGGAAGGGCTAGATAGCCCTCCAAATGAAGATTTTTCGGGACCTCACTTCAAACAAAGGGCTAAGAGAAATTTCCAACATGGCTACTCACTCGAGCAAGCAGACCCATAAATGTAAGTAATTTTTGCCATTAATAAGGATTTTTATGACAGTTTTTCATTATATGTATATTACCTTCAATCTTGTGTTTGTGTTTACTGTGATGTTCTGAAAAGAAACGTTTGCAAAAAATCGCTAAAGTTTGCTAGCGGATAGCACTGATTGCACGATATTATAAAATATATTTTTATGTCATATACCTGGTGACTTGACTGCATGTTAGAAACAAATATGAAAGTCTAGTGGCAAGGCAATTTGCTTTAACCACGCATGTGGTAACGCATTGTTTTGTTTTGTTTACGGCCATATGTGTACTTGTAAATGAACGATGCTTACACTGTTTGTACTTTCTGCAACATGACAATATTTTTGTAACTTATATTCTGTATAGGGACGGTGCATGTCCTCTGACGTAATGTTAGGAGCTAGCAACAACGTATGATGACGCATGACAGTGTAGTAATGGTGTCCCATTTCTTAGGGGAAAATTTTTAACCCTTCCCCTTTCCACTTCGTTGCAAGGGGCAAGGGGAAGGGGCGAGGAGTAGGCAAAGGGGTAGAAAATAGAATTGGGATTGGGCCTTATAGTGTTTGAAAAATGCAAGTGTTTACAGAGCTTTATTTTGATTTTCAATACTTTGCAATGAAAGTAAACTTCTAAATGTCTGATCACTAATCTCTATAACAGATGACACAATTTAGTAATTGTGTTGCTTCTAATTAAGTGATAAAAAGCAGTTGCAAATGTTGTACAAAATACACATACTCATCTTTGCACCATTAAAATGTGCAACATTTTATGTATTACTACCAAATTTAAACTTTGGTGTTTTTAAGACCTGGGACAGTCTTGTGCAGCTACTTCCTGTTACGTTCAGATGCTCTCAAGTGTCCAAGACTGAATGTGTGTGTATTTGGACAGGCCCCATGTCTCCCACATGGAAAATCTTCTTCAGCTAACTTACCAAGTAAGAACACAACAGTTGTAATACAAAAACTACATCTAGTGGTTATTCCTACATCCCCTCCCTCTTAAAGGGATAGTTCACCTAAAGATGAAAATTACCCCATGATTTACTCACCCTCTAAGCCATCCTAGGTGTATATGACTTTCTTCTTTCAGATGAATACAATCAGAGTTATATTAAAAAATGTCCTGGCTCTTCCAAGCTTTATAATAGCAGTAAATGGTGGTCAGCATTTTCATAAGGCCTTTTTTCCTGGGGGCTTAATGAAGGCCTTCTGAAGTGATGCATTTGTGTACGAAAAATATCCATATTAAAAGCTTTATAAACTGTAATCTCTTGCTTCACCTATTATACCCGTGTTCACGAGAGAGTGGCGTTCCAGCGGATAAAGTAGGACATATTAAGTAGTGTTCTCCAGCAGACAGTACTTGCTGAATGCCATTTCTCTCCATGAAAGTTTTAAATGCTTCACTTGTAGAAGAATGGTCTGGTCTCGATCTTCTGTTTATTTGAGACTCATGGGACACGGTGAGTTTGTAGCTGCTCAGAGCTGCTCATGTAGAGAGCGACACCTGCAGGAGGAAACGACAACTACAACTGCACTCACTTTACCGCGTTCATCTCATGGTTTACAATGGGCTTAATCTTATTTATTTGAACTTCTTTATAAGCTACATTACGGATGATTTTTAGTTAAATGAACAAATCATTAATCAACAAATCAGATTGTTGATTAGTTCATGAATACATGAAAAAGTAGACTTATATCAGTGTTCAAATTCAAGCTCTTGCTTTATCAAGATTTTCTGCAGGAAGTCTAAAAAAATGATCTATAATTTCACTTGTCGGGTTCCGGAAAATGCAACGTTTACCTCACGTTCATAGTAAATACAGAAGAAGGTCCAGCTACAGATCCAACAGTGATGAAGCACAAATGACACAGTCAAACTACCATGTGACTTGCGATGTTTTGTTTCAACCAAAGATTATTGTGACAGAGAGCAAATCTGCAAATAATTGTAAATAAATATTAAAACAGGAGTACTATAAATCTATGATTTAATGACTGACTTTCAAAGAAAAATACGTCAAAGAAAAACTGTCTTTGTTATTAGCAACATCAGGAGGAAACAAGATTTGTCTAGATTTATTGTTTTCATATGTTGTTTGTATTTACATCTGTTTAAATTCATTGATGTGTGCTTTCTGTTAGTTAAAACATTAATTGACTATTTAAATGAATGAGCTTCCCAGCAGGCACACAACGTCATAAGATGTTGATATTTGGTTAGATTTAGGTTGCGACGTCGGGTGACCAAAATTCAATGTCAAGCCAACGTCTAATGACAACGTTATTTTGACGTCTAATACCGTTGTCAGCTGACGTTGATATTTTGTTGTTTTTAGGTTGTATTGCAAAGTGACCAAAATCCAACGTCGAGCAACGTCTCAAGCCAACGTCATATTGATGTCAAATACTGACATTTAATCATCAGGTATGGCAACCAAAACCCAACGTCTCCTAGACGTCATAATTGCGACATCCACACAACGTCAAATTCTGACATCATTAGACGCTGATCTTTTGTTAGTTTTAGGTTGTGGCATTAACTAACCAAAATCCAATGTCAAGACAAGGTCTCAAGCCAACGTCATATTGATGTCAAATACTAACATTTAGTCATCAGATATGGCAAACAAAACCCAATGTCTCCTAGACGTCATAATTGTAACGTCCACCCAGTGTCAAATTCTGACATCATTAGACATTATTTGACGTCAAATTTTGACATCATTTGATCAAGATGGCGCCGCACATGGCAGCCATGGTGTTTTGCTCTCCAGTTGTTTTTGTTAGTTTTTCCTGTTTTGTTTGTCAAACATGATCAGTTTTACCAGGGATGAACTGCTGAACATTAGGCAGAACACAGCACAAAATCTTCTACTGGTTTTCGACTATTCTGACGGTTTGCTGAACATTGTAGTTGAGGGAGCAGCAGGGCTGATCTAACGCTTTAGGACGCACAGACGGGGAAACTTAGACAGCGCGGATTTCGAGTGGCGCTGCCTAGCATACATCTGGCGAATCTCCGCTCTCTACCCAACAAAACGGACTAACTTCTTCTGCTCTCCCGGACAAACAAGGATTTTTCAACCTCTGCTGCTCTGTGTTTAACGGAAACCTGGCTGAATGGCGCGATACCGGACAGCGCGCCTCATCTGCCGGGCTATCAGCTGTTCAGAGCGGATCGCGATACAGAATCAAGGGGAAATCGTGTGGTGCGTGACGTGCTTTTACATCAATGACAGGTGGTGTACAGATGTAACAGTGTTAAAGAAGATGTGCTGTTCCGATCTAGAAGCGCTTTTCATTACCTGTAAGCCGTTCTATTCGCTGCAAGAGATTCACTGGTTTATTCTCGTGAGTGTTTACATTTCTCCACAAGCTCACGTGAGCCTGTCATTACAGAAACTCGCTGATCAGATCACAGAGACAGAACAACAACACCCGGACTCTGGTTTAATCGTTCTTGGGGATTTTAACAAAGCAAATCTCTCCTGCCAAAATACAGTCAGCATGTTACATGTCCCACCAGAGACAGTAATATATTGGATCACTGTTACACCACAATAAAGAATATCACTCTGTCCCATGGGCAGCTTTGGGACTCTCTGATCACTGCCTGGTTCATCTTATACCAACCTACAGGCAGAAACTGAAATCTGCTAAACCTGTAGTAAAGACTGTAAGGAGATGGACCAACGAAATAGAGCAGGTTTTACAGGCCTGTTTCGAATGGACTGATTGGAGTTTTTTGAAGCTGTTACCACTGATCTGCACAAACTCACAGAGACTGTAACTTCATATATCAGTTTCTGTGAAGTGTAGCATCTGGACCAATCAGACACAGTTATTTGTTACATTTAACAAAGAATCTTCAAAACCAACAACCCCAGCTATATGCCCCAGGGTGACCATCTGATAAGAGGTTTTATTGCCCGCAGGAATGCACATCTGCCCATGCTACATTTGCCATCGGAAAGACACAATGCCTATAGGCTCTTTCCTATTCATTCACAGACAAACCTTTCTTTGACCTTCCTATCACACATAGCCCAGGTCATTGTGTACAGTATTACTGCATTGTATTTTAATTTTGTCTGTTGTATTTGTATTTGTCTTTCTACTGTTTTATGCATGTGTTCCGATAGATGACTAGTAGTATTACCCACCTATGCCATGCTTGGACTCTTTGAGTTCGTGTTTTGATGATCTAAAAGATGGTGTAAATTAGATGTTGATACCTATGCAACATATTAGTGTTTTAAGAAACCTTACTAGTTTTTGCATCAACACCCAATCGAATTACATATACAAAATACCATGCTCACAGACAAAGAGTCGTAAACTTTCCCTCCAAAGGTGAAAGTTACCATTGGTTCATGGACCTCCTGGAGACCTTAAAGGCATCAAACATTTTACCGCCTCTCTCTCTTGACTCTCTTCACGCTCTTCTGCAAGATCTTCCGATTGCTGCCTGTGGAGGAACCCACAGGGAGCCTGAGCCGGCACAGGCCATGCCCGGCGGGCCCGACGGGCCCCAACATCTAGAGCTATGGCTCTCACCACAAAGAGCCAGACACTTTCACTCAACCCCGGAATTCATCCTCATGAAATGTCCTCGAACAGACATTTCTCTCTTCCGTGCTTTTA
Organism: Cirrhinus mrigala; assembly: GCA_036247105.1. Lineage (NCBI taxonomy): Eukaryota > Metazoa > Chordata > Actinopteri > Cypriniformes > Cyprinidae > Cirrhinus > Cirrhinus mrigala. The sequence goes on along the minus strand of JAMKFB010000146.1, from coordinate 246,453 downwards.
GCTTCCTTCACTCGTCTCACGTGAGTTCTTTCAGAACCTAAGAGGATGAGGAGGATGAGCTAGAACTCGTCGGGACTTCTCTAAGCTGCGCCAGGCCTTGCGGCCTTGTCTTTCCATTCCCCAAAGACCACAGGACTTCAGCTGGGTCCCTCTCAGCTCTCGGTTCTTCTTCAATTGTCACATGGGAAGAAACTCCCAGTCACCATTGAGTCAGAACATCTTTGGAGTTCATTACTCTTCGGACCCGGAAGAACGTGATCGCGATTCCAAACCACCACTGCTCCAAACCATCGAGACTTTCACCCGAGACTGCATTCGGACACTTGTTCATCGACCAAGGCAATGCAAGTATCGTACATTTAACTAAACAAAACAGAGGTTTAGTATAAGCTGTAGACAGCACTGATGGTTTCACTCAGGTGGTTAACTGACTCTTTTCATAGCTACATTCTCTGGTCTCTCTAACTGCTTCTCACTGACCCTTCCCCCATGTATGAATGATTTCATGTTTGTTTGTTTAGATTAGTTATGTGTTAGTCCTTAGTTAATAAACTCTTGTGCACAAATTACATGAGTTTTGATTCTGATTCTGCCTTGCAAATTAATGTCCCTTTACGATTCTGATCCGAGCTACATGCTCTAATGCAATAGTACTTTAAGGAAGTTATTTTCTGTGCCCAAGAGTTGATATAAAACTTATACTGAATGTTCGCTGGACGAACAGATTAGTTGATGGAAAATTAATTTTGCTACAGTTACTACTGGCAGCTGATATAAATAATTGTAATTAATCATAATTAATTGTAATTATTTATATACATTTCCCTTTGAGCTAAATTGCAACAGAAGATATATGTATTCCTAGCAGGACCTATTTAACATATAACAACGACAAACCATGGTTCACTACAAAACTCAGACAGCTTCGCCAGGCCAAAGAGGATGCCTACAGGAATGGGAACAGAGTCTTGTATAATCAGGCCAGAAACACACTGAATAAGGAGATTAGAGCTGCAAAAAAAGTTACGCTAAAAAACTGGAAGATCAGTTCTCTTCAAATGACTCAGTTTCAGTGTGGAAAGGTCTGAAAGCCATCACAGACTACAAGACACCATCCCCCAACACTGAGGTGAATCAACGACTTGCTGAAGACCTGAATGAGTTTTATTGTAGGTTCGAAACCCCCCACACCCGTTCTGACCATCTCTTTTAAAAACCTTTAACACCTCCAGCAACCCCCCTCTCCCCCCCTACTGCTCTTCAGATCTGTATTAATTTTTACTTAATTATTAATGTAATTTAATGTAAGATTACACAGATAATCTGTAATTAAATATGTAACTTGTTATATTAAAAGTTTATGTCAGTACATCATTAGTTCTATATTTAGGTGTTTTTACATTCAAACACTGCAAATCTAAACACAAACATAGCTGACTTATTTCATCACACCAAATAATGCACAGTCTGTTTTTAAAGAGTAAAGCTGCACTACTCTCCAGGTTGAAATTTTCAGGCCTCTGTCCACACACCAGTTGATCCAAATTGCTTTGCAAAGGAAATTGTGAACAGAGAAAAGTACACATAATCCTAACAAGCTCATACTCTCCAAAAAACACACTTTGACTTTCACAGACACATGGCAAACAGCCATCGTAAAGTATTGGTATATGTTATCTGATCAGAATATGCATTTGTTATTTGTGTAAGAGAAACCCTATCCCTATTGAGAAATTTGAAACTAGAAAAAAACAGAGCATGGAGAAAAATGGTCTAAAAGGACTGGAATGCATACCAACATGCATGTGTAAACAAAAAAAAAATCCTCAGTTTGTCAAATGTTCATGTCTGCATTATGGAAACAACTTGCTGTGAGGTGACAGCTTAACTGAGTCATCTTGCTGCTGCAAGCAATACAGTGTTGAAATGAATGACAATACATTCATTATCAAAGACCTCAATTATTGTTGAAGTAGTCGGACAGCATTTCAGGATTTACAGTTTACATTTTCCATTCCATGAACCCTGTAACAGCAACAGTCAACATGCAAGCCGTAGACTAATGTAACTTGTATGAAATTATGTCAGTGTTTGCCGCAATTAAGGCTGTGTTACTGTGGACAAAAGAATATAGTAGTCAACATTTGAAGTGGATCAAAACCTTTCATCAAAGTTGTCCAAAACAACCAAAACAATTCCCGTTCTTGTTTTAGGGCAACTTTGATTAACTTTTTTGACCCACTTCAAATGTTGACTACTGTAAACCTAAACCAACAGGTGGTGTAACACTGAAATACAGCAATTGGTCAGATACAGAAAATGTCACAGTTGCACAGCTGCATTTAGGTATAAGAGTGGTTATAAAGGAAATTGAGGCAAGGGATTTATTAAAGTTCAAATAGCAAATAGCACAGATGCACCAAACCCTGGTTATAAGCAAATGTGAAAACGCCATTTGACCAATTAATTAAATGTAACAGCCTAAAAAATAAAAATCAACATATATATTTGCAATCTTTCATTTAAAACAAGTTAATTTTTTACAGTTGCAACGTTATTTGATGTCTCTCCGTGTTGCTTTGGTCTTGATTGGTTAATCTGAATGTCATCCAGGAATCTGGCCAATGACAACTGTGCGCGCTTTCTACCGATCAAATTTGAAGATACACATCAGTTCCGCTGCTGCTCGCTCGGTTTAACTGCAGTCCTGCTTAGCTCAGTGCACTAGCAATGACTTTTACATGGATTATCACATATCTGACCGGTTTTGAGTTGAGATATTCGAAAAAGCGCGAATATGAACACAGACGCTTACCAGTGGCCAATGGACACACATTGCAAACGGCAGAAGGTAAACATCTTTTATAATTTTTCTAAGTTACTACTGTTACTGTTAAAGTGATATACTAATAGCGATGACAATCTGTTACCGTGTTTTGTTATTATGATAAGGCTGTGTGTAATGGCGATGTCGTGGTCATGATATAAAGTAACTCGTTAGATTCTTTAAAATCATTTTTATATCGCGGAATGTAGGTAAATATATCCGCGTAGCACAGTACTACAAGTTACTGACGTTTTAATAAAGAAACGGGCATGAAATAGCGGGACATGCATGATGTTAATATGAGTTAAGTACAGAAGGCTGCCTTTGGCTAATCTTATTTTTATTAACAAAATGAAATGGTAAAAATATTTATATTGTGATGTTACTGTAAAATAAAATGTCTCACTGTGGAATATTAAAAACTGGCATGTACACGCATTTAACAGAGAGGACAAGAAACCATCATTCCTGGACTCTGAAGAATACTATGCAAATCATGCTTTTGGATCTACTGTGAAGTTTTTGTATAAAGCTGATGAGTAGTCTAAATTTTTTGTAAGCCCACGTCTCTGTCAGTAAGTCAGTAGTTAATATTGTTTTATTAATCCTGTTAATATTTATTTGTGTGTGTGTGTGTGTGTTTTCCCCATAATGGTCCAGAGGTTTTGGGATTGAAAATTTGCCACATGATCTCCCGTAAAAGTGAGTATGTCACGGGCAAAAGGAGGTCTGGGTCCAAATGCAGGGAAGGGATTTTAATTAAACAAAACACAAATGAACATAAACCAAAGGCCAACACGGCACAACACAACTGGAATCTAAGATCAAAAAATAAACAGAACAGAAACACACTCGAAGACAATGCAGCCAGAATGAGTAGTGGGAAATGAGAGTTCTTATAGACCAGGTAATAGTGAACAGGTGAGAGCTTAGATGAGTGCTAATGACAAGACAGGTGCACAATCAGGGAAGTGCAGTGCAGGGAAACCAGCGACCTCAGGTGGCTGAGGGAAGCCCCACAGCCCAGATCATGACAGTACCCCCTCTCAAGGGAACGGCTTCCAGACGTTCCCAAAAAAAAAAGTCTGGAGGGAGGAGGAACGGTGGAAGGTGCATCAGGGGGAGGGATGGCGGGCCAGGCCCGTGCAGCGGAGGAACGTCAGTGGACACTGCCGCCAGGGGAACGTGAGCTGGCCTCGCCACCAGTGGAACGTCCGCGGTCACCGTCGCGTCAGGAACAGAGAGCGCGGTCACCGTCGCTTCCAGAACAACAAGCGCGGTCACCGCCGCGTCTGGAACAGAGATAGCGGTCACCGCCGCGTCAGGAACAGAGAGCGCGGTCGCCGCCGCGTCCGGAACAGAGAGAGCGGTCACCGCCGCGTCCGGAACGGGGAGCGCGGTCGCCGCCGCGTCCGGAACAGAGAGCGCGGTCACCGCCGCGTCCGGACAGGAAATCGCGGTCGCCGCCGCGTCAGGAACGGAGATAGCGGTCGCCGCCGCGTCAGGAACGGAAATAGCGGTCGCCGCCGCATCAGAAACGGAGATAGCGGTCGCCGCCGCGTCCGGAACGGAGAGCGCGGTCACCGCCGCGTCAGGAACAGAGATAGCGGTCGCCGCCACTTCGGGAACAGAGATAGCGGTCGCCGCCGCATCAGAAACGGAGATAGCGGTCACCGCCGCGTCCGGAACAGAGAGCGCGGTCACCGCCGCGTCAGGAACAGAGATAGCGGTCGCCGCCACTTCGGGAACAGAGATAGCGGTCGCTGCCGCATCAGGAACAGAGATAGCGGTCGCCGCCGCATCAGAAACGGAGATAGCGGTCGCCGCCGCATCAGAAACGGAGATAGCGGTCGCCGCCGCATCAGAAACGGAGATAGCGGTCGCCGCCGCGTCCGGAACGGAGAGAGCGGTCACCGCCGCGTCCGGAACAGAGATAGCGGTCACCACCGCGTCCGGAACAGAGAGCGCGGTCGCTGCCGCATCAGGAACAGAGATAGCGGTCGCCGCCGCCTGCCCGCGGAAGAGCGTCTCCGCCCCCGCCAGAAAGCAGGGCCGCATCTGCGCAGCCTCGGCCCTACAGGTGTCCATCCCCGCCAGACAGGCGTAGATGAACTCGAAACGAGCGGCCGACGCCGCCTCAAAGGACATCCCCGCCGTCTCGGGAACAGAACGGGTGGTCGCCGCCGCCAAACGGGGGGACGCCGCCTCCCTGAAAAAATTCCTCCCCGCTGGACCCATCCTTGCTGGCTGCATTCTGTCACGGGCAAAAGGAGGTCTGGGTCCAAATGCAGGGAAGGGATTTTAATTAAACAAAACACAAATGAACATAAACCAAAGGCCAACACGGCACAACACAACTGGAATCTAAGATCAAAAAATAAACAGAACAGAAACACACTCGAAGACAATGCAGCCAGAATGAGTAGTGGGAAATGAGAGTTCTTATAGACCAGGTAATAGTGAACAGGTGAGAGCTTAGATGAGTGCTAATGACAAGACAGGTGTACAATCAGGGAAGTGCAGTGCAGGGAAACCAGCGACCTCAGGTGGCTGAGGGAAGCCCCACAGCCCAGATCATGACAGAGTATTCATGTCTTTCTAACATTAATACTTTAAATGATCGTGGGCCGTTATAGTGTGAAAATGTGAACAGGTAAAGCAGGCAAACTCTGCACCAAGGCACCACTCTGATTCAAACTTCTTGAGTTTAGCTCACTCAGAATGAAAACTCCCTCATTATTTTCTCACCCTCATATCTTTTTTTTTTTTTATCTTTTTTTGTGTTCCACAGAAAAAAAAAGTCAGTCACACAGGATGGAAAAAACATGGGTAGGTAAATGATGACAGAATTTTCATCTTATCCACCTTATTCTAAATGTAAAAATGGGCATGGCCATTTGTAAATTTTATTGGTCTTGCTTCCGGTCTCATTTGCTTCCAGCTATTTTTAGCTGTACAGAACTGATCGTTTTGCTGCTTGATATTTTAAATTGTTGTGTCTTACCATATTTATTTAGTGTATTATCTTAGGGTGTGTTCACACTTGTAGTATGGTTCATTTGGTTCATTTGGTCCGGAGCAAAAAGGAAAATAATACATTTGGTCCTAGTCCGCTTAGCGTTCACACTGGCATGTTTCACAGCGAACCTAAAGATACCGAACCTAAAGACATAGTGATACATTCACAACCTGATTGGTCAGGTTGAATGATGTATATTTCGTTACAGAACTCACCGAACACCCCAAACATAAGGAAAAAGTGCGTTTGACTTAAAGCGGCATTGCAGGTATATAACATCAAAGTGCTCATTCACTGATCGGTCTGCTCAGCTCCGCTTTAAAGGGATAGTTCACCCAAAAATGAAAATTTGATGTTTCTCTGCTTACCCCCTACCATCCAAGATGTAGGTGACTTTGTTTCTTCAGTAGAACACAAAGATTTTTTATTCAAACCGTTGTAGTTTGTCAGGCATATAATGGCAGTCAATGGGATCCACAGCTTTAAGAGACAAAAAAACATACACAGACAAAACCAAATTAAACCCTGCGGCTCGTGGCGATACACTGAGGTCTAAAGACATAAAACAATTGGTCTGTGCAAGAAACTGAACAGTATTCATGTCATTTTTACCTCTGATTCATCAAAATGTCCAACTGTATCAAGCACATTCACAACAGCCGGCACGTGACGCGTCAACGAGCTCTGGCATAGTAGTCGGTGAAAAGTCAACACTCCCGGATGAGTTCACGCAAGCAAACACAATCTTTTTTTTTTTTTTCTTTTTTTTTTAAATCGGTTGCAACAATCAGGATAAGCATAAGTGATTACCATTTTGAGTAGCCGTCATATCCACAATCTCTGTAAACACTGTAAATATTGAGTGGCGAGTATGAGCGACAGATCGCGTCCGTGCATGCGTTGACTATGCCAGAGCACGTTGAGGCTTCACACGCCGGCTGTTGTAAATGCGCTCAATACAGTTGGACATTGAAGAAACTACTGAAACTACTGTTCTACTGAAGAAACAAAGTCACCTACATCTTGGATGCCCTGGGGGTAAACTGATAAACATCATATTTTCATTTTCGGGTCAACTATCCCTTTAAATTGAACACACCTAAATTCGTCTGCTGGACTAAGCACACTCGTTGTGCGTATATGATTTTATTTTCACCACTTGCGTACTAAAAAAAGACCTCATAAAACACTTTACCTCCACATTTGCCCTCTGCTCATTTTGTTTTGGAAACACCGCTTGTTCCCTTTGTGAAATCATGTCAGATAGCGTCGCATCTTGTCATTACTTCCTGTTTTTGGTTTGTTTAGAAGTATTTGGTCTGTGTTGCGTTCATATTTCATTCTGACCATACCAGAGTTCATTTGGAAGTGGACCAGGACTCATCTTCTTAGCGATCTTGGTCCGCTTGTTTGGTGTACTCCAGGGCTCGGATGGCAATGTTCACACTTACTAAAATGAACCGCACTAACAGAGCAATCACATCAAAGTTTGTTTTAATCAAACCAATCATGACAAGTTTGAACACACCCTTAATTATGAACACACTGGTTTGTAATGCAAACAGTTTTACCATTTACTGCACGTTGTTGTTCTTCTCGTTATTACCCTACAGCGGCTATTGGCTTACTTCCGCGTTTAGGAATAAGGTGGATAAGTGTGATATTATGAGAAATTTAATGATCTTCTCATTTGTTAGACATTTCACCCACTTGTGATAGAAAAACAGTGTAAATTTATTAATAATGATATTAGTTATAAATACACAGGTATCATTATACAGGCAATTAGCAATTAATAAAAAATATTAGTTTTTAATTTTTGGTTTGTTAATTGGCATTTTTCTGGGTACAAAATTAGTTTACTTTGTTATGATACATCTGGAAAAATGTGTTAACTGTTGTGAATACTCATATTCCGTATAACTACCATCTCAAATTAGAGTACACAGACAGCAGTGAGCACAGAACACACCCCTAAAGCAGTGGTCAGCCATTTTTGCTGCGGGGCCCGTGGGAGTTACATGCCTTGCTCAAGGACACCTCAGTTATGGGTAGTGAGGGTGGAAGAGAGCGCTGTTCATTCACTCACCTACATTTCCTGCTAGTACTGAGACTCAAACCCGTGACATTCAGATTACAGGTCTGACTCTCTAACCATTAGGTCACAACTAGATCATTAAATTAGCCAGTATGTCTCATAATGTCAAATGTTGTTTAAAGAAAAGGTACATAAATTAAATTCTCATTTTACAGACTTTTAAATAGTCTTTGTTTTTTCTTCTTATTTTTTAACCCCCAGATGCACCAAGGATCCAGCTGATTACTTCAGATTTGAAGGACTGCTCTTTATCTGCTGTGTCTGTCATGTCTGGTGCAGAATCTTGGACCTTTATTTGTATGTTTTGATTTATCATTACACTTTTCATCACACTTTTATATAGCTAGGATTCAGGATTAAAGGAGAAGTTCACTTCCAGAAAAAAAATAATTATAGATAATTTACTTACCCCCTTGTCATCCAAGATGTTCATGTCTTTCTTTCTTCAGTCGATAAGAAATTATGTTTCTTGAGGAAAACATTTCAGGAATTATCTTGATATAGTGGACTTCAGTGTTGCCCCCAAGTTTGAACTTCCAAAATGCAGATAAAATGCAGCTTTAAATGGCTCTAAATGATCCCAGATGACGAAGAAGGGTCTTATCTAGTTAAACAATCTATTATTTTTTAAACAAATTGACAATTTATTCACTTTTTAACCTCAAATGCTCATCTTGTCTCATCTCTGCCATGCGCATACATAGTCTGTGTAATCCAGGTCAATACAGTTAGGGTATGTCGAAAACCCCCATCTCGTTTTATTCTTCAACATCAAAATCGTCCTGCATCGCTCTTTTTTTTTTTTTTTGTAAAAGCCGTTTGATCTTCTTTGTGTAACCTAGTCAGGGAAACGTGAAGCTGGCGGGATCCATATGCAAGCTTTTATTGGATTTAGACAGAGACATGGTTAAACATTGGCAGGATCGTCAGCGGCAAACAGGTATATATGGACAGAACAAGAGAGTAATCCAAACAGGCGAGGGTCGATCCACGGCGAACTAATCCAGGGTTCTAGGCAAAAGGGATATCCGAGATGACAGTTGAGAGTTCCAAAGGCAGGCAGCGAGACAGAACAAATGATAAAACAAGGCTAGAAAACAAGGCAAGGATAAACTGACTAGAAACACGATACAACTAGGCTAAGGATAGATCTAGGTGGCTCCGTAAAGATGCTAACACAATACAATACTCAGCCAATAATGAGAGGATGTCCAGAGCTTAAATAGAGTCTCTGATTGGACGCAGGTGATCAGCGCCATGGCTGATGGGGAACGTAGTCCGGGGTGTGGCGCAACAGTCAGTGTAATGTGAATGTCAATGGAGTGAGAGGGTGACATCTGGTGGTGAGCGAACCGAAGGTCACCGGCCAGATTCATGACACTTTGCATGTTCATTTTGTAAACACAGGGTTCAATTTAGACATTACAGTTTTTCTCAGTCGCTTTGGTGCATTTCTCAAATCATCCTTAATATTTGCAAAGAAGTATGTGCATTTCTCAGAACAGTTTGTACAAACAGCACAACACAATGGATTACCTGCAAAAGCCTGTAACTTACTCAAAATCTTTAGTTCATCTATCAAAAGTAAGTATTTATGTCAATGAACATATCAGTGCCATCAGAATGAAAAGTCCTTGCGTCATTGTTTACAAACTAGATAGTCAAAATGAATAGTCATGTTGTCAGTAACAGTGCACTCTGTTAGCATTACCTGATGTAAACAATGGCAGTAGTTTGCATGACAGTTACTGTATTGAAATGCATAAGGCTGCACTTCTTATGTATGCCATATATCCATTTCAAAAGTACAAATTTACACGTTACTGTATGTGAGATATTGATTGAAAGAGACTGGATAGGATTCACAGTTACACTTTGACTAATGGTCTGACAGAAAAAAAAAACAAAAAAAAAAAAAAAAACTACACAATGTCATTGTGATAGAAAAGAAAAAGAAATATCCCTGTACACGTACATCACTGAGACGTTACATCTGCAAGACGTATGTTTTACTGTTCGCTCATCTGTAATACATCTATAGGACGTTTCCTATCAGGTATCAAATAGGCATTTATTAGATGTCTTTACAGTTTTTCTCAATTGCTTTGGCACATTTTTCGAAACAGTCTTAACATTCTCTAAACTGTGAGTGCAAATGTCACAACTGTTTGCAGGAACTTCAAAACTTTATAGCATGTCTGCAAAATGTAGTTACTCACCCAAAACATTTAATTCATGCTTCAAAACCTAGTTATTGTGTCAATAATTTGGCCAAGGCCACCAAAATCTAAAGTATTTTTGTCATTGTGTGAGCCACACCGGTCAAAATGTTTAGTTGTTTTTTCCACCACAACAGTCAACCATGAAAATTAAGGGTTTAAACAAAAATCTCATATTTGTTGAGAAAAGTCAATAGACTTTTTTTTTTTTCTACATACTATGAACATTTGTATTTGTACAGTGTTTGTTTTTGTACTTCATGTGTATATACACAATACAAGTGTATTACTGTACATGTAAAGTAACTGACAAGAGTAACAAGATTTCACTTTACATTTCATATTTGTGTATTACCACAAATACACAAAAACAACAAATAACATTCATGGGGAAAAAAAAAAACAAAAACAAATTATTCTTGGTGGACAGCTTGTCGCTCACGTTGGTCAGGCCAAAGATTTTCATCAACATCACATCTGATGTTTTCCATTGCCACACACCGTGGAAAAAATCTCCTTGAATGCCGCACCCATCCCCTGCAATGGTCAGCTGTGATGTCCTCACATGCAGCATTCATGGCATCCAACAAAGACATCTGATTTTGTGGTCTATGATCATACACTTTCCACCTCCATGCTGAAAAAAACTTCTATTGGATTTAGGAATGGAGAGTATGGTGGAAGGAATTCCACTGTTATCCTTTCATGTGCAGCAAACCAGTCCCTAACACTGTTGGTTCGGTGGAAGCTGACATTATCCCAGACAACAACATAATTAGGCAAATGTGGTCTAACTAAACCTCTTTCTTGTTCTGGAATCAGGTCTCTGTAAAGTGCATTTAGGAAGGCCAGGAGAAGTTGGGTATTATAGGGCCCAATGTGTGGAATATGTGTTCTCACACCGTTCTCTGAAATGGCAGCACACATTGTAATATTGGCCCCACGTTGGCCTGGTGTGTCAATTGTGGCTCGGTGTCCAATTGAGATTGCGACCACGTCTCCGGCCTTTGGACAGATTAAACCCAGCCTCGTCCACAAAAACAAGAATGTGGGTCGTTTCATGTACTTCTAACTACATGATTCTCTATGAAGAAACACAGAAAAAAAAATGTAACAGTAAATGTATTTTCTTATGGGTTTCTGAAACTTACAGTAAAGTAATACAGGCATCTTAGAAATACAGGAAAACTCACTAAGTGCACACCAATGGTTTACCTGGACATACTGGTACCGCAACGCCTTGACTCTTTCACTGTTCCTCTCAAATGGCACCTTATAGAGCTGTTTCATAGTCATCTGATGTCTTTTTAAAACTCTGTCTGTGGTGGAAATGCTGACAGAATTTATATTTGCAAAGACATTATTGTCATTTATGATTGCACTTTGGATCTCTCTTAGCCTGATGGAATTGTTGGCTATGACCATGTTGCAAATTTCTTGTTCTTGCAGTTGGTTAAATACTGCTGCTCTGCCACCAGCGCGAGGTTGTCGTGCAGTTCTATAGAATAAACAAATAGACTTGCATTTACCTTTACAATATTGTTGTTTATACTGTAAAAATACTTTACATACTGTAAAACAAAAAAAATACATATTTACCTGTTTTCCCTACGAAAGGTTTGCACAATTGATGACACTGTGGACCTGTTTACATTAGGCTGTACTCTTCGACCAGCCTCTTCCATTGTAAAACCATGATTTATGACATGATCCACAAGTGTGGCTCTGATTTCATCAGAGACTCTGACTCTTCTATTTCCACCTCTTCCTCGATTATTTCTTCCTCTACCACCACCACGTATTCTTACACGCCTTCCAATTGCTCTTCCACGAGCATGTTGCTGCAGTTCAGGGTTGTGAACGTCCTCCATTCTCAAAAAATTCTACAGCAGTGATTGTGCTGTGGGCAATCTACATATATATATATACATCTATATATACTCCCAAAGTTGATTGGTTAAATGGTTAAATGGTTGATTCATATTAGACTGTGATTGCAATTAGAGGTCATGTGCCAATTTAGCAGACATTACAAACAATGTCAATGTCAGATATATTTTAGAATATACATTCATGTATACTAATTATGATAATTGAATAGATCGTTTTGAATGTGATGGCTTACACAATAAAAAATGTCTGAGAAGTTTTGAAGTGTTTGATAGTGTAAGTGAGAATCGAGTCATCAGTTTTGATCAACAAGCCATATGCAATTATTTGTGTCCAAACTGCAGACAGTTGCATGTACTCTTTGCACACATGTGCCAAAGCATTTGCAATTTGCTCAAATCAATAAGAAATTCCAATCTGATGTGAAAAAGAAGCGAATTGTTCAGAGATCTGAACTTAATGTTTTGGGAAATAAAAAAATCATTTGAGAACTGAGCCAAAGCAATTGAGAAAAACTGTAATGTAAGATGTTTATGATTTAGAATGTATGTTAAAGTGACATCTTGCAGACATACGTGTGCTATCTGGAATAGGCACAAAAGTGTAAATACTAAATTAGAAAGCCAAAACAGGAATCACCTCTTAGGCAGAACTTTGCTTTTGCATGCAGCACTGTATGAGGAATTTCAGAGAACTGGTTTATCATTGGTTGATTTACAGTCTCTTTATTAGTGAAAGTCAAGATTCACCTGCACAGTGCATGGCAAATTTACAAAAAGACTGATAGAAATTTATAGAAAATACACTTGGCAGTTTATGACAACTAGATCAACCATTTTGCATTTAATGACTTATATGATGAACTAATGACAAGATGTTTTGAGGGGTACGACTATTGCACAGAGAACTATATAATACATTTTGAGCAACAAGACATTAGCAACTGATAATGTAGGAAAACGCAGACAAATGTACATAATTGATTGCATGAATGTACCAAACCAATCGCAGCTTGTTCAAAAGAACGAGAAACTGCTATTATGATGTGCACAAGTGACTACATGATGTGGAGGTTGAACAAGTAGTTTTGAGAATTTCATTTCTGATCTGAGAAATGCACCAAAGCGACTGAGAAAAACTGTAATCATTAAACATTTTAGTTCCGGAAGTGAACTTCTTCTTTAAAATACAATGTAATGTTTGTCCACATACATTATCAGAGCTAGTCAAATATGGAAAAATATTGTGAAAATACAAGCTAAAATACAGTAGGTAAAATCATGACCTCATCATGATAACCCCAACTTGTAGGATAAAAATGCAATTTTTAGTTTTTCAATTCCTCCTGAAGAACTGTTTGTGAGGAATCTGTTTACATTAATTTACATTTATGAATAATGAAAGTTTTAGAATCAGTTATATTGGGGAAACTATATTATTATTGTTAAGCGTAAGTGTAAACAATATTACCTTTATATCGCATTGTTTTCTATTTTATAGAACGTTAAAAAACATCTTGGCGTCGTGAGACATTTTGATGCAATGAAATGAATCCTACATAAAGTTTCACTTGCTGTAGACATGAACTATAGTTTGAAAAAAAAGTCTAACTAGTAAAATGTGTACAAGTTCTGTCACAGTAACACAGTAACAACCAACGCAAGCAGGCTAATAAAAGAAAGACTTACTCACGTAAATATCTCCTCTGATGGATCGCGCCGTGTGTCACATGGTGTTCTTCCTCTTAAGTAAGTCTTATTCCTCACAGCGCATCTTTTTCCAGAAAGGACAAGTAGCCCAGACGAACTTGGAAAAAAGTCTCCGTGCTTTATTTACAGTGATGTGGGCGTTACGTTTGGCGCGCGCCCTCACGTGGCGATTATACTATGAAAAGCGAAGGCATCTCGTGGGCGAGATCTAATTAAAAATAATGAAGCAGATGGAAGAAACTAGACATCGTGTTGGTTTCATACGGATTACTTCATCAGAGAATATTTGTTTTCGGCAAGAGGAGCTTCATCTAAAAGTAAAAATATCAAGCTTACTATAGATATCTCTCTCATGTGTATGTGTCACGTATTCGCTGAGTTTTAGTTCATTTTAATGACGCATTTCAAAATGATACGTGTGGAGACGGAGACTGCTGAATGCGCACCCTGTTTATTTTCTTTGTTTTGCAAAAGCATAATGTTGTGTTGATTTTGTGAGTGTACACAAATAAAAGTAGATCCTCTACAGATTTAAATGATGTATTACACTTATATGTACAATCAAAAATGAGCAAGCATTTTAGGTTCTTTTTGCTCCTGTCATGATCACATGCAATTGGCGTCGCTGGCGCCACCGTCGACGCCAATTAAGGGAACTGACTGTTTTGCATCATTGGCATTGATGTGGGTGAGATTTATAACACTTGATGAGAAACTCATACCATTTTCTGAATCCTTTTCTGTAGAGGTCACAGATGCAGTCGTTGGTCCTGTAGTAAAACATAATTGAAGTATTACATGGCCAATTAGGAGAATCGATTTGTTTGAATATCATGAAACCTGTCTAGGACACGTCCAGCGCACATTTTAGTTCAAAATCTGATGAACTGTACTAACTGTAAGTAATATTATGCGTTCATGTTTCGTTGAATGTTTTTAGAGGCATTAAACCATTTGGCACTGTAACATGCTTCAAATATCATTTCTGATGTATGACAAAAATTCTAAATATGGAAAAAAAAAAAAAAAAAAATTATACATTCTCAGTAAATGATTATACAGCAAATTATAATTTGTGTGATATGTAGAAAATAATTAATTATAAAATTGAAAAATCTACATACTTGTAATGCCACGCCAGCAGAGGGAGCCCTTGTTCATGAACTGTCTGTTACCGCTCCCTCTGCTGCTTCTTTGGTAACTTCCTGTTTGGCAGCCATTTAAACAGGGCCATGCCAAACAGGAAGTTGTGAAGTATTGTTTTGCCTGTGTGGACTCCACCAAGCATTTTCCCTGTTTCATTGCCTTGTTTTTGCTATTTCCATGGTTATCGTTTTGTTTCATAGCCATAGTTTTGTCTAGTTTCATTGCCTTGTTCATTTGTTACTTTGGACTGCTCACTGATATTTTGACATTCTGCCTGTTTACTGGATTACGCTATTGGTTTACCCTGGATATTACTATTTGTTGGAGATCGACCTTGCCTGTCTGACTATGTTGTGTTCAATAAAAGCTCACACTTGGATCATGCTTCATACGAGTCCCGTTACAGAATACTTTGCCTACCACAGATCCAGCAGCTTTTGGAAAACAGATCAACCATGGACCCAGCATCACGCCTCATTCGACTCCGTCAAGATAACAGGTCTATTGAGGAATACGTCACTGACTTCTGTGAACTAAGTCGCTTGGTGAACTTCAAAGAAAGTTTCCTCAAGGACATTTTTTACTTTGGTCTATGCAAGGACATTTCAAACAGGATCCCAGATCATCACCCTCACTGGTCCCTGGTACGTTACATAGACTTTGCTTTACTTTTGGGTGGTTCTGCATTCACTGTGGGGATCGCAGATGAAGGACCCCGTGATCCTCCAGTAGTCACTAAGTCAAAGCCTGTTCACGCTATGCCTGTCAAGCCAGAGTCTGTTCACATTATGCCGGCCACTCAAAAGCCTCATCGCATAACATCTGCCGCTGCAAGGCCTGCTCACGTCACGTGTTCTGCTCCAAGGCCTGCTCACGTCACGTGTTCTGCTCCAAGGCCTGCTCACGCCAAGCCTGCCGCTCCAGGGCCTGCTCACGCCAAGCCTGCCGCCCCAGGGCCTGCTCACGCCATGCCTGCCGTTCCAGGGCCTGCTCACGCCATGCCTGTCGCTCCAGTGCCTGCTCACGTCATGGCCGCCTTTCCAGAGTCTGCACCTGTCATGGCCGCCTTTCCAGAGTTTGCACCTGTCATGGCCGCCATCCCAGAGCCAGTCCACAAGATGGCCACCATCCCCAAGTCTGTTCACAAGATGGCCGCCCCATCTGAGTCCCCGGCCAAGATGGCTGCCACGCCTGAGCCTCATCAGTCCAAAATCATCTCATCCAAATCTCATCTCGCCATGTCTGCCACACCCAAAGCAAATCAAGTGATGGCTGATGTCAAGTCAAGTCAGGGCTGCATTTTCAGTGCCAAGTCAAGTGACAGCTGTTGTTCCTGAGTCAAGCCATGTTACAGCTGTTGTTCCTGAGTCAAGTCCCGTTACAGCTGTTGTTACTGAGTCAAGTCAAGTTACAGCTGGGTTGTCTATGTTAAGCCAAACCACAGCTGATCTCCATGAGCCAAGTCAAGTCACAGCTGACCTTCATGAGCCAAGTCAAGTCACAGCTGGTCTTCACGAGCCAGGTCAAGTCACAGCTGTTCTTCATGAGTCGAGTCAAGTCATTGTTGATTTTTCTGAGTCAAGTCAGTTCACGGCAGACCTCCCCGAGTCGAGTCAAGTCACGGCAGACCTCCCTGAGTTGAGTCAAGTCACGGCAGACCTCCCTGAGTCAAGTCAAGTCACAGCAGACCTCCCTGAGTCAAGTCAAGTCACGACAGACCTTCCTGAATCAAGTCAAGACTCAGCTGCGCTCCTAACGGAGCCTTTTCACGACATGGCTGCTAGTATAGAGCCTCGCCAAGCCACGGTCGTCATGCCAGAACCTCGCCAGGTCCTGTCTGACCTTCCAAAGCCTCGTCACGTCTCAGCTGATCTTCTAGAGCCTCGTCACGTATCAGCTGACCCCCCAGAGCCTCGTCACGTATCAGCCGCCTTTCCAAAGCCTTGCCAGGTCTCGTCTCAGCTCCCAAGCCACGCAGAGCCCACGCTCCCAAGCCACATGTTCACAGCGTCCACACCCTCAAGACCGGCAGGCATCCCACTATCTACTGTGCTGCTTGGCCATTTTGAGTGTGTGGGCTACGCACTGCACTCCAGAATCCTCGTCCGACCACAAGTCTCCTCCTGAGGCCTCGTCTGTCCACGGGTCTGTGCCAGAGGCCTCTCCTGTCCATGAGTTTGCACCATTGCCTCCTGAGGTGTCAGCATACACTGTAGAATCTCCCAAGGAGGTGGCATCCTTTCTTGAACTCACTGTCTCATCTGACCACGAGTCTGCTCCAGAGGCCTCGTCTGACCACGAGTCTTCTCCAGAGGCCTCGTCTGACCATGAGTCTTCTCCAGAGGCCTCATCTGACCACGAGTCTGTGCCTGAGGCCTCTTCTGGCCATGAGTCTGTGCCAATGCCCTCAGAGGTGGCAGCTCCGGCTGCAGAACCTCCAAGGGGGGCGGCGTCCTCCTATGAACTCTCGGCCCATCATGTCACGGCCAAGGAGGCCTATCATGAACTCTCTGCCTGTCATGTCACAGCCAAGGAGGCCAAGGAAATCGTCTATGAACTCTCGTCTATGAACTATCGTCTCTGCTCTGCTATGGATGTCTTTTGCTCCACTGTGGGTATCTCTGCTCCTGTCTGCTCTGCCTGCTCTGTCTGCCCCACCATGGCTCCCTGCTCTGCCTGCCCCGCCATGGCTTCCTGCTCTACCTGCTCCGGCATGGCTCCAGGCTCCTCAGAATCCTACATGGTGGACTTCTGCTCCAGTGCTCCACAGCCCAGGACCTCCAGTGTTCCACTGTCTACCACAGCTCCATGGCCCAGATCTTCCAAGGTTCCACTGTCTGCCACAGCTCCTCGGCCCAGGTCCTCCAAGGTCCCACTGTCTGCCACTGCTCCACGACCAAGGTCCTCCAGGGTTCCAGTGTCTGCCACTGCTCCACGGCCAAGGTCCTCCAGGGTTCCAGTGTCTGCCACTGTTCCAGGGCCCAGGTCCTCCAGTACTTCACTGTCTGTCCCTGCTCCACGATCCAGGCCCACCTCCTCTGCACGGACCTGGCCCTCTGTCCCACCCCCAGTTTTGCCTCTGTTCCCCCACCCTCCTGGACTGTTGTTGTTTTCGCTCCTAGAGGGGGGATTCTGTAACGCCACACCAGCAAAGGGAGCCCTTGCTCATGAACTGCCTGTTACCGCTCCCTCTGCTGCTTCTTTGGTAACTTACTGTTTGGCAGCCATTTAAGGAGGGCCATGCCAAACAGGAGGTTGCGAAGTATTGTTTTGCCTGTGCGGACTTCAAGCGTTTTCCCTGTTTCATTGCCTTGTTTTTGTTATTTCCATGGTTATCGTTTTGTTTCATAGTCATAGTTTTGCCTTGTTTCCATTGCCATAGTTTTGTCT
This sequence comes from Cirrhinus mrigala, assembly GCA_036247105.1. NCBI lineage: Eukaryota > Metazoa > Chordata > Actinopteri > Cypriniformes > Cyprinidae > Cirrhinus > Cirrhinus mrigala. The sequence goes on along the minus strand of JAMKFB010000146.1, from coordinate 228,155 downwards.
AGTTTCATTGCCTTGTTCATTTGTTACTTTGGACTGCTCACTGGTATTTTGGCGTTTGCCCTGGATATCACTGTTTGTTGGAGATCCACCTTGCCTGTCTGACTATGCTGTGTTCAATAAAAGCTTGCACTTGGATCTATCACGCTTCATACGAGTCCCGTTACAATACTGTAATGGATGGATTTGTTTTCCTTCTTTAAATGATGGCAATTAAAATTACAATATTATCATCATAAAATGTGCCTGAGAGAAATGTAACATATGCAGTTGCACAGAATAAAAAGATATGCAACTGTAGTAATAAGAATTAAAAAACAAAAACAAAACATTATCACGGTCAATAATTGCAATTATATATATATATATAATTAAGGGATTTTGTAGTAAATTGTGACTTGGACAAGTTCTTGACAGGTTTTGTGAGAATTGCTTATCATCATCACTCTTGTTGCTGTTGTTTAGCAAATACATGGACATTAATGTATTAAAAGCTCACCAGTACAGGGTTCGACATTAATGGTCGTCTGTCCGTGACTGATATGGTCCTTCACACTGCAGGTGATGTTTCCATCAGTTCCCTCATCCAGATCAATGCTGGAGTTTCCATCCATCAGTGGATCTCCATTCAGAGTCCAGCTGTAGAGGAGCTGATTGCCCTCAGAGGAGCAGGACGCCCTCATCACCCCAGTGGAGGAGCAGATGATTGACACTTCCACTGAGCCAATAGGAGTTGGAGGGAGGGACACATGACAGTCACATGACAAACACAGGAGAATGTAGTTCTTCCACACTACTCATACTATTACTGGAGTATGTAGTGTGTTTACTGTGTGATACAGAAATAAAAACCTTCACAGATATTCAGCTGATTCATTTGATAGAGTGAGATCTTTGGAGAACATGAGAGAGTCTGATGAGAGTTTCTGTACCTTCAACATTTACTTCAAGATCTTCAAGATCTGTAGACGTGTCTGTGCCGTCTGAGCGACAGAGAGATATTGTGTATTTCCCTGAATCTGCTCTGATCACACGGTTTATTATCAGAGTCCCATTAATGACTGTAACTTCAGGTCTGTTACTATAAAGATCACAATATTTCATCCTGCTATACTTTAATCTACAAACTGGATCAGTTGATTTGTAGTTTATTCTCTTTTGTACCTTCATGTCATATTCACTAGTGTCCAGCAGCATCAGCACAATGAGTTTGTGTCCCAGAGCTGCGTAACAGGGATCAGACTGATCAAACCTGCAGAACCGATCCAGATCTGAAGAACAAAACACACACACACACACACACTGATGAATGTATATAAATGTCTCTCGCATAATGAAATAAAATCTGACACAAATGACACATTTACTAAAGTTCCAAACGTAGGTTCGGTAGGAGCCTAATCATTCAGTCCTGTCAATCATCATTACGAGCCTATATAAGCAGCTCTCACTGCACCGTCCCAGCCTCAGTTCTTCCGGCATATGACCCCGTCCTGTCCCCGTGAGCAGCCTCCCAGCCCGACGAACTCCTGCACTTCTCCAGCTAACAATGCTTTGCAAAGTCATGTTTAATCCACTTTAAGTTTTCAACAAGTGAAATCGAGCTCGTCAACGATGTCCAACAGATTTGCCCAGCTGCCTCCATCAAATGCACTTCTCCCGCCCGGGTATCGTAAGTTAGGTATCCGCGCACTACAGCCGCTACAGTTCCTAACTTTATCCAAATTACAGCTAAACCGCTTTCATCAAGAGGGTGCTCGCTGCAGAGCCAAATGGGAGGAGCTGAAGCTCTAGCTCCCCCTTGCTGGAGGTAATGGGTGGAGATAGTTACCTAACCACACCCAGAGGTGGAGCTGGAGGCCATTTGGCTCTGCAGTGAGCACTACTTGCTTTCATCCGTAAAATCTACCGCTCTTAAAATAGGAAACGCAGACAGTCGAATGTTTGAGGCACGATCACTGCATCAAGCATCCATTTCCCACGAAAACAATTAGAAATTCAGCTCTGCTTACCTTATTCGACACTCCTTCCAGCCCAGTCACTGCTCAGAGCGATTTCACTTTACATCCCGAAAGCATTTATAATGATTTCATTCTTAAGCGGTATTCCTAAATGTATAATCTTATTGCATAACTTACAAATCGTGAGCATGTAATAGCTCAGTGTCGTGCGCTACAGCATATGGTAATGATAGACATGTCAATCTGAACAAACGATCCAATCCAGTGTGCTCCAGCTGTTAAACAGTGTCCAATTGGTCTCCACATATAATCGCCACTGTTGTTTTTTAAATTATTTTTTTAATTTTGAATCTTCATTGCGGCCTAACCGGATACCAGAAGTCTCAGCTTTAGTCAAATAGCATGTCACCCACTCCATAAACATTTGCTTAAGATCTGTACATCGCTTTATGTTGAGAATAGGCTCGTTTGATTTGAGATGAACCGCTTTAAAAGTGCGATTATTATGCCTTATATTTTGTGTTTTGTGAAGTTATAATCTAAATCTATAATTCACAATGTTTTGTGAAGTTATAATCTAAAATGTTGCACAAAGCATTCTGGGTTTACCGTTTACATTCATGTACATGGCATTTTTTGTAAACTTTTTCATCTCCAACTAAATCAAATTTACTATTTTAATAATATTTTAATAATATTTATTCTGATTCTCCATTATCATGCGTTTTCAGATCTCCATCAACTAAAGTGGTAATTCCCCTTTTCATACCATGAAAATGAAGCCCTTCAATGTGTTAGCAAAGTTTAAAGCCATTGCTAAGAATGACTGGACACTCCCTGTCCACGACTTTTCCCCTGCTATTTTACCTTGCTTCGCCCAAAACACATCCATCTTCGCTCGTCTCCATTTTCTTCCTCCTCAGTTGTCTCCAAGGTGGCCCCTAGCGTTAGACTGCCTCTGCAACATGGAATCGTTCTGGCTGCTTCTTGGTATATCTCTTTCTCTTTTCTTCCTAGAACCTTTCTTCTAAAAGTGCCCTAGCGTGCGGCTGCCTCCGCAAAAGGAACGGCTCTGGCTGCTGCTTTGCATACCGATTTCCTTTCTTCCTACAACCTTTCTTTCACAGGTGTCCTAGCGTTAGACTGCCTCTGCAACAAGGAACCGCTCTGGCTTCTCCTTGGTATATATCTCTCTTTTCTTTTCAGAACCTTTCTTCCAGAAGTGCCGTAGCGTGCGGCTGCCTCTGCAAGGAACCACTCTGGCTGCTGCTTTGCATTCCTATTTCCTTTCTTCCTACAACCTTTCTTTCACAGGTGTCCTAGCGTGAGGCTGCCTCCGCAAAGATGCCCGCCTCTTTTCTCCCCCTTGCTAACTATCAACCACCTACATCAGCTGAACGGCCATTTTGCACCATCTTTACAGACTCTCACGTAGCTGCCCCAACCCATACTGCTGCTGTGGAACCTCTGCCTGTCCGGCGTTTTCTAACCTTGTTTCTAAAGGAATTTGAGCATGTTCCACTGGATTTGGCCCATATGTCAGCACTAAAAATATTGCAGAACTTTGTAAACCAAGCCCATCTTGGAGGTGGTCAGAGTATGATTCAGTTTCAGCTATCAGTATGGTTCTTTAAACTGTGCATTGTGAACACAAATGGCTCCAGGCTTACTTCATGTATGCAAAATCCAATTTAGCAGGTCATCAGATGCTTCTGTTTAAAGTGATTATACCTCATGGCTGCCTGTCCTGGCAGATTTCTACTAAGTACGTTGACAGCTTATATTTTCGTGTCAAGCCCACAGCAAGATATTTAACAATTTTATTAAACCACTGTATGAATATTTGCACATGGATGTCTCAATTGCTTTCATCCCTTAGTAAATCAGCAAGTAGAATCAGCGCTACCACATTTCTCTGTCATATGTGTAAACCATCTTCTTTTGCATGTTTCTAAAGATGGTCCGTTCAGTTCAGGTTAGCTAATAGTCAGCCATGTGCTGTGATGCTACATTCTTTGGCCTATGAAGTAGGATACTTTAAATGGCTTGTATCATCAATACTTGATGTCTCACCAGTTTCATTAGCACATTACATTTCTTCATTACTCTGTTTTACAGCAGCTTTATGATTAAATTTTGTTACTTATCTGCCTCAGCAGAGATTTCGTCCTGGGCTCCTCGTGTCCACTACCCTGTAGTCGAAAGAATGGCCTCCTACGCATTTCCTTCCATTGGGACAACTCAATGGAGTGCACCGTAATCTATTGTCTCAACAAATGCGATTCAATTTCTGACTAATACAGTTCCTCAGTCGGTTAATCTAGTCTCCCGTCTGCATTCTAATTAAAGCAGAACTTATAACAGGAGTTAAAATTCAAACTGCTGTCTCTCTTTTCCCGCAGCAACTGCGACATTCGCATGTTTTTTCCTTTTTTCCGTAAGGACATTTCTCACCATTCTCAAATCAGCTCTTATTTCTTAGTGACACTGCAGTGATTTACCCTAACAAATTACTTATTACTTCACTGCCGCAGCAGTAAATCCCAACCCCCCCCCCCCCCCCCCCCCCCCTACAAAAATTCCAATTAATAGTCTTTATTGTTTACTACAGCTGATTTACAGCAGAACTTGAATTCATCTCCTTGACAAATTGGCCTCTTTAATTCTGTTGCCTTACTGTCAATTTCTATCATTTAAAGCTCTGTTAAAATGTAGGGGGGCACTTGATTTGACCTGAATTCACTGCTGCATCAGTGATTTTTCTTACCACTCTTGCAGCAGTCCGTCACCATACTAAGCTCTAATTCTCATTGCCACAGCAGTGATTTCTTCCACCATTCTCAGAGAAGACACAATACCAAACTCTATTACTCTATTACTCCTCAGCCACGACATCTCCCACCTTTTGCGCAGCACTCTTGCAGCGTCCTGACTAATCTTCATATATAAATTTTCTTCCAATTTTGCAAGAGCAGAGATTTCTCCTCCAGAATTTTACTTTACGTCACTGCCGCAGCAGTGCATTCCCACCCCTCTCTTACAGGAGCGATCTCGTTTGTTAGCCCTTCACCTGCCTTATATTGTCCCAAAGCGGCAACAGGGAAATGTATTCTGCACATTCTCGGGGGAGAGGGATAGAATCAATAAAGGTTTTCTCTACTCGTATTACAAACTACTCGCAGTTGATTGTCCAGCTTGCTGTCTCTTGTAAGCACTTTTTGGGGGGTTGAAGTCGGCGCTCAGGTCGAGCCTCAGGTTCAATCCTCCATTAAGGACAGCAAGCCAAGCTTGTTTACCATTTCTCATCAGGACTGGATGGGCAGGCGAACTCGTGAAATGCAAATAAAATAAATGGTTGTAAAATAGTCTTCATTTTCTTCATGCAAAATATAATTTCTTTTGATTTTGGGGTGAAAGGTTTGTTTGTCTGAAAACAAAAAAGTAAGTAAAATTAATAAACTACCTACAAACAACACATAAATACAAAAAGTTTAGCTAAATCTGATCTAGATCTAGTCTCGCTTCATTTTAAAGAAAATAAAAATAAAAGTAAAGCGTCTTATAGGAGATAAAACCGTCACAATCCATGCACTCTGGCACAAGGGGATTTTGTGTTGAAATGTGACTTTAACTTATCTTGACAGGTTTTGTAAGATTCATTTATTTTCTTCACTCTTGTTGCTGTTGCAGTTATTTAGCAAATACTTAGACATTCATGTATTAAAAGCTCACCAGAACAGGGTTCGACATTAATGGTCGTCTGTCCGTGACTGACATGGTCCTTCACACTGCAGGTGATGTTTCCATCAGTTCCTTCATCCAGATCAATGCTGGAGTTTCCATCCATCAGTGAATCTCCATTCAGAGTCCAGCTGTAGAGGAGCTGATCGCCCTCAGAGGAGCAGGACGCCCTCATCACCCCACTGGAGGAGCAGATGATTGACACTTTCACTGAGCCAATAGGAGCTGGAGGGAGGGACACATGACAGTCACATGACAAACACATGAGAATGTAGTTCTTCCACACTACTCATACTATTACTGGAGTATGTAGTGTGTTTACTGTGTGCTACAGGAATAAAAACCTTCACAGATATTCAGCTGATTCATTTGATAGAGTGAGATCTCTGGAGAACATGAGATTGTAATGAGTCTGATGAGAGTTTCTGTACCCTCAACATTTACTTTAAGATCTTCAAGATGTGTAGATGTCTCTGTGCCGTCTGAGCGATAGAGAGATACTGTGTAATTCCCTGAAGCTGCTCTGAGTTTGAGTTTGTGTCCCAGAGCTGCATAACAGGGATCAGACTGATTAAACCAGCAGAACCAATCCAGACCTGAAGAACAAAACACACACATAAACAAAGGTGGAAAGGCGTGAAAGAGAAAGTAAGACAGAGAGCTGTAAAAAAGTAAGAAAAGTATCTGAACCAATAAAATGTTAGATTAGTTTGCAAGGTGAAGTAATATGTTTATACAGTTATACTTTACAAAGAAGGAATTTTAAGAAGAGTTTATTCAGAAGGTATACGTGATGAATTTATTCCCCTTCACATAATGAACTTAAAGCCACAATCTATACATTTTGACTTCATGTGTCTGAGATGCTGAGCTCTATTACTGACTTTAACTCTTCCATCTCTCATCTCAGTTAATTACTTCACTAACTCTGCACTGTAAAGAAAACACTATTAAAACTCTACACAAAACTTTTACACTTAAAAGTTTGATGTGAAAGTGACTCACATGCAGCAGTTTGCAGCAGCAGCATCAGTCCAGAGATGAGCATCATTTCTCCAAAGTCCAGTTTTCAGAAGAGCCCAATCCCAGCAGAAGAGTGTGATGCTGCTTCAGTCACACAATCACTTCTCTCTGACAGAAGAGCCCGACTGACACTCATCTGTGCTCACAATATATTAATACTCATACTGCAGTTTCTGTGAGAGAAAAGAGGCAGTTGAGATCAGTAGTAGAACAGTTTGGTGTTTATTGTTTTGCACAAACCAAGTTACAAAAATAACCAACACATAAATGTGCTTTTTTGTCATTGTGTGGCTGCAAGGAAAAATTGGCTGTTGTGAAAGTAGAAACCAGTGCTGAGTCTAACTAACAAACATCTACTAAAGAAAACACCTGTCACGATTTGCAGATCTTCTATCAGCTTTAACACAAGTTTGAATCCATGAGATCTGGCACAAAATCATAATGTCAAATATACAGGAAAAACAGATAAATAATTCAGTTGTCATAATGACATTATTATGTTTTACACCCTACATGTGTTGTTAAAAACTGTATTAACAAAGCTCTCAGTGATTACTGCAGTTTGCAAAAACATTTTCCATGATAAAGAATCTGAAATGATCACACTGAGATCTCTGTCATTACTCAAGATCACCACACGAGGTCTCCATCAGCACAGATCTATGTCTATCAATGTGTTGCTATAGTAACAGCAGCCTGTTTCAGTCTCTGGTTCACGTCCTGAATCTCCTGGGCCCAGTTTTTCAAAAGTAATCCAGTGGGATTTTGGATCACGGATTGGATCAAATCTTGGAAATGTGTTTTTCAAAAGTAAAAGAGGGATTCTGAATTAAGATCAGACCACGTAATCCAATCTTATATTTGATTTGGATCAAACCTGCCCTTTGGGTTATTCAAAACTTTGAACTCAGATTGGGATCTATTTGATCCAAAAAAAACAGGATTATCCTGATCCTATCAGAAGGGTGGATTCAGTTGTGATTTTTTTACCCAAATAAAATATATATATATATATATATTTTTTTTTTAAGTGAATGATCACAAACTTAATGGTTACTGATGATATATAAATTCCTTCATATTTGAAGCCTATATGAAGCATGTCACATATAATGATATTGAGATATGGTAAACAACAACAACAAAATAATATCAAAGCTATCAGATGTCAAATAAATGTCACTGTTGCTCATAGCTCTATAATTCCACAGTATATTAATGACAATGACCACAACAGATATACTCATTTAGTCATTTAATAACAAAAGTAATTTCTCACAATTGCATCTCTAATTGCATGTCCAGTGTGTCCTTCATTATGTAAGAACATTGGTGGCTGTTCTGGTTCTACATCAGGCTCAGGTTCATCAAAATTGTCGTCAAGAGGGACATGACGCCTGGTTGCAATGTTATGCAAAACAATGCATGCAAGGATTATGTTGCATGCCACCTTGGGTTGCACTCGCAAGTAGTTAAGACATGCAAACCTTCTCTTCAGGACTCCATTTAAGCGTTCAATGGCACATCTTGTTTTGCAATGTGAAGAGTTGAAGCGAGACTCCTCAGGTGTGTTTGCAACTGGAAAAGGGGTCATTAGCCATGGTAGGAGGGGATACGCACTGTCTCCCAATATTATGCCATTTGGTCGGTGGGATTGTAGTGCTCTGTATAGTGCACTTTCTCTTAGAATACGTGCATCATGAACAGACCCTGGCCATTTCACAACACAGTTTGTTATTATGAGGTCGGCGTTGCCCACAAGTTGGATGTTGATGCTGTGCCTCCCCTTTCGATTGACATACTCCCATTCCCTTTCATAAGGTGCTTGGATATGCACATGAGTACAATCAATAGCACCAATAGTGCTAGGCATGTTCCCCATTTGAAAAAACTTGTGCTTAGTCTGAGCTGTCTGGTCATCCTTGGGAAAGTAAACAAATTGATTGATCAGACTGCCCAGTGCTACTGACATAGCCTTCACCACATTACTCACGGTTGTTTTTCTTACTCCCATGTTGTCACCAATTACTTGGTAGAAAGTCCCACATGCGTAAAAGCGCAGAGCGATTAAGCACTGTTCCTCCACGGATAAAGCATGACTCCTTTGGGTTTGGTGTTGGAGTGCTGGCCTGACGAGATCTGCAATGTACTTGATGTCATCTCTCCCAAAACGAAAACGTGCATACAGTTCTTCTGATGTGTATTGCTCGAGTGGTTTTGCACGCTCAGCATCCACCCTTTGACGGTACCTTCTCCTACGGTAACGATGAACAATACCCGCCATGTGGATGCATCTGTAGGCAAGAGAAATGAGTGCAAAGACATGATGTCTTTAAATGGTGTCACCCATTAACAAGCAATGAGCTGATTAGTGTAAGCCTAATTGAGCACAAGCCAAAGCAATCATGCTCAAGGCTTTTAAGATCAGTGTTGCTACACCAAAGAGTTGGAACCATGGACTCAAAAGGGCCTAATTTCACTGTGGCAGAAACCTGTATACTGCTGGAGGGTGTTCGAGCCAATTTTGCCTCAATAGTAGGAGGTTTCAGTTCTGCAAAGGGTGGAGAAGTGACTAAAAAAGTAAAACACAATATTTGGGAGAACATAACCATTCATGTCAATTCCATGGGGTCTGGCCAAAGGAGGACCATAAAACAAGTTATGTTGCGATGGAAGAACCTTAGGGCCAAGGCGACAAAAGACCTTACTGAAGCCAAGAACCCCCAAACAGGTAACAAGCCATATAAAAGGGGTGATTTCACTGATATGGTACTTGATATCATCGGAGGAGAAAAATCAGAGGCTCTGCATGGCATTGAAGGCATAGAAGCAGATGGAGAGGCCACAATTACAGAGACTAGGACTTCAGAAGAATGCGAGCAAAATTCTCCTGCAGAGGAAATGTTTGTCCTAGACTTAACTACAGTGACTGAGGAGGAAGATAGATCCCCAGTGGATGTAGTGAAGACAGTCCAAGATGTTCCTAGAAAACACAAACGTACCTCAGCTACAAACAAGGATGGTGACAGCTATGAGTTACTTCTTAAGCGGGAAACCGAGAGAGCAGAAGTAGAAATTGAACTGGGTAAAGAACAAATCTTGCTTGCCCAACTGCAGCAGAAAAAAGTGCAGATGGAGATACATCTCCTAAAGGCAAAGATGGAAAGTGCTGGTGTCTGTCCTGTAAATGATTTTTGACTTTTTGACAGTATTGTTTTTGTTTTGTTATTTAACATTAGAACAAACTAAAAAAATGTAAAATGTTGTTTTTTGTTTTGTTTTGGGTTTTTTTTGCAGTGTTTCTGTTTCTTACAATTAAAACAAACAATGGCTATTTGTGGCCACTGGTATTTTGCCCACCTGTTGTTTTTTGCTAAGCCAGTAGGCTACACTGTTGGTTCCGTTTAAGGCTATGGTAAACAGGATTTGGTAATCCTGAAATTTGATATTTGGATCACAGTGATCCAACCCAATGTTTCTTTAAAAAACTGTCATAAAAGTAAGATAGATCAGTTAATCCTGGATAGCAAAACATTGGATTTCCAAATCCGGACCAATTTGATCCAGATTACATTTTTTGAAAAACTGGGCCCTGGGGTTTAAAAGAAATTTGATTGGATTTTAGCCATTATTTCATCGTTCAAATGTTTTTAGTAGGACTGGGATACATTTGATACAAAAAAAAAAAAAAATCAAGCTTCATTTTAAATGTATTTAATTCAAAGCCCTGCAGTTTAAAGTTAATTAAATCTTATTTTAATTTCTTTATTATTAAAGCTACATTGCATATACCTTTTAGTTAAAATTAATTCACCTTAATCCATGTTTATTTTAATGCAAGGCCAATTTAATCATCACAGATACACGTGATTACAGTTGAAAGATGCAATCTCTGCTTCCAAATGCCCTTAGAAAAGACATGCTGTCAATTTTAATTTAACTTTTTAAACCCAGCCACTTTAATCACATTAAAAGCATGCAAACTGCAATGTGTAATACATATATTTTTAAAAGCTCAAGACAGACATCCTGACTACCTGAACCAAACTCCGATCAAATTACTTAAGGAAAATAACACTGTATCTTCAATATCAATTAAGTATCAATATCAACTGATATTTGCATGGCTGACTTGACCTATGCAACAAAGTCTGTCAAGTGAGCAGGAGAACGTCTCTGTCTTACAGACCTTTTCAGAATTGTAGGTTGGCTAGTCTTTTTTAAGCAACAGGCAATTCTAATGATTGTCCTTTCTCAAAGGCAGACATCTCATTCTCTTCAGGTGCATTAACAACATCCACTCATGGCGATGCAGAAGTATCACCCTCCTGCTCATTCTTGGTGGGTAGCTCAACCTTGTGATGGTATACTGACTCTCGCTCCACAAGTCACACATCCATCTTTGACACTCAGTGCATCTCTCCTGTGATAATATGGTAACACAGGGGTGCTCAACCCTGTTCCTGGAGATCTACCTTCCTGCAGAGTTCAGCTCCAACCCTGATCGAACACACCTGAACCAACTAATTAGGATCTGAAGGAGCACTTGATAATTACAGACAGGTGTGTTTGATCAGGGTTGGAACTAAACCCTCCAGGAAGGTAGATCTCCAGGAACAGGGCTGAACACCCCTGTGGAAACAGTTGTGGCTTTGCTGTCTCATTTGAGGAACTGCTTTAGTTTCATTAAAGAGACATCCTTTACTTTCCTGCACTACGACAGCACTGTTAGGCTAGACGTCACAAGCCAGAATGAGTTTTGAATCTGATGAATAATGTACTAGTACATCTGCTGATCTTAATAGGGCTGTATATTCCCTTAAAAAGCTTCTAGTTATGGCCTTTTCCACATCCACTGAACATCTTTTCTCATCAGCAGATGTAGATGGTCTAGCAGCTTTGGCAGATTTGGAAGAACTTTTTATAAACTTTTTATAATTGATTTTATATTGATTTACTCCAGTTACCAGTATATCATCCAGATATACAACCACTTCTGGGATAACTTGCAGCAATCCCTCTATTGTTCCAAAGATGAGCATCATTTTTCTAAAATCCAGTCTCCAGAAGAGCCCAATCCCAGCAGAAGAGTGTGATGCTGCTTCAGATCGTGACACAAGTGTCTGGTCTTCTGTCCGTCTGTGTTCTGGCTCTCATGAAGCGTCTTCACAGTGACACTCAGACTGGATTGACATATGAGGAAATAGCTGACCACTTCACTGAGGAAAGAGGAAGTTGGAAAAACAAGTAACATTTTCAGGCAAAAAAAAAAAAATCTGGTTTTAGAAGGAACAAGTGGAAAGCATTTGTAAAATGACTATGTGAATTACTTGACAGATTCTACTGCAAATCAAATAAAACAGTATCTTTACTGTATTGATGAAATGCTCTAGACATTTTTATTGAGAGTAAACCAGAATCAGGTCTACATTTGAGTGTTACAGCAGGTTGTTTTGTAATATCTTGCTCTGACTGAGTGTGTGATGGTGTTTATAGTATTTGACTCGGATCCAGTCAGTTCATGCGTTAATAAAGAGGGGATTTTGAACTTTAGCCCGTCTGAATTCTATCTGTTTACTGGAGATAACTAATAATAATTATTCCTGTAGCACACTGTCACAAATCTGGTCGGTGTCCTGTTCTCCGCTCACCACCAGACGTCGCTCTCACCTCGTTCTCACACATTGACTATTGCACCACACCCCGGACTCCATTTCCCATCAGCCACTGCTCTTACCATTTGCACCAATCACGGACAGTATAAATACCCCGGTCTTCCTGTCACCCCTCGCCGAGTATTGAATTGTTTTACCATTCGTACAAAGCGTTTCTCCGTGTTTTCCCGTGTTTTCCCGTGTTTTCCCGTGTCTTGTTTTCTGGTTTTGCCTTGTTGTTTTTGTTTATTCTGTCTGTCGGAACTTTCGCCCGTCTGACCATTCTCCTGCCTCGCCCATTGGATAACGTACGCCGCTGATCGACCCTCGCCTGTTTATGGACTACTCTCTGCCTAGCCCTTATACACCTGTCTGCTCCTGTCTGACCACGCCTGCCTTGACCATGTCTCTGTCTGTATCCGTAACGTCTAATAAAAGCATGCAAATGGATCCGCTCGTCTCTCGCCTCACTCCCTCCGTGACAGAATACTCGGCCAACAAGGATCCAGCAGCTCAGGACCCTGCGGTACAGATCATGCTCCTCAAGCAAGGTGAGCGATCGGTTGAGGAATACGTTAAGGACTTTCACACATTAACAAATCAGACTTCTATGAGCGATCTGTGTCTGATGATTTTTTTCCGTGGAGGGCTCTCTGAACCTTTCGGCTCCTTAATGCCAATGCATCAGCCCCATTGGACTATAAGCCAATATCTGAACATTGCACTCCAAATCAGCGGTTCCAAGCTCACTGTGGGTGTCGCGGGGGAGCAACGCGACATCGCGGTAACGCCGGCCGTGCAACCCGCCCGTGTAATGGCGGCCGCGTCGGTGCGCGCTCACAAGATGGCGGCCGCGCCGGAGCGCGTCTATGCTATGTCACCGACAGCAGAGCCCGTGCGCAAGATGGCGGACGCGCCGGTGTGCGCTCACAAAAAGGCGGCGACAGCGGTGCCCATTCGCAAAATGGCGGCCGCGTCGGAGCGCGTTCATACCCTGGCGGCGACAGCAGAGCCCGTGCACAAAATGGCAGCGACTGCGGTGCCCGTTTGCAAGATGGCGGCGAACACAGAGCTCCGTCACGTCACGACTGCCATACCAGAGCCATTTAAAGTTGCAGCGGCATTTCCTGAGTCAAGTCAAGTTTCCAAATCAAGCCAAGTTGCAGCTGCATTTCCCGAGTCAAGTCAAGTTTCCAAGTCAAGTCAAGTTGCAGTGGTGTTTCCTGCGTCAAGTCAAGTTTCCAAGTCAAGTCAAGCCACAGCTGCTGTTCCTGTGTCGAATCAAGCTGGAGCATCTCTTCCTAAGGCAGGTCAAGTTAAAACTGCGTTTCCTGTGTCAAGCCAAGTCAGAGCCATTGCCCCTGTCGCAAGTCAAATTACAGCCATCTTTCCAAAGCCACTCCACAATGTGGACGCCATTCCAGAACCTGTGGTCAACACCCGGACGCCACCTGTGGTCATGATGGCCCACGTGCTGGATACACCCCTAATGACAGTTTGGGCAGCTAAAGTGGCGCTCCATGTTGCGGCGGCTGCCCCTGGCTCAAGTCAAGACACAGCTGCCGTTCTCCACGAGTCGAGCCAAGTCACAGTTGTTCCCCACGAGCCAAGTTACGCTACAGCTGTCGTTCCTGAGTCAAGCCATGTTGTTCCTGAGTTAAGTCACGCTACAGCTGTTGTTCCTGAGTCAAGCCAGGCTACAGCAGATCCTCATGAGCCAAGTCAAGCTGCTGCTGTTGCTCCAGAGTCAAGTCAGGCTACAGCTCAAGCTTCCAAGTCCAGTCAAGTTTCCAAGTCCAGTCAAGCTTCCGCCATCATCCCTGAGCCCGAGTCTGCACTGCTCAAGAGGGCCGCCACGCCAGTGCTTGACGCAAAGATTACCACTAACGCCACGTCAGCCCAGCCAGCGCCTGCAAACGCCACGTCAGCCCAGCCAGCGCCTGCAAACGCCACGTCAGCCCAGCCAGCGCCTGCAAACGCCACGTCAGCCCAGCCAGCGCCTGCTAACGCCCCGTCAGCCCAGCCAGCGCCTGCTAACGCCACGTCAGCCAGGCCACAACCGGTCAAGGTCATGTCGGCCTCTTCTGAACCTGCACCAGCTGCTGTTTCTACTAAGTCAAGCCAAGTCACAGCCAAGTCAAGTCATGTTCCAGCTGTTCCTACCAAGTCAAGTCACGTCACAGCCGTTCAAACCAAGCCAAGCAAGGTCACAGTCGTGGCTCCCGAGTCCAGCAAAGTCACAGCCGTGGTTCCTGAGTCAAGTAAAGTCAATGATCTTCACAAGCCAGTTCAAGCCACCGCTGGTCTTCACGTATCAAATCAAGTCACCGCTGATCTCCAAGAGTCAAGTCAGTTCACTACTGATCTTCACGAATCTGGTCAAGTCACAGCAGCACTCACTAAGCCAAGTCAAGGTATTGCTGTTGTTTCAGAGTCCAGTCACGTCCCGCCTGACGGCCCAGAGTCCGGTCACGTCCCGCCTGACGGCCCAGAGTCCGGTCACGTCCCGCCTGACGGCCCAGAGTCCGGTCACGTCCCGCCTGACGGCCCAGAGTCCGGTCACGCCCCGCCTGACGGCCCAGAGTCCGGTCACGCCCCACCTGACGGCCCAGAGTCAGGTCACGCCCCGCCCGACGGCCCAGAGCTCCATCACGTCTCATCTGAGCACCCAGAGTCAAGTCACGTCTCGTCTGACCGACCAGAGCCTTGTCACATCGAGTCCGCCCCGGAGGTCATGTCTGCTCATGAGTCAGCCTCTGAGGTCACGTCTGATCCCAAGTCAGCTCCTGAGGTCACGTCAGATCTCAAGCCTGCTCCAGAGCTCCCGTCTGGTCTCAAGCCTGCTCCAGAGCTCCCGTCTGGTCTCAAGCCTGCTCCAGAGCTCCCGTCTGGTCTCACGTCTGCTTCGGAGGTCCCGTCTGGTCTCAAGTCTGCTCCAGAGGTCCCGTCTGGTCTCAAGTCTGCTCCCGAGGCCTGCCCCGTCGGAGAAGCTGCACCTATGCCTCCAGAGGTGTCAGCGCCAGCTGTAGAACCTCTTATGGAGGGGGCGTTCACCTCTAAACTCTCTGCTTCTCCCTTTATTCTCTCTGTCTCCTCTGTTCCTGCTCTCCCAAGGTCCCAGACCATGACGCAGGTTCCTGTTCCACCCCGGAGGGCTGCTGCACCTCCTGCTCCGCCTCCTGTTCCGCCCTGGAGGGCTGCTGCGCCTTCTCCCCCTATTCTGTCTGCCTCCTCTGTCCTTGCTTTTCCCAGGTCCCAGACCGTGACGCAGATTCCTGTTTCGCCCCGGAGGGCTCCTGCGCCTCCTGCTCAGCCTCCAGTTCCACCCTGGAAGGCCCTGGCGCCTTCTGCTCAGCCTCCGGCTCCGCCCTGGAGAGTTCCTGCGCCTCTGGCTCCGCCTCCTGCTCCGCCCTGGGGGGCTCTTGTGCCTCCTGCTCCGTCTCCGGCTCCGCCCTGGAGGGTTCCGGCGCCCCCGACTCCGCCCTGGAGGGCTCCGGCGCCTCCTGCTCCGCCTCTGGCTCCACCCTGGAGGGCTCCTGCGCCTCCTGCTCGGCCTCCAGTTCCACCCTGGAAGGTCCCGGCGCCTCCTGCTCAGCCTCCGGCTCCGCCCTGGAGAGTTCCTGCGCCTCTGGCTCCGCCCCCTGCTCCGCCCTGGAGGGCTCCTGCGCCTCCTGCTCCGTCTCCGGCTCCGCCCTGGAGGGTTCCGGCGCCCCCGACTCTGCCCTGGAGGGCTCCGGCGCCTCCTGCTCCGCCTCCGGCTCCGCCCTGGAGGGCTCCTGCGCCTCCTGCTCCGCTCTGGAGGACCCTTACCCAGCCGGTTCTGCCTCAGTCCCCTGGCCCCCCCACCGCTCCCCTGGACTGTTGTTTCTGTTGGAGCGTCTGGAAGCCGCTCCTTGGGGGGGGGCTATGTCACAAATCTGGTCGGTGTCCTGTTCTCCGCTCACCACCAGACGTCGCTCTCACCTCGTTCTCACACATTGACTATTGCACCACACCCCGGACTCCATTTCCCATCAGCCACTGCTCTTACCATTTGCACCAGTCACGGACAGTATAAATACCCCGGTCTTCCTGTCACCCCTCGCCGAGTATTGAATTGTTTTACCATTCGTACAAAGCGTTTCTCCGTGTTTTCCCGTGTCTTGTTTTCTGGTTTTGCCTTGTTGTTTTTGTTTATTCTGTCTGTCGGAACTTTCGCCCGTCTGACCATTCTCCTGCCTCGCCCATTGGATAACGTACGCCGCTGATCGACCCTCGCCTGTTTATGGACTACTCTCTGCCTAGCCCTTATACACCTGTCTGCTCCTGTCTGACCACGCCTGCCTTGACCATGTCTCTGTCTGTATCCGTAACGTCTAATAAAAGCATGCAAATGGATCCGCTCGTCTCTCGCCTCACTCCCTCCGTGACACACACAGTAAACACACTACATACTCCAGTAATAGTATGAGTAATTATTTAGTTAATAATAACTAAATAATTAACTAATTAATCATTAATAAATAAATGAGAGCGTGCATTAAAATGTAAGTGTTCAAATTCAAGCTCCTGCTTTTTCAAGTTTCACTACAGTAAGTCTAAAAAGAACGATATTTTCAGTTGTCGGTTGGATTTTGCAGAAAATACAATTTTACCTCACGTTTATGCAGTAAACACATAAGAAGGTCCGGCTACAGATTCATCCGCGTGGAAGAACGTCGACGAAGCACAAATGACACGGTCAAACTACCGAGCATGTGACATGCAATTATATGTTTCAAACACAGTTTATTGTAACAGAGAGCAAACCTGCGAAAAATTGCAAATAACATTATAAACGTTAAAACAGAAGAACTATAAATCTATGATTTAATGATTAACTTTCTGCTAGAGTAACAGAAATTCAGGTTGCATTTATTGATGCAGCTGCAGAATGTGTTAAGTGACAGCAGTTTTACAAAGTACTCCTGAGCCCATGTGGCTATATTTAACACCGCAGCATGACGGTTTCTTATGCAATGCCATCTGAGGCCTCAAAGGTCATGCACATTCACCTGAGGTGTCTTGCCTTGCCCTACACAGACTGACATTTCTTTGGATTCCCTGAATCTTTTCACAGTATTATACCACATTGTGGTAGTTGGTGAAAGACCTTAATTCTTTGTGATTTTCTATTAAGAAATGTGATGTTTTTATTTGTTTGACACTTTTGTCATTACATTTGGCACAGAGTGATGAGACATGATCCAACTTTGCTTGCAAAGACTGAAATCTTGATATCCGCAGCTATTTCCATTTCACCTGCTTACTGTGAACTGCTTGAAAACTGTTTAATTTAGATATTCTGTAACCCTTTCACTTCTTTTTGCCTCTGTCCTAGCTTTTCTGGAGTGTGTTGCAGCCATGAAAATCAAAATTTAGGTATACATTTACAAAATAAAATTAAAAGTTGGCCACTTAAAACGCTGGCAATTTTTTCTTTACACTTTAGTCAAATAAATAAAGATTAAAGAGAATGAACAGATAACATCTTCTTGCATTTATGGCATTTCACGAAACGTCCCAATTTTTCTGGAATTGGGGTTGTATTAATTGATCATTTAAAAAAAAAATGAATGAGCTTATGATTGCAAATAGAGTTTAATTTCAAAGTGTTTTATTTTCATTTAACTCAAAAAAGCATAACAAATACAGCATTGGCTCCATGTACAATTCTTAAAGAACGACATGTTTGTCAATATTCTATAACGACACAAAGATCTTGTGAAGAAAAATGCATGAATGTGGTTCAACGTGTTAAAATAAAACTGCACATGCAAACAGAAGTTTAAAACCAGCAATCTGATGTAAAAGAGCAAGAGCAGGAATGTGAAATAGACCAATTTCTAGAAGACAGGGAAAATAAACACACAGAATGACTTTACAATTTGCTAAATCTGATTTAGAGAAATATCATGGATGAACAGAAGAGGCTTCAAGTAATGATATAAAATGCTGCTAGTTCATTCAAAGCAAAGACAAATGAATTAATAAGCAACAAACTGTTACCAAAACAACAACAAAACCTAATTAACAAAATCTAATTAAAGAAGCTTCAAAACTAAAATCATCTCCTGGCTTTATTAGGATCTCCTGCTGTTGACAGGTGAAGCTGGATTCATGTGAGAATCTGTGACATTTTGAATCATTTCTCATAGATGTGATGATCTGCTGCTGATCTCATGAATCTTCATGTCGTTCTCTAAATCTTCTCATTCTCGGTTTCTGATCTTCCTGTTTCTTTCCTAAAAGCATCACATTATCATCATCATCTTCACACTCTTAATATTTGCATGTCAAATCCATAAATAAATGTCTCTCACCTGACGTGTGTCTCATGTCTGCCTCCTTACAGACCAAACAGAACCATCAGCTGAAAACACCAGACCAGCACAAACACCACAGACACTGAACACACTGAAAACAACAATCAGACAGAAATCAAAACCTATCTTTCATGTTTCCATCAGTGTGTTTAGTTAAACTCATATCATATTCTGATGTTTGTGTGCTACTGGTCACTGCAGAGGTCAAACTAGAGGTCACAGCTGCAGTAGTTGGTCCGGTAATAAACATCAGTACAGAATCACCTGCTTTCTCTCTCTGAACCGCATCAACACAATTCACTGCTGACGTCATAAACTAATCAAACTAATGACACTTTTTAAGAAATAAGAGCCCAATTAAGGGAACTGATTGTTTGGCATCATTGACATTGATGCTGGTGAGATTCATACCACTTGATGAGAAACTCATGTCATATTCTGAATCCTTTGCTGTAAAGGTCACAGATGCAGTAGCTGGTCCTGTAATAAAACATAACTGAAGTATTACATGGCCAGTTAGGAGAATCGATTTGTTTGAATATCATGAAACCTGTCTAGGACACGTCCAGCTCACATTTCAGTTCAAAATCTGATGAACTGTACTAACTGTAAGTAATATTATGCGTTCATGTTTCATTGAATGTTTTTAGAGGCACTAAACCATTTGGCACTGTAACATGCTTCAAATATCATTTCTGATGTATGACAAAAATTCAAAAAATTATACATTCTCAGTACACTATTGTACAGCAAATTATAATGTGTAATATGTAAAATAATAATAATAATAATTATAAAATTGAAAAATATACATACTGTAATGGTTGTATTTGTTTTCCATCTTTAAATGATGGCAATTTAAATCACAATATTATCATCATAAAATGTGCCTGAGAGAAATGTAACATATGCAGTTGCACAGAATAAAAAGATATGCAACTGCAGGAATAATAATAATAATAATAATAATAAATTAATTAATTAATTAAAATAAATTTAAAAAAAAAATATCACTGTAAATAATTACAATTAAAAATAATTAATTAATTAAGGGATTTTGTAGTAAATTGTGACTTGGACAAGTTCTTGACAGGTTTTGTAAGAATTGCTCATCATCATGATTCTTGTTGCTGTTGTTTAGCAAATATATGGACATTCACGTATTTAAAGCTCACCAGGACAGGGTCTGACATTAATGGTCGTCTGTCCGTGACTGACGTGGTTCTTCACACTGCAGGTGATGTTTCCATCAGTTCCCTCATCCAGATCAATGCTGGAGTTTCCATCCATCAGTGAATCTCCATTCAGAGTCCAGCTGTAGAGGAGCTGATCGCCCTCAGAGGAGCAGGACGCCCTCATCACCCCACTGGAGGAGCAGATGATTGACACTTCCACTGAGCCAATAGGAGCTGGAGGGAGGGACACATGACCGTCATGACAAACACAGGAGAATGTAGTTCTTCCACACTACTCATACTATTACTGGAGTATGTAGTGTGTTTACTGTGTGCTGCAGGAATAAAAACCTTCACAGATATTCAGCTGATTCATTTGATAGAGTGAGATCTTTGGAGAACATGAGATTGTAATGAGTCTGATAAGAGTTTCTGTACCTTCAACAATCACTTCAAGATCTGTAGACGTGTCTGTGCCGTCTGAGCGAGAGAGATATACTGTGTAATTCCTTGAATCTGCTCTGATCACATGGTTTATTATCAGAGTCCCATTAATGACTGTAACTTCAGGTCTGTTACTATAAAGATCACATTCATTCTTTTTTATCCTGCCATATTTTACTCTACAAACTGGATCATCATGTTTGTTGTAGTTTATTCTTTTTTGTATCTTCATGTCATATTCACTAGTGTCCAGCAGCAGCAGCACACTGAGTTTGTGTCCCAGAGCTGCGTAACAGAGATCAGACTGATTAAACCTGCAGAACCGATCCAGACCTGAAGAACAAAACACACAAAGAGATAAATGTGTATAAAGAAAGAGAGAAGAACAGTGGATTTGAAGGAGTGAAAGAGGAAGTAAGACAGAGACCTGTAAAAAAGTAAGAGACAGAGGACAAGTATCTGAACAATTTTTAATAAAATGTTAGATTAGTTTGCAAGGAAAAGTAATATGTTTATACTGTTATACTTTACAAAGAGCGAATTTTAGGAAGAGTTTATTCAGATGAAGGGAGTGATGAATTCAGATTCCTTCATATAATGAACCTAAAACCACAATCTTCACATTTTAAACTTCACATGTAGTTCTTTTTAGCCGCTCTAATCTCCTTATTCAGTGTGTTTCTAGCCTGATTATACAAGACTCTGCCCCCATTCCTGAGATGTATATAAGATGGCGCCGTAATTTGCAGTCTATTTTATTTTTTACTTTATTATATATATATATATATATATATATATATATATATATATATATATATATATATATATATATATATATATATATATATTATTATTATTATTATTATTATTATTATTATTATTATTATACTTATTATTATTGTTTTTTTTTTTTGTTGTTGTTTTTTTTAATCGAATCTCTCAACATTTTACAACAGTAGCCAGGTGGTAAAGAAAAGAAAAAAGAAACTAAATTACAATGCCACTCGCAATCGCCACCTGCATTCTCAGCTACCTGCGACGTCACTTGCAATCCACACAAATCGTGCGAGTTGCCAATGGAGACAAGACGCTGTGGTGGTTAAACGATTAAAACTAATTTAGCATAACATACAGGGTCCTGCAAGTCATCTGTAGAAGATAAAAACAAGACCCGTAAATCCGTGGCCACAGAACAGCAGAATATGAAAGAATATGAATATACCCAACATCTACCCAGCAAAACGGACTAACTTCTTCTGCTCTCCCGGACAAATAAGGATTTTTCAAACTCCGCTGCTCTGGTGTTTCACGGAAACCTGGCTGAATGACGCGATACCAGACAGCGCGCTTCATCTGCTGGGCTATCAGCTGTTCAGAGCGGATCGCGACGCAAAATCAACAGGGAAATGCGTGGCGGCGGGACGTGCTTTTACATCAATGACAGGTGGTGTACAGATGTAACAGTGTTAAAGAAGATGTGCTGTTCCGATCTAGAAACGCTTTTCATTACCTGTAAGCCGTTCTATTCGCCGCGAGAGATTCACTCCTTTATTCTAGTGAGTGTTTACATTTCTCCGCAAGCTCACGTGAGCCTGTCGTTACAAAAACTTGCTGATCAGATCACAGAGACAGAACAACAACACCCAGACTCTGTTTTAATTATCCTTGGGGATTTTAACAAAGCAAAACTCTCCCGTGAACTGCCCAGCCCAGATACAGTAAGCATGTTACATGTCCCACCAGAGACAGTAATATATTAGATCACTCTTACACCAAATTAAGGAATGCATATCACTCTGTCCCACTGGCAGCTTTGGGACTCTCTGATCACTGTTTGGTTCATCTAATACCAACCTACAGGCAGAAACTGAAATCTGCTAAACCTGTAGTAAAGACTGTAAGGAGATGAACCAACGAAACAGAGCAGGTTTTACAAGCCTGTTTCGAATGGACTAATTGGAGTGTTGTTGAAGCTGCTACCACCGATCTGGACGAGCTCACAGAGACTGTAACTTCATATTTCAGTTTCTGTGAAGATATTTGTATTCCTAGCAGGACCTATGATTTCATTTATCACGTGAAGAGAGTGAGTCGAGCTGACTGACCAGGAGAGAGGTAAGAAAAGTAAGACAGAAGAGTTTCAAAACGAAATGCAAGCGCATGTTTTAAAATATTTAGCCTGTTGACTACTGCCATTTATCTAAGGTGATAGTGGAAGTTTCATTATTTATTTGGTTCCACAGTGTTTTTTTTTTTTTTTTTTTTTTTTTTTTTTTTAATTAAACTGTGTATGTTTTCTTATTACATTTTATATTAAGCGAGCAAAGGGGTATGCCGTGCTTCCATGCTTTCTTATTCGTTTTGCTAATAAACGTTATTTGGTTACACAGTGTTTTTCAGTTTTGTATACGTATTTGAACTTTGTGTAAGTTATTATTTTATATTAGGCATATAACGTGGTGTATTTTTATTCGTTTTGTTAATAAAAGTTCGTTAAGTTACGTTAATACCGCTAATTTAAAAGTTAAAGTAAAATGCGCAGGACGCTTTTACAAGCAGTACGCGATCTGCGTAGGGCACCATCCCAGTTGCTCAAAAAAAAACCTTAGTTCTGTTGTAATATTAACATATACATATACACATACAGTAGGCTAAGCACACGTAACGCGCCATTCCCGCGTTCGCGCCCGCGATCGCCTTCACCTCGAGTAGCCTAATGTTTGCGGCTGACTGCAATCATAATAAGCGGTCCGGCACGGAGAAAAGAAATGAAAAGTCCAGATGACGCTCGTGTATCACTTTCAGGTGCGTTCATAATCCTGAGAAACATGTTTGACTGTTGACGTTAATAACGTGTTTTAATGTCGGTAATTAATTTTACCACCACCAACGCGCCTGCCTTAGTTTCCAAGGTTTAAAATGCATGAACCTATATAAAAACAATAATGAGGCAATAATGATCGGTTAATTAAAATTAATAATATGGTTTCATTAAATAACACTGTTAAAATACATAATGTGGGTTAATTCAAATATCCACTTAACTTCTCATAGAAATGTTACAGCCTCTATAATTTCTTGTGGGGATCAAAACCCTTGTCAAAATTAACCATGGTTTTATCATAGTAAAACTGCTTAATTTTCTTTTGTGTTTTCTGGATGCTTGAGACAATAAAATCAATTAGACAACTGTATTAGGCCTAATAAAATCAGTCATAGGTAACTGTCTAGATCTACAGCTGTAATTTATAAATAATACAATGTAATTGCCATTTATTCATTTACATTTATATTTTATTAAAGTTCTGTTTTGACCCCGTATAATAGGTGTGTTTTTTTTTTACTTCCATAATAAGGGAGGGGTCACAACAATACAATTCTGCTCAGGGGACCCATTTGGCCAGCAGCGGCCCTGTTTACAAGCTACTTAAAACCGAAGGAAAGTGAAGAAAAGAGGGAAAACTCAAACAAACTAAAAACAAACAACTGCTTGATGCCGAATTGCCACTAATTTGAAAGTGAAAGTAAAACTCAAACTATACTTAGGGAACATATTGCTGTATAGTTTACCTTCAACCTCTTTTTTTTCCCTTAAATTGTCTTTAGTTGGTCTTAAATAGGTCTTAGAAAAGTCTTAAATTTACCCTCATAAAACCTGCAGAAACCCTACAACACTCCTCCAGTCCAAACTACCCCAGCTCTCTGTCCCTAGCTCTATCTGTCAATGGATCTCCAGCTTTCTGACAGATAGGCAACAGCTAGTGAGACTGGGTAAATTCACATCCCACAGCCGCACCACCAGCACAGGTGCTCCTCAGAACCTGAAGTGGGACAATCACATTGACCTGATTGTCAAAAAGGCCCAGCAGAGGCTGTACTTCCTGCTGAAACAGTTCTACTCGGCTATCATTGAATTCGTCCTCTGCACCTCAATAACTGTCTGGTTCAGCTCAGCTACCAAAACTGACCTTAGAAGATTACAGAGGATAGTCCGGACTGCTGAGCGAATCATTGGTACAACCCTCCCTACCCTCCAAGATCTGTACTCATCCAGACTGAGCAAAAGGGATAGCAAAATCATTCTGGACCCCTCACACCCAGCCCACTTCCTCTTCGAACTGTTGCCATCTGGTCGGCGCTTCTTCCCTCAGGCCATCTACCTCATGAACAGTTAAATATTCCCCCCACTGTGCAATAAAATGTGCAATACCGCTATCCATACCTATATTTATGATAGATCCCATACATTCAATTCCTTTGTATAGTTTGTATATAGAACATCTGTACTTACATTATATTGTCTCGTGTATTGTCTTTCACATATTTATTCTAATCACTTGTTTGTCTATTGTTTGTGTCTTTTCATATATTTATTCTAATCACTTGTTTATTTCTGTTATCTGTGTCTTGTCACTTGTGATCCTGTCTGTGCACTGGAAGCTTCTGTCACCAAGACAAATTCCTTGTGTGTGTAAGCACACTTGGCAATAAAGCTCTTTCTGATTCTGATTCTGATTTTGACTTCATGTGTCTGTAACACGAATACTGAACTCTATTAATGTGACTTAAACTCTTCTATCTCACAAATTAATTACTCCACTGATGCTACACTGTAAAACACTATTAAAACATCACACAAAACTTTCAAACACTCAAAACAGAAAACACTATTACTACTAAATGCAGACTGATTTTGGTGAGTTTGATGTGAAAGTGACTCACATGCAGCAGTTTGCAGCAGCAGCATCAGTCCAGAGATGAGCATCATTTCTCCAAAGTCCAGTTTTCAGAAGAGCCCAATCCCAGCAGAAGAGTGTGATGCTGCTTCAGTCACACAATCACTTCTCTCTGACAGAAGAGCCCGACTGACACTCAACTGTGTTCACAACATATTAATACTCATACTGCAGTTCCTGTGAGAGAAAAGGAAGTTGTGCTCATTACCAGAGCAGTTTGGCATTTAACGCCTTGCACAAAACAAGTTGCAAAAATAACTTAGAGGTGCTGAGTCTGACTAACAAACATCTACTAAAGAAAACACCTGTCATGATTTGCACGTCTTCTATTTACTTTTACACAGTTTGAATCCATGAGGTCTGGCACAAAATCATAATGTCAAATATACAGGAAAAACAGATAAATAATTCAGTTGTCATAATGACATTATTGTGTTTTACACCCTACATGTGTTGTTAAAAACTGTATTAACAAATCTCTCAGCGATTACTGCAGTTTGCAAAAACATTTTCCATGATAAAGAATCTGAAATGATCACACTGAGATCTCTGTCATTACTCAAGATCACCACACGAGGTCTCCATCAGCACAGCTCTATCAGTGTGTTGCTATAGTAACAGCAGCCTGTTTCAGCCTCTGGTTCATGTCCTGAATCTCCTGGGATTCAAAAGAAATGTGATTGGATTTCAACCATTATTTCTGATCTGGATTAAACCTTCAGCATTCAAAAGTTTTTTAGTAGGACTGGGATACATTTAATACGGAAAAAAAAAAAAAAAAAAAAAAAAAAAAATCAAGCTTCATTTTAAACATATTTAATTCAAAGCCCCAAAAAGTTAGTTCAATCTTATTTATTTTAATTTCTTTATTATTATTACTACATTGCATATCTTTCTTATTTAAAATGTCTTAATTCACCTTATTCCATGTTTATTTTAGTGCAAGGCCAGTATAATCATCACAGATACACACGATTACAGTTGAAAAAATGCAATCTTTGTTTCCAAATGCCCTAAATAAAGATATGCTGTCAATTTATTTGAACTTTTGTAAACCTGGCCAGTATAATCACAAATAAAGAAAGCATGCAAACTGCAATATGTAAAACATATATTTTTAAAAGCTCGAGACAGATGCCACTACCTGAACCTCACATTGATTGACTGCCCCCGTTTTTCGGTTAATATTTGCATAATGTAGTATCTTCAGTATAGATCACACTGTTACTTGTAATGAGTTAAAGTTAATACTTTACTTTCTGTGTGCAGCAATCACAGCAGCAGACATAGAGAAACAGTTGCATTAACATGTGATAAGATCAACTAGCAGTAGACAGGAAGTCTTACTTACATCAGTCTTACTTTTCAGATGCAAATTAGACCAATCTACCTTTTTGTACAGAATTAAAAAAGTTATGAATTTCTTGAAGAAAAAATTTGATGACTAAATTAAGACTAGTCTAAGCCATTTATGCAACTAGCCAAAACAATGCATGGGCTTGTTCAAATAATCACACTTGCGGTCTTTGCATTTGACCACTTGTCTACTTACATGACGTATTTCCTGTATTTGGCCAAAGTGTTCAAGTGTGTGTGAAAACCAAAAGTGGGTGTAGAATTTTTCTTTATCCAATGGGACACACTTATAGTGTTAGAAAAATGCAAGTGTTTACAGAGCTTTATTTTGATTTTCAGTACTTTGCGTTTAAACTAAACTTCTAAATGTCTGATCAGTAGTCTCTAAAACAGATGACACAATGTAGCACTGAATAGAGCTCCACAATGGTGGATTTAGTGTGCATTAAGGGCACTGCACTTGGTGTTTTTAAGACCTGGGACAGTCTTGTGCAACTACTTCTTGTTGGGTGCATGTGCTCACAAGTGTTCAAGACTGAACATGTGGGTATTTGGACAGGCCCCCTGTCTCCCACATGGAAAATCTTCTTCAGCTAACTTACCAAGTAAAAACACAACAGTTGTAATACAAAAACTACACCTAGTGCTTATTCTACGATACTACAGCCCCTCCCTCTTAAAGGGATAGTTCACCTAAAAATGAAAATTACCCCATGATTTACTCACTCTGGTGTATATGACTTTCTTCTTTCAGATGAATATAATCAGAGTTATATTAAAAAAATGTCCTGGCTCTTCCAAGCTTTATAATAGCAGTAAATGGTGGTCAGCATTTTTAGCAGGTCTTTATTTTCGGGGGCTTAATAAAGGTCTGTCTGTGTTTGGAGCCAGGGTTGCCAGGTTTTCACAACAAAACCCACCCAATTGCTACTCAAAACTAGCCCAATCGCGTTTCGAGGGGGGTAAATTCGTATTTCAGGGGCTAAATATGACGTTATTGGGGTTGCCTCAACCCGCAGACATCAAAAACAACCCGCAGCAACAGTGTTAAAGTAGCCCAATTCCGCTGGAAAACCGTGGACTTGGCAACACTGTTTGGAGCATCTACACGTGAGTGTTACAGAGGGCTGTTTGTAATGTCTTCCTCTCATTGAGTGTGATGGTGTTTGTGGTGTTTGACTTGGATCCAGTCAGTTCATGTGTAAATGAAGAGGGGATTCTGACCTTCAGCCCGTCTGGTCTCGATCTTCTGTTTAGTTGAGACTCATGGGACACATTGAGTTTGTAGCTGCTTAGAGCTGCTCCTGTAGAGAGCGACACCTGCAATAGGAAACAACAAATACAGAAAGGGCAGAGCCTCTATATAAGTCGGCTCGCAGTGCCATTCATCAAATCATTCGACTGAAGTGACATTCATCGATTCTCATGCAGCTATAGCGTGGCTAGCACTCCCTTTCGAACAGTCTCTCTCGTTGCGTAGACCGCTTTGGGAAACGTATCCAATCATGCAGCGCACTGAAGCAGATAAAGAACCATCTACTCTGCGAGCCCAGTGCCGAAGCACTAAAAAGGGCCTTCCAGAAGACGAGCATAACATGACCCAGCCATCTGGCAGGAAACAAACATAACCCTCTTCACCCAAGGGGAACGAGTGGATAGTTAAAGAGAGAGAACCCACAACTGAAGAGCGGGAACGTCCAAGTTATAATATTTGGCAAAGGTAGATGGCGACGACTAGCTGGTGGCCGCACAAATCTCGTCAATAGAAATCCTGTTATATCACGGAGGAGGCCATTCATCTTTTGGAGTGGGCCCTTACTCCTTACTCGGGCATTGTAAGCCTACTGCAGCATATGTGAAGGCTATAGCATCAACTATCCAGTGGGAAAGTTGTTGCTTTGAGACCAGCAACCCTTTCTGGTGGCCTCCAAAGCAAACAAAGAGCTGCTCCGACCGATATATTCTCAATGCCTTGACAGGACAAAGCAGCTTAGGCACCTGCTTACCTTCTGCAACGGGAAGCACCAAAAGGTTAACCACCTTAGCTCTGAACGGAGTCGAAAGCACCTTAGGGACATAACCATGTCTCGGTTTCAGGACGACCTTGCAGTCATTTGGCCCAAACTCCAGACATGAGGCACTGACGGACAGTGCCTGTAAGTAAGCCTGTCACTCGCTTTACTGACGCCAATGCTAGGAGGAGGGCCATTTTAAGCGAAATAGGCCGAAGGTCAGCTGAAGTGAGCGGCTTAGAGGGGGAGCCCTTCAGGGCTCTCAGGACCGCTGACAAGTCCCATGAGGGTATCATCTGAGGGCAAGGAGGGTTAAGCCTCCAAGCGCCCTTTAGGAATTTAACAATAAAATCGTTTCTACCCAGTGAATGGCCAGCCTCGAGGGCTGCGATGGCTGCCACATACACTTTAAGCGTGGAAGGGACTCGCCCCTTATTCAACAGTTGTTGAAGAAAGGTTAGCACGTGGGACACGTCACATGAGCACGGGTCCAATCTTTGCGCCAAACACCAACTGGAAAAGACCTGGCATTTTTGGCCATAGAGCTGTCTCGTACAAGGTGCCCTGGACTCTAGAATGGTATTGCTCACTCTTTCTGAGAGCTGGTCAAGCTCCCGTCGAGGCACCAGACATGAAAGCTCCGCAACTCCAGTTGGGGATGCCATATCATGCCCTTGGCCTGAGAGAGGAGATCCCTCCTCAGTGGAATGGGCCATGGCTCTACTGCTGAGAGCTGCATCAGCTCTGGAAACCAAGTCTGGTTCCTCCAGAGGGGGGCCACTAGAAGGAGTGAGCATTCAGTCTCCTTGATCCTCCCGATGACCTGAGGAATCAGGTGTAAAGGCGAGCACTTGGGCCAGAGAATCTCGCTGCACTGAGAAATAAATTGGGCAGTGAGAGTTGTCTTCTGAGGCAAAGAGGTTGACCTCTGCCTTCCCGAAGACCTCCCAAATTTTCTGAACCATCTGTGGATGTAGCACCCATTCGCCCAGGGGCTACATTGCCTCTGGACAGCACGTCCGCTCCCAAGTTCAGTCTGCCTGGCTCATGAACTGCCTTTAGCTCCTTCTGTGCCCAAAGGAGGAGGCAACAAGCCAACCTGTAAAGGGGGGGGGGGGGGGTGACCTGAGACCGCCTTGACAATTGATGTAGGCTACCACAGACATACTGTCCGACTGGACCAAGACATGTTGCCCATTCAAGGCTGGGAGGAAGTTATTGAGGGCTAAGGAAACTGCTAGCATCTCTAGGCAGTTGATATGGAAGTGTTGCTCCGGGACTGACCACAGAAGTTTGAACGACCCCTGAAAAGCAGGGCAGCCTGGACCCAAGTAGACACTCTCGGTATGGCTGCCCAGTCCTTGAGCCGGGAGGCGAGAGGGCCTACTTTGACGGATGAAGGCTCGCCTTGTATAGTCGGAGAGCTTGCAATTTTTGTGAGTGTTTATGAGAGTGTGAAAAGGGAAATTTGCTCTTTATTGCACTTGGGTCCGCTATCACAGCGGTAAAATATTCGGGTACCTACAGGATGTGGTCTGTTGGAAGTGAGACTCTGTCTCTCAGAGGTTCTTGGAGGAATGGAGGATGGAAACAAGCAGTCTTTGGGGGTGTTCCAGCCGAGGCGAGAACTGGGCCCTTCCTCTTCCTGTCTGTTGCATCAGGATGGCTTTGAGGCCTCTAGGTCCAGCACTATTCGAGGGCAGGGACCCTGTCACTCCGGGGGCGCTGTTGCAGCCCTGGCTCAGATTTCCTCTGAGGCTGAGGCTGTGCCGGCTTTGCAGGCTGAGAGGCAGGTGTCTTGGGGCGCCCTGCAGCTGCGGGGGCTGAGTGTTTTTTGGGAGGAAGTGATGCAGCGCCTGAGACGTCTTCTGTGCCTCAGAGAAACGCTCAGCGAACCCGTCAACAGCCGGGCCGAACAGCCCTTTCGGCAAGACCTGTGAGTCCAGGAAGGCCATCTTCTCTGCGCCCCTAATCTCAATGAGGTTTAACCGGAGGTGGCGCTCCAGCACCACCAAACTGGCCATGGTCTTGCCGATGGCCTGCACCGTCGCTTTTGGCCAGAGATGAGCAGCTACTGCCTCCTCCATTCTCTTCAGCGCCATCAATGGTGGTGAGAGCTGCTGCTGTAGAAGGATTAACCTGTGCGGAATAGGGGGCGCACCAGGTCTTGGTGAGTTCATCATGAACTGCAGGCAAGAACGGGGTAGAGCGTTGGTGAGAGGATTGTTGACGGCTTTCCGGTTGGTACCACTCGTTGAGAAGTCCGTGGACGGGCTCTTTCGGAGCCAACCACTCAACCCCCAGTTCCTCCACTGCCTTCGACTGGACGTGGACGAGTTCGGCATCCAGCTTCGGGCTCACGGGTTGCGAAGAGGGAAGGGCTTCGGGCTCTCCACTGGAACCTCCCCATTCTTCTGCGTCAGATGCCGCCAAGGACTTGGAGTTGTCGGCCGTAACGTCCACTATGATGACATCCTCCTCCGAAGCAACGAATGAGACCAGTCCGCTTGCAGCAAAGGAGGGGTGCTGGTCGTCCTGTGTGAAGCACACCGGTGAGACAGGAGGGCAGGGGGAAAGCTGGGCATGCGGGCACTGGGCCGACGTGACACCACCAGATCCCGCAGAGAAAGACCTGCCGCTCCACTGTTTCTTTCTCTTGGGAGAGAAAGGAAACGGGAGAGGTGAGCGGTCTATGCAATGAGAGAGACTGTTCGAAAGGGAAACAAGATTTGTCTAGATTTATAGTTTTCATATGTTGTTTGTATTTAAGTCTGTTTAAATTCATTGGTGTGTGCTTTCTATTAGTTAAAACATTAATTGACTATTTAAACAAATTAATGAGCTTGTGACTGCAAATACAATTTCAATGTTTTATTTTCATTGAACTTAAAAAGCATAACAAATACAACGTTGACCCCATTTACAATTCTTAAAGAACAACATTTTCAATTTTCTATAACGACACAAAGATCTTGTGATGAAAACTCCACGAATGTGGTTAAAATAAAAATGCACATGCAAACAGAAAAAAAAAAAAAAAAAAAAAAAAAAAAAACACACCAGACACTGCAAAATTGAGACGCGCATCAAGAGAAACAGATAAAACAACAGACATCTCAGGGAATATGAAAGAAATCAACCAAAACCAACAGAATAAAGTAAAAGAGAGTAACAGCAGTAATGTGAAATAAACCAATTTCTAGAAGATATGGAATATAAACACAGAATGACTTTACAATCTGCCAGATCTGATTTAAAGAAATGTCATGGATGAACAGAAGAGGTTTCAAGTAATGACATAAAATACTGCTAGTTCATTCAAAGCATAAAGACAAATGAAAAAAATAAGCAACAACTGTTACCAAAAAAAATCTAATTAAAGAAGAGATTCATAACTAAAACTGTCGAAATCATCTCCTGGCTTTATTCTGTAGGATCTCCTGTTGTTGACAGGTAAAGCTGGATTCATGTGTAAATCTGTGACATTATGAATCATTTCTCATAGATGTGATGATCTGCTGCTGATCTCAGGAATCTTCATGTCATTCTCTATATCTTCTTATTCTCAGTTTCTGATCTTCCTGTTTCTTTCCTAAAAGGATCACATTATCATCATCATCTTCACACTCTTAATATTTGCATGTCAAATCCATAATGATGATCATAAATGTCTCTCACCTGACGTGTGTCTCATGTAGATTTGAAAACCTCCTAACAGACTAAACAGAACCATCAGCTGAAAACACCAGACCAGCAAAAACACCACAGACACTGAACAGACCGAAAACAATAATCAGACAGAAATCAAAACCCATCCATATCATATTCTGATGTGTGTGTGCTACTGGTCACTGCAGAGGTCAAACTAGAGGTCACAGCTGCAGCAGTTGGTCCTGTAATAAACATCAGCGCAGAATCACCTGCTTTCTCTCTCTAAACCACACTAACACAATTCACTGCTGACGTCATAAACTAATCAAACTAATGTATGGAGATAAAATAATCCAATAAAGATTTGCATGTGAAGAGTACGCGTTGTGCAAGTTGTAGTAAATTTCACTTTCGCCAACCTAGGGACGTCAATTAAGGTAGTGAATTTAACTTTCACCAACCTAGGGAAGTGAAATAGGGTAGTGATGGGTACTCATGTGAAGGATTACAAATTTAAGAATCTGTTTAAAATATGCTGATCCTATGCTAGGTTCCAATATAACAACATGAACTGAAAAAGTTATGTATATTGTGACATTCTAAGAGCAGGCAGCCCAGGCCCTGAGACAGTAACCTTTTGTGTTTATGCAGTTCCTGAACATCTGGCAGGTTTTCCCAAGTTAAGTGTGAATTCTAAGCTCAAGGTACAATGGTGCCTTTTGCTTTAGCATCTATGCATTTGAATGACACTTGTGTGCTAAATAGATCAAGGCTGGGAAAAACCTGTTACTGGGCTGATTTCCTATACCACGTTTGCATGCTTTGTTTAGATTGATTCCACCTCTATGTACTCCTCCCCCTTGAAACCTATATACTCTGCTGTGCTGAGATTTTGTCAGATGACTTTTTGATGACTGCAGCGCCACGCAGCGAGTATCTGAATAAAGAGAAACTTCTGCTTCAAGATATCCAAAACGTCTCCTGGTCTCTAAGAAAAATTTCCAACACATGTCACAGCTGACGTTATGATTCTTGGATCACATGTCAATTAATGTGTGGTTATGAGTACATCACATAAGAAAGATTGGTGGGATCGCTAACTTGTAGAACCTCTTCTGTATAATCAACACAAGGAAGTCTCAAGTTGTAATAAAATAAATTTTATTAAGATAGACAAGAGTAATCAACAACTACTAAATGAATATCATGAATGAAGAAGGAATAAAGTGCATAAGATGCATAAAATGCAAGTGATTATGTTGGGTGTTGCTATGTCAGAGCTACGTTATCTGGAAAGATAAACTGTTGCTACTCTGAAACAAATAAGGTGAAGAACCTTATTATGCATCGAACAAATACATGTAAGATTTGTTATAAACTGCAATCAGCTATATAATACCTAATGTAAATTAGAAAATCATATACTGATAATACACAACAATGCCAAGGTCTCTGGAAGAGGTTTGGAAGTGATATTTACGTTTGCTGTGGTTGAGTGAGCAGTCCGGTGGCGGCGACTTCTTCCACTGGTTGCACTAGTGGCAGTACAGTGGGGAAAGGAGCAGGAATCCGTTTCGACAGCCATGAAGATGAAGCGCTGTAGGATGCTGATCTCCTGAAGCACCAAAGGGTCCTAAGATCTGGAACACACAGATGTGGCCCTGGAGTTGGTGCTGAAGGTCCTTAGCTTGGAACACGCAAGCAAAAGGACCTGAAGTGAAGGTTTGCTTGCCGGAGCTTAACCTTGTTGCAAATGTCTGTGTGTCTTCTGCCTCTCTGGGCTAGAGACTCAGAACTTGGTCAGTCTGCTTTGTCTCTCTAGGATGGAGACTCAGGACGCTGCATCTGTTGTTGTCTCGCTGGACGAAAACTCTGAACGTAGATTATCTCTTTCCTCGCAGGCTGGAGGCTCAGAACGTGGTCATATCTGTTGCTGCCTCAAAAGCTGGAGACCCGGACTTATCTGTTGTTGTCTCACCCTTGTGGGTTGCAGACTCAGAACTGGCTGTTCTGTTGGTGTCTCTTGGACATGCCGGAGACTCGGAACAGGGTGTTTCTGTTACTGTCTCACCGGATGGGAAACTCAGAACGTTGGTGCTCTGTTTGTGTCTTTGGACAAAGAACTGAGGAACTCAGAACGCAGGTGATCTAATATTGTCTCACCCTGACGGGCAATAGACTCAGAACGTGTGTTTCCTCGACCGGCCGCAGACTCAGAACTTTGGTGTTTCTGTTAACGTCCCCTGGACGTGCCGGAGACTCAGAACTATGTATCCTGCTATTGTCCCTTCCCTCGTGGGTAGCAGACTCAGAACCCAGAACAGAGGTTTGTTCTGTTTGTGTCTCTTAGACATGCCGGAGACTCAGAACAAGGAGTGTCTTTTGGAAGGGTACCTTTATCCCTTTCCGATGAGGAGGAGATCAGGAAATTTGGTGCTTCTCCATTTCTGTGCTGTGATTGGCTGGTTCCATCAGAGTGGGGGGACACATGGTAGCCCACCCTTCTTTCCTCCTGTGGAATTTATTTGCATAGACCAAACATAAAGTTAGAAAAGTGTCACTAAAGTTTTACCGGTGCATTTATCACTTTCCAAACCATAACCAGAATGCATTTGGCAATATTATGAACACATTAAGTCCAAACATGATGGGAAAAGATTGAACTGTCATGCATGCATTCATTTGTCCATTAACAGCTGAGTTTGTGTAAGATGTTGCACTACACGTTGCTGTCACAAGGAATACTTATTTCTCTGAATAAGTATAAGATGTGTGTGTTGTAGCGTGCATCAGTTTTAAGGTTTGAAAACCTAGTTATGAATGGATTTGGATGGATCTCCATGCTCTCTCTTAGTTTCACCCACTGCTGCTGCATCTGGAGGTTCTAAGGAATTTTTATGGTCGCTCACAGGCCAAACCCTTAGGAATCAGTCTCAAGGTGGGTGAAGGGCACAAACTGCACTTTGACCAATAGGAAGTTCTGTCCTTCCCGGGCTTTGTACCAAAGGTCTTCTTGTTGCCCTCTAAGAGATGTCTGGCTGTTGTCCTGGCATCTTTATCTGATGGCGTTGGACAGTTTGCTTATATTAGTTCACCAAGATCCAATCAAAATGTAGCAAACCTCTGTCCAGTATTGTGGTCAGGGAGGGCCCCTGCCATAAACTGGGCCTTGGAATGTGCTGTCCACTACAAAGTGTACATAAGACTGTAAGCGTAAATTAAATTTGCATGTGCAAACGAAGCTTTGTAAAAGTGTAAATGGCATTTTGTAAATCTGCAAAACAGACTGATTGGTCTGTAGCCTAATATATAATATGACGTTAAATACTTAAACAAATAACATAGGAGAATTATAACATTTTGTCCACAGGATAATGTGCTAGTATAATAACAATATAAACATCTAGGCAGAATGCCGCTGTAGCGGTCATTCATCTCTCTCGTGAACTTATCATATAAGAAAATATGTAAATGCACTTACGATTAGTTGCACGCACACATATATCCACGCAATCCTTAAACGGGGGCACTTCTAACTATTTTAACTTATCGACTATTGACTATAAACACATCCACACATCCATCATCAATACCGTCTTGTTTTCCACAGTGCGGAAAGTTTTGAAACAGTCCAAATCCCGAATACAGGCGGGAGGGTTTGGAATAGTTCACTTTCGAGGGGTGGCCTTTCTTACAGCCGCCCCCAAATTCACACAGTGAATTTGAACAACAAGAAAGGCCCTAGTAAGTATTGGAATGTAACTCAGGCAATGGAAGTAGGCTGATGATCTTTGTCACTGGCCTTAGGTAAGTTCTGTCCTTCACCTTGATCTCAGCTGATCTGACTCGATTATCCTTTCCAGGAAAAACTTGAACAATCCTTCCAATAGGCCAGAGTGCGCAAGGTAGTTGTGGGTCTACAATCAATATAGTCTCACCTATCTGTAGGTTGTCTGTTTCTGACATCCATTTCTGTCTGGTTTGAAGGCTAGGCAGATAGTTACAGATGAATTGCCTCCAAAAGTGATCGGCTAACAGCTGACTGTGCCTCGATCTCCGTCGATTCAGAAGCTCAGAATCCTGGTATGTCACTTGTGGAAGTGAGCCATCCCGCCGCCCCATCAACAGGATGTTGGGTGTAACTGGGTCTGGGTCAGCGATGTCTGAAGATGTGTAACCAAGGGGTTTGGCATTGAGAATCCCCTTTCAATGAGAACAGTCCGCAATACTTCTTCAGTGACTGTCTCCAAGGGTCACTTGCAGGGCTGTTTTCAAGGACCGAATCTCCCACTCCCAGCATCCACTGAAATGTGGGGCATTAGGTGGATTGAACATAAACTTGATTTGCTGGCTTGTGAGTTGAGCTTGGAGCTCGGGCTGAAGAGCAGTGTAGGCATCTCGAAGCTCCCTTTCTCCACCTTTGAAATTTGTTCCCTGATCTGATTTTGATTTCAAAGGGTTTTCCTCACCGAGCAATGAAGCGACGAAGGGCCATCAGGAAGGAATCACTGTCCAGACTTGCGAGGAGATCGATATGCACTGCACAGGTGGTCATACATTTGAAGATGATCCCCAAACGCTTCTCATTTCGGCGTCCCACCTTTATGAGATACGGACCAAAGCAATCTATCCCTGCTGAATAGAAAACTGGCTGGTGATTTCTCAACCGGGCTGGTGGGAGGTCTGCCATTCTGGGGGGATGCGGTTTGGCCCACCATTTCTGGCATTGTGTGCACTGGGGCTGATGATGTCTGACAGCTGCTCGTCCTTAATATCCAGTATTTTCTCCTGAGTTCCGAAAATACCCTCTCTGGTTCAGGGTGATGCAGACAATCATCAAAGTCTTTGATGATCAGCTTGGTGAGTGGGTGATGCGGATCAAGGACGATAGGGTGGATGTTATCTTCTTCTAGTGAATTGATTTGTCTGAGACGACCACCAACACGAATGAGATTGGTGCTGATATCCAGTTCAGGGGCTAAACACAGAAGCCGACTATTGGGTGGCAGGGTTTTACCAGATTTCGAGTGAAACACCTCATCTGGGAATGACTCCGCCTGGATCTGACGGTGGGCTGAGATCTCAGCTTCTTTATAATCTTTCGCAGTTGCGATGGAGGGACAGCTTTCAGCTGATGGTTGTATAAGTGCATTTAGGTAGTCTGTGAAAGTGTAAAACTGTTGAAGATCTGGCAGTGACAGAGCAGAGATTAACAGTCCACAAAAGGTTGACTTTTTCAGTCTTGGTTTACATGGGCTAATGGTGGCATCTCAGGCCAGCTGTCTGGTCTTTGTCTGAGGAATGCTGGCCCTTGGTTCCATCTGCTTTCTTTGTTGAGATCAGAGGGAGACTTTCCTCTTGTGATGGCATCTGCTGGGTTGTCACTCGACTGTACATAACGCCAGGTGTCAGATTCGGTTAGGTCCTGTATTTCTGCCACTCTGGTCCCCACAAACACCTTAAAGTGACAGGAATCTGATAAAAGCCAGGTTAGCACTGGTGGAATCAGGCCACAGCGTGACACCAGTAAGTGGTAACGTTAGCTCTGTCTTCGGGACTTTAGCAAGCTGTGCACCTGTGAGTGCTGCACACAGCTCAAGACATGGAATGCTCTGTTGTTTCTTGGGGGCGACACGGGACCTAGCTGTTACAAAGGCAATCTCCACATTACCTTGAGGGTTCTCTGTCATTAAGTACGCCACAGATCCATAGGCCTTTTCTGAGGCATCACAAAAGATGTGAAGCTGCCTACTACTAGAGGAGCAGTCGAATTCTGGGTAGAGTTATGTGCTGCAGATCTTCCAATTCGCTCTCCCAGTGTTTCCAAGAGTTTAGTAGGTCCTCTGGCAGCCGTGCGTCATCCCAATCCCTCCGTTTGTCCCACAACCTCTGTACTATCACCTTGGCTTGAGTCAGAGATTAATTCGAAAGGTTTGCCTTGTCGTGCAACAAAGCGACGTAAAGCCACGAGAAAGGAGTCAGAGTCCATACTATGCAGAAGGTCCAGATGGATACACCTTGTGGTGAGACACTTGAAAATGATTCCCCAGCATTTTTCATGTCACGGTTGACTAGATTACTGCGCCATTTCCTGCATTCTCTACATTGCCGTTGATATTTCTTTATGGCTTGTCTGCCTTGGATAATCCAGTAGGTTTTTCGCAACTCAGCAAAGACACGTTCAGGACCGGGATGAAGTAGTCGGTTGTCGTAGTCTTGTTTAGTGATGGGGTGGTCAGGTGCTAGTACAATAGGATGTAAGGAATCAGCATCAAGGTTCTCAGCCTTTCGAAGGCGGCCTCCGACCCTAATAATTCCCAAGACTTGATCATATTCAGGTGACAGAGTACTTAACCTACTGCTAGTATGTATGACTTTGCCATTCTGAAGAGTGTGGACTTCATCAGGGAAGCTATCCTGCTGAGCTTGTCTCAGAAGAAGCACTTCGGTATCAATGCATTGTGCGGCGGACATTGGGGGTGCTATTGTAC
This sequence comes from Cirrhinus mrigala, assembly GCA_036247105.1. Classification (NCBI taxonomy): domain Eukaryota; kingdom Metazoa; phylum Chordata; class Actinopteri; order Cypriniformes; family Cyprinidae; genus Cirrhinus; species Cirrhinus mrigala. The sequence goes on along the minus strand of JAMKFB010000146.1, from coordinate 189,570 downwards.
CATGTACAGTCTGGTAGGTGGCTTGAACTAAGTCTGCCCATGTGGTGTGCTGCTCTGGATCTGGTAGAGAAGACTAAAAGACAGCCACATGAGCACAGAAGAATGACTTTCTTAGCTCACTTTCATCAGTGGAGGATAAGGTAGGTTGTGTTGGCCAGTGTTCTCGTGACTGCTGAAGGAAGTGAGGACCCTGATTCCACTGACAAAAATGAGAGAGCTCATACAGAGATTTGCCTCTTGTAATATCATTAGCAGGATTTAGTTCTGAGTCCACATATTTCCAGTTATCAGAACTGGTCAACTCCTGTATTTCAGCAACCCGTGTGCCAACGAACACCTTGTAGTGACAGGATTCCGATTTAATCCACGTAAGAACTGTGACGGAGTCTGTCCAAAGAATGGTGTTATGGATGGGTAACGTAATTTCATTTAAGAGGAGTTTAGCCAGTTGGGCTCCAGTAAGGGCACCACAAAGTTCCAGTTGGGGCATTGATAGTTGCTTTTTGGGCGCAACCCGGGATCTGGCCATAACAAACAAGGTATGGATCCTTCCCTCCTCGTCTTCGAGACGCAGATATGCCACTGAACCATAAGCCCGCTCAGAGGCATCACAGAACACATGCAATTCATTTTTTCTTTGTCAGGTTCTGGACAGATTGGGAAATAGCACCTTGGCATGCTTACCATGGGAAGATACTGCAGTTTATTGGTCCACTCTTCCCATTTGCCGAGCATCTTCTCTCCAATACAGTCACCCCAGCCTCTTTTGTCTATCCACAGAGCTTGAATGAGGATTTTAGCTTGGGTGGTATAAGGTAATATATAACTAAGGGGGTCATATTGGGAGGCTAGCACTCTATAAATGTTGCGCATGGTGGGCTACTCAGTTGATAGCCGGCGATTTTGATAGCCAAGCTTGTCAGAAGTGCAGTGCTAAGAGAGCCCAAGTGTAGACTCTTGTGGGTCTGTTTTGTTTACAGTCAGCCATAGCTCACAGCTTTCCGATTGTACCTCAGACATGACGCTCCCATGACATGACGCTGGAGGGCGTAAATGGCACAGCATGGGCTACATGTGGTGCCAAACGGAAGAACGCGCCATTCATAAATGTCAGGACTCCTCTCCTTTTCCAGATCTCTCCACAAGAAGTGCAGCAATGGCTGATCATCTGGAAGGAGGCGGACTTGATGAAACATTGAACGAATGTCTCCACTGATGGCCACAGGTATTGTCGGAAATCTGAGGAGAACTCCCAGCAATGATGGACCAAAGGTAGGACCTGGGAGCAACTGGTCATTCAGAGAAGATTGGTGAAACTGATAAGAGCAGTTGAACACAACCATCTTGTGATGAACTAGATGGTGGGGAATGAACCATGATTCATTTGTACCTTTAGCCTCTTCAGGAGTGAGTTTCACGTATCCTGACTGTTCGAGTTTATGGATTTCTTTATTGTAGACTTATGCTAGCTCTGAATTACTATTCAAATGGCGCTCAGTGGCCCTTAAAAGAGCCATGACTGATTCTGGACCTGCATGCAAGGCAGATACATTCCCTTTGCGAAGAAGAGGAGTTGCGTAGCGAGAGACTCCATCCACTTCAACTCTTTGTTTTTGTTTCCAGCACTCTAAGAGCATCTCTGTCCTTCGTGTCATATCTTTCAGAGGCTGAGAGGGAAGTATGTCTACTTGCCATAGTTTTTCAACATGATAAGACAGATCTTGTGTAGGCGAGCAGAACAGCAAGATATTCAGACAGGTAGTCTCCAATGGCTGGTCTAGGAATGTAGTTGGACCCTGAATGCTCTGGTTGATGTTGGTTGCAGTCTCATGGAGAACTGATAAGTGCTGTTCACTGCAATTTGAGCATGGCTTTTTCAGGGTACAGTTTGCAGGCTCATGTCCTCTACCACACTTCCAGCATCAGTTATTGTCCTTTATCCAGGCTGTTCTTTGTGCAACATTTAATTTGCCAAATTCAGAGCAAGAATTAAGGTAATGCTGCTGGCATTTGCAGAAGGGGCAATATGGCTTAAAGCTTTCCCGTTTCTTGACCTTTGTCTGTTCTTTGTTTATCTGGAACGACGAAGCGGAGGGCCTTTCTGTCGTATGGTCCATGCCATAGTAGATTGTGGACTGTACCTTTGGTGGCTTTGGGGGTTTCTGCTCCCTGTTCTCCATCCGAGGTCTATCTGGACTATACAGCTTAGCTGCTCTCCTTGATATCTGAAGTGCTTGTGATTTCTTCTCGAGCCACTCTGCAAACTCAGGAAAAGTGTAGGTTCTATCAGTCCCATTCTGGAGAATACCTCTGGTCATGCAATAATCAACAAAGCTATCTTTATAAGAGGCAAGTATGAGCTCAGTTCTGGAAGGCCCCTCCAATGTGTTAAGGAGACCAACAAGAGAGCTAACTGCTATCCCCTGGTTTTAGTAGAGGTGTGCGGAGAATGTTGCCAATTTCTCCCTCGAGGCTGGCCATAGCGATGTTGCAAAGCTTGCATGGCTCGGGTATAAGGCCTGGGAACATACATGTATCGCTTAGCTATCTGGAAGGCAGCTGGTAGTTTGAGATGATCAAGTAACACTTGAAATTTATAGTCCTTTGTCAAGTGGAAACGTGGCCCAAGGACCAAGGACGTTGTTGTACAGAGGGCTGAACTTGTGGCTGGAATGTCTGCTGAAGATCACCAGGTCGTTGATAAACAAATGACGGATACATCATACCTGCTGGAGCAGACTCTGGGCGTGGCTTGCATTGCTCTACATGATGTTCCACGACAGAAATAGAGGCTAGACAAGACAAGGGCTGTTGAGCCTGAGGTAGTGACCCTGGTGGCTGAGGTAAGGCTGTTGTTGATGAGTGTGCAGGTATAATCTGAGAAGAGTACCTTGCCATTTCGATGTTTTCAGAGCTTCGGCAACCTGGTTTCGTGTCTGCATAGAGAAGAGGCAAGCTGGCGCTGCGATGCTGGATGGACTGCTGTTGGCTGCCTGAGTGAGGGACTGACTTCTGATGTCCAGCACCTGTGGCATGGGGATAGCTTAAGCCCTTATGCATCTGTGGTGAAACTTTGCCTTGCTCAAGAGACATTTGTAATATACTTTGTAGTTCTCTGATTTGCTCTTGAACATTCCAAACACACTCCTCCACTCTACGTAACCTTGTAGTCTCAGTGTACTGTTCAGTTCAAAGTCTTTCAGGGGTAAAAGTTCAATATTCAGCAACTGGAGCCGGGACAGTCTTACTAATTTGCATATGCTGTAAATCCTGTTGCAAGGAGGGTGGAACAAGCTGCCGTGGTTGGGAAATGAGTACAAAGTCCTCCAGATGTCCAGGAATTCGGCGAATCCTGCTAGGACGGAGTCTCTGTTGTTCTTCATTGTAATCCTGAGATGCTGCCATGAAGACAAGATGTTGTTCCGGCTCGAAGGACCACTTTGTTACGATGTATGTGTGTGGATGCACTGGGTTTTCAACATCTTATCTTCAACCTCTGTCAGAAGGTTGCTGGGCAAAGATCCACGACAGTTTCTGGTCTCACACATTGATTTATTCCACAGTTAGTTACATGTAGGGTTGTGTGTGTGTGGTTTCTGAAATAAAAGAAATAGCAATGAATAAATTAAATAAACTTTCCAAACAACATGCAATGCTTGTAAATATATTACAAAAAATGAAGCAATACTGAAATGTGGATTGAAAATTACAAAGCGTAATTTGACTAATGGCCGCTAGGCAGAGCTCTTACACTAGGAATAGAACAGACAATACTAAGTGATATCTTGCAAAAATGCAATCAAATAGGGTTACTCATTTGCATCACAAAAACAACATGATCCGACTATATATACTAGTATAATGATGCAAGTATCTTAAGAGATCCATATCAGCATCACTGATATATGTATTTGCGGTAAACGTAGATCTGCAGAACGTAAATACGGTGTATTTGTACACATCTATGAATCAAACTCTCAGAATGTACATAACTATCGAGTTAACCAACAGTATAACATCAAATCTGCATACGGGTGTCTACACATACCCATACACATTTTCTTACAATGTATATTAATATGAACTTACGTTTTCATGAACGCACACACATTAAACAAACAACGATGTAACAGCAGAATGGTGGTCTAAACTTGTCTGGGCACGTTCCTGACTCCACCCACATGAGCTGCACTTCAAATTAAAGGTTCAACATGGATTTTATACAAGGAGCGGAAAACGGACGCTGGGGGGCGATGTCGATTCCCAGGGTGGTTGGCAACAGCTGGACTGTGAATGGACAGGAGCGTGTGGAAGGAAGTGACGGATCAGGAAATGAACCAGGAGAGATGGAAGTAGGTGGCGGGATATATGAAAGCTGGGAGTCGGTTAGGAATAATAAACGGAAAAAGAAAAGGAAAAATAAAACCGATGAAAGTGACTCAGACAGGGGATCAACTACGGAGGAGAAGCGGAGGGAGGAGTATGTAATTTTTGCCAAACTTATGGATGAAGGGGACTCGTTTGGAGGTATGAATCCAATTCAACTAACAAAATCGCTAAACAAGGAAACTGGTGAGATAAAGAGTGCTAAAGTACTAAGAAATGGAGCCCTGATGATTGTGTGTAAGGATGAGAAACAGCAAGGGAAAGCAATCAAAATGAACATAATCAATAGGAAGAAAGTGGAATGTTCCAAGACTTACAAGAAATTTACAAAAGGAGTCATTACAGGGATTCCGGTAAATGTATCAGTTGATGATGTGAAGAGAAACATAACAAATGCCAGAGTAAATGAAGTCAGACGTCTAAAAGTGAACAGAAATGGTAATATGCAGGATGGTCTTTCAGTCATGATCAATTTTGATCAGGAAAAACTTCCAGAAAAAGTGTACATTGGCTTTATGTGCTATGATGTAAGGTTGTATATTCCCCCTCCAATCAGATGCTTTAAATGTCAGAGATATGGGCATGTAGCGGCGGTGTGCAAGGGAAAACAGAGATGTGGAAAATGTAGTGGAGAACATGAGTATGGAAAATGCCAGGAGGGTACAAAGCTGAAGTGTTGTAATTGTGGGGGGGAACACAGTTCCGCTTACAGAGGATGTGAGGTTAGTAAGAGGCAGGCCGAAGTGCAACGAATCAAGGTTGTTCAGGGAATCAGTTATGCAGAAGCTGCAAAGAAGGTTTCAGGGAATGTGACAGTGGTTAAGCAATCAGGAATTAGCAGAAAAGAAATGAATCAAGGAATGAAATGTCAAGGATGTAATAAATTGAAGGAGGAAACTTTGATAGTGGAAAAGAATGATTTTGTAATGTTCATGGCAGAAATAATAAATTGTTCTGCACAGACAAAAAGCAGAAATGAAAGGATTAAAATAATTGTTAAATCTGCAGAGAAATATCTAGATGTTAAAGGGCTGCAATGGGAGACCATAAGAGACTCCCTTACTGAAGAGACACAGTCTTCTCAGATATATGTTGGATCTTCTTAATGTTATTGACCATACTACAGTGGAATGCAAGGAGTCTAATTGCAAATGGCCAAGAGCTTAAGAAATACATTGATATGTCAACAGAGAAACCTAATGTAATATGTATTCAGGAAACATGGTTAAAACCACAGTTGGATTTTATAATAAATGGTTATAATATAATTAGAAGGGATAGAGAATATGGCAGAGGAGGAGGAATAGCAACATTTATACAAAATGGGATGAAATATAAGGTAGAACAAATAAATAAAGAATATGAATCAATTATAACTAAGGTATGGACTGAAAGAGGGAGTACAGATATTGTTAATTATTATAATCCATGTGAAAAATTAAGTCAAATTATTTTAGAAGCTGTAGTAGGTTCTTTGCATGACAAAGTAGTGTGGTGCGGTGATTTTAATTCCTATAATACATTATGGGGAAGTAATAATACTGATGTGAATGGACAACTGATTGAAGAATTCATTGATGATAATGACTTGGTGTGTATAAATAATGGAGAGGGAACACGATATAACAGTATACAAAATACAGAAACTGCACTTGACCTAACATTTGTGTCTTCTGTAATGGCAGGGATCACTACATGGAATGTAAACAAATATACTACAATAGGGAGTGATCATTATCCGGTAGTGACTACGGTTGGCACAGAAATATGCTATGAAAAAGAAAAGAGAAGTCCTAGATGGAAGTTGGAGAAGGCAGATTGGGAAGTCTTTCGAGTAATTTGTGAAAATAGATGTATGACTCTGCAAGAAGAAGACCAGATGGATGTAAATATATTCAACAGTAAGCTAGTTAATGAAATAATTCAGTCGGCTGAACAAACTATACCTAAAACAACAGGAATAAGACATGTAAAGAATGTACCCTGGTGGAATGATGATTGTAAAGTAGCTGTTAAAGTAAGGAATAAAGCATTTAAGAAACTTAAAAAGCAGCATTCTATGGATGCTATGATTCAGTATAAAAGGGCCCAGGCAGTAGTAAGGAAAACAATAAAAACACAAAAGCATATTTTTTGGAAGCAGTACTGTGATAGTATTGGAAGAACAGTACATCTGTCAGATGTATGGAATATGATCAGGAAAATGGGGGGGATTAGAAGGAAGTATGAGTTACCAGTGATTATAGGTACAGACAAAATGGCTGTCACCAATTTAGATAAGGCTGAACTTCTGGTAGAAACATTTAAGAAAGTTCATAGCTCAGATAATCTTTCAGAAGATGCAAAGCAGTGTAGGAGTAGCACACTAATGAATTATCCTAATTTGGTGAAGAAAGATGAGATGTCAGATAGTTTATTAGATTTGCCTATAAACATGTTTGAGTTAAAAAGAGCAATCAAAACTGCTAGGCAGACTACTCCAGGAAGAGATGGAGTGTGTTACAAAATGCTGGCAAACATGACAGATAATACACTGGAAAAAGTATTAAAATTATTTAACCTAGTATGGGAAACTGGTCGACTCCCTTCAGTATGGAAACAAGCAATAATAGTACCTATTCTTAAACCTGGAAAAAACCCATCAGATCCTTCTAGTTATAGGCCTATTGCACTTACTTCTCAATTATGTAAAACAATGGAAAGAATAATCACAGAAAGAATAACATATTTTTTAGAGAGTAAAAATCTGTTGTCTCCTTATCAGAGTGGATTCCGTAAGGGTTGGAATACAATGGACTCTGTATTATGTCTAGAATCAGACATTAGGAAAGCACAGACAAACAAAGAAGTAGTGGTAGCTATCTTCTTTGATGTGGAAAAGGCATATGATATGCTCTGGAAAGAAGGATTATTAATTAAGTTAAAGTCTTTAGGAATTAGTGGTAGAGCATATAACTGGGTTCAGAATTTTTTATTTGACAGAAAAATACAAGTTAAAGTAGGTGAAGAATACTCTAGAATGCATACAGTGGAGAATGGGACACCACAAGGTAGTGTATGCAGTCCATTATTATTCAACATAATGATTAATGGCATCTTTTCACAAGTTGAACATAACATTGGAAAATCTTTATATGCAGACGATGGGGCTTTGTGGACTAGAGGTCGCAATATATCATATTTTCATAAAAAAATGCAAAATGCAATAGTGGAAGTTGAAAAGTGGGCTAATAAATGGGGGTTTAAATTATCTGTATCAAAAACGCAGGTCATTTGTTTTTCAAGGTGGCTCAAAAGCATACCCCTCTCTTTGAAATTATATGGGAATCCTCTGGAGCAAGTAAAATTTATAAGGTTTCTTGGAGTTTGGTTCGATGAAAAACTTACATGGAAAATTCATCTGGATAAAATTAAGGACAAGTGTAAAAATATTATTAATATTCTTCGGTGTTTATCAGGACGGGAGAGGGGAGCTAGTAGGGCATCCCTACAGAGTATATACTGGGCACTCATGAGATCTGTCTTTGATTATGGATGCGTTGCCTATATGTCAGCAGCAGAAACAAACCTCAAACAATTAGATGTTCTGCAAGCTCAAGCCCTAAGAATTTGCAGTGGATCATTTAAATCATCGCCGGTATCAGCTATGCAGGTGGAGATGGGAGAAATGCCTTTAGGTATAAGACGAATGAAGTTAATGTTGGCATATTGGGTTAATATCCAGGGACAAAGTGTTTCACATCCTGTCAAAAGTGTAGTGGCAGACTGTTGGGAACATAATGAAACAAATTTTATGAGTTTCAGGTGGATAGGTGATGCAAAGGCGAGAAATATAGGACTATGTCAAGTACAGTACAGCAACACAGTCCCAATATCCTCCATCCCTCCCTGGATATTCCCCTTACCAACCGTTGACCTCAGTATACAATAGGAAATAAAGGATCAATCCAAACAACTTCTAGTGTGGTATATAGTACGGAATTATATTGAGAGGCATTTCCAAGATTCAGTGTTTCTATTTACGGATGGATCAAAAGAACCGAAGACAGGATATGCCGGTGCAGCCGTGTATATTCCAATGAATGATTCTTACATTAAGAAAAGAGTTTCCAATCATTTATCAGTTTATGCTACAGAACTATTGGCAATTTTAATGGCCCTGCAGTGGACAGAAGAAAAGCGAATGGATAACATAGTTATTGCATCTGATAGCTACTCAGCACTGGAAAGCATAAAATCTGGCAGATCATCTTTTAGGATGGATATAATTAATGAAATATTCCATAAATTATATAATATAAAGCTTATGGGTATATCAATTCAATTTATTTGAGTTCCTGCTCATGCTGGTGTAGTAGGAAATGAGAGGGTGGATGTTCTGGCTAAACAATCTTTAAAATTAAAGCAGATAGATTTACAAGTTCCATTAAGTAAAGTAGAAGCTAAAGTGTTCATTAGGAAATATGCACAATCGGTATGGCAGGTACACTGGGATGGTATTGAAACAGGAAGACACTTATATAATATTCAACAACAAGTTGGTGCTGGGAGGAAAGAGAGCAGGAACAGAAATTAAGAGAATATTATAACCCGTCTGAGAATAGGTCACACAGGATTGAATAGTACACTGTTTAAAATTGACAAGCACCCAACTGGGGAATGTAATCACTGTAGTCAGCAAGAGACAGTTGAACATGTAATACTTCACTGCAGGAAATACAACAATGAAAGACGTCATTTTATTCAGTCACTAATTAAAGCTGAGCATAAAGATTTTTCTATAATAGGTATACTAAAGGAAAAAGCTATATATGATAATATTATTAAGTTTATTAAAGAAACGAAATTAAGTAAAAGAATTTAGAGGTTTTTTTTTTTTTTTTTTAATTCTCATACATCTATCGCAGTATGTTAATCCTGTAAGCATGTATCCTGTCCACACTCCAGTCCAGTCGGTGGCGGTAATGCACCTACAAGTTGGTTTGCCAACTGCCATTAAACACCAAAGAAGAAGAAGATCTTATACAATTATTGTTGTTGTAGTTAATTCTGTGTATCCTCATGTTATATTCACTAGTGTCCAGCACAATCAGCACATTGAGTTTGTGTCCCAGACCTGCGTAACAGGGATCAGACTGATCAAACCTGCAGAACCAATTTAGACCTGAAGAACAAAACACACATATAGGAACTGTGTATAAAGAAAGCAAAGAATTTGAAGGAGTGAATGAGGAAGTAAGACAGAGAACTATAAGAAAGTAAGAAACAGAGGAAAAAGTATCTGAACCATTTTTAAAGAAATGTTAGTGACATAATGAACTGACTTCATGTGTCTGTAACACAGATGCTGAACACATATTACTGTGATTTATACTCTTTTACCTCACAAATTAATTTTTCTACTGACTGTACACTGTAAAGAAAACTATTAAAACACAAAATAAAACTTTAAACACTTAAAAGAGAAAACACTATTACTAAATCACTGTAGACTGACTTGTTTTTAACACTACAGTGTTTTATGTGAGAGATTCATCAGCTGTATGAGTTTGATGTGAAAGTGACGCACATGCAGCAGGTTGCAGCAGCAGTATTAGTCCAGAGATTAACATAATTTCTCTAAAGTCCAGTTTCCAGAGGAGCCCAATCGCAGCAGAAGAGTGTGATGCTGCTTCAGTCACACAATCACTTTTCTCTGACAGAAGAGACCAACTGATACTCATCTGTGCTCCCAATATATTAATACACCTACTGCAGTTCCTGTGAGAAAAGAGGAAGTTGAGATCACTACTGGAGTACTTCTGCATTTAACGTCTTGCACACACTAAGTCACAAAATTAACCAGCATATAAATGTGCTTTTTTGTCATTGTATGGACACAAGGAAAAATTGCCTGTGGCGAAAATACAAACCAGTGCTGAGTTTGACCAACAAACATCTACTAAAGATAATACCTGTCACGATTTGCACGTCTTCTGTTAACTTTAACACAAGTTTGAATCCATGAGGTCTGGCACAAAATCATAATGTCAGATACACAAGAAAAACAGATAAATAATTCAGTTGTCATAAGCACATTTATTATGTTTTACACCCTGCATATGTTGTTTGAAATTGTATTAACAAAGCTCTTAGTCATTACAGTTTGTAAAAACGTTTTCCCTGATAAAGAATCTCAGTTTGTAGTGAAATGATCACACTGAGATCTCGGTCACACGATGTCTCTATTTCTCCACATTTCAGCCGTTATTTCTGATCTGGATTAAACCTTCAGCGTTCAAAACTTTTTAGTAGGACTGGGAAGTAGACAGGAAGTCTTACTCACATCAGTCTTAGTTTTCAGTTTTTAATTAGACCAATCTATCTTTTAGTACAGAATTTAAAAAAAAGTTATGAATTTCTTGAAGAAAAAATTTGATGACTATCTTAAGACTAGTCTAAGCAGTTTATGCAACTATTCAAAACACTGCATTGGCTCGTCCAAATACTCACACTTGCAAGTCTTCGCACTTGACCACTTGTCTACTCACATGAGGTATTTCCTGTATTTGGCCCAAGTGTTCAAGTGTGTGTGAAAATCAAAAGTGTGTAGAATTTTTCATTACCCGATGAGACACACTTATAGTGTTAAAAAAATGCAACTTATAGTGTTTACAGAGCTTTATTTTGATTTTCAATACTTTGCATTTAAAGGGGTCATCCGATGCCCATTTTCCACAAGTTGAAATGATTCTTTAGGGTCTTAATGAAAAGTCTATAATACACTTCGGTTAAAAATTCTCAATGGTAGTGTAAAACAACACCCTTTTTACCTTGCCAAAATCAGCTCTGCAAAAATCATTTCATTCTGGTCGAGGCTGCTTTAAATGCAAATGAGCTCTGCTCGCCCTGCCCCTCTCTTCTCTCTGCTGCTTTGTAGCCACATTTAACGCGTTTAGCCGCTAAACTTGCTAGCTAGCACATTATAAGGAAAGGTGATGGCAAAGATTCATAAAAAAAAAAAAAAAAAAAAAAAAAAAAAAAAAAAACCTTATACTCACTTCTGCTGCAAGTGAAGCTGGATCACGAATGATTTGCGCGAACATAGACGGATATATGTAGATCTGGAGGCGCATTCCCTTCACAAACAAACGTAATCCACTGTATCTTAAGCGGCTCAGATGTGGGGAGTAAATGACGACCACTATGTTCATTATTACATCCAGCAACACAACACCTCAATCGCTCAATCGTAGATATTCTTGTCTAATTTACATCCCTGCTCCGGCATCGAAACATAGAGTGCGTACTGTTACTACTGTTCAAAGGTAAGAGCTCATGTCAATCAACTATTGTGGGAGCGGCCTCTGTTGGTGTGACGGCACACCGACAGGCATCTGAGAAGACTCCATTTGAAAAAGGGGATATTATTTTTACAGATTAATTAAAAACCACTGCATGGATTTTTATCATTATAGGGTAGATTTGTACATATTCCAACACACATTAATGTTCATACAACATGTAAAAGTGAACTTAGCATCCGATGACCCCTTTAAAGTAAACTTCTAAATGTCTGATCAGTAGTCTCTATAACAGATGACACAATTTAGTAATTGTGGTGCTTCTAATTAAGTAATAAAAAGCAGTTTCAAATGTTGTACAAAATACACATACTCATCTTTGCACCATTATGTGCAACACTATGTTTTACTACCAAATTTAACATAATATCTTGTTGGAAAGGCGGGGCTTAGTGCACCTGTCGATCATAGCCATGAGGCTGCAGAATGAAGCTAGAGAGACATGTCCCGGGAGCAGGAGAAATAATCTCCATTTGTGTGTTATTGTGTGCGTTTGTGACTAATTGTGAGTACCCGCTCGGCTCTATAGACTGTTCTGGTTCATCCTAATATTCCGTTGCGAGAAAATTTGGTATTTATCTGCTTTTCGCGATTGAACGTGTGAAATGAGTGTACAGCTATGCCAAAGCATTCAGCGCATTTAGGTGCTGTGTTTACAAATATGACATCATTTGTATCCTCATCCTGTTCCGTATGTTTATTCATCTCATTATGCTGCTATATTGGGAATTATTACTGTTAAGTTTATGTATGAGTATTCTGAATTGGTTGTGGTGGGATATTCATTGCAAGTATTCGGGCACTTCCGGTTTAACATGCTAATTATGTTTACATAAAAGACCACCGCTCTAGATTGTGTTGTACATCACCACAGAAATTTGATACGGTATAATGTATTCACATACTATTATATTGTATAGATTAATGTGATTTGTTTCGATACGAAATGATGTTATGCTGAACATTTCTTTATTTCTGTTTTATTGTAGAATCACACACATACACCCTTCAATGCATCCTCAGTGTTTAATAAACCTCTTTGATTGACGTTTACCGCCAGATCCACTCCTGTGTTCTTACGGACACACCAAGAGGAAGGCTAAGGAAATTAGAACCACCTCAGAATACAATCCTAGTTCAGCTTCTTAACATATCTATTATTAATATTTAATTTACACTGGAAGGGTTTCCACAACATCTTGTAAGATCTCTGGAAAAAGTCTGCACTTTGGTGTTTTTAAGACCTGGGACAGTCTTGTGCACCTACTTCCTGTTGCGTTTACATGCTCTCAAGTATTCAAGACTGAAAGTGTGTGTATTTGGACAGGCCCCATGTCTACCGCATGGAAAATCTTCAGCTAATTTACCAAGTAAGAACACAACTGTTGTAATACAAAAACTACATCTAGTGGTTATTCTAGAATATTACAGCCCCTCCCTCTTAAAGGGAAAGTTCACCTAAAGATGACAATTACCCCTGTGATTTACTCTAAGCCAGGGGAGCCCAACCCTGTTCCTGGAGATCAGGGGTGGCGAACTCCAGTCCTGGAGAGCCACAGCCCTGCAAAGTTCAGCTCCAACCCTAAAAAAAACTCACCTGCCTGTAGCTTCTTAGTAAGCCTTCAGACCTTGATTAGCTTGTTCAGGTGTGTTTGATTGGGGTTAAAGCAAAACTCTGCAGGGCTGTGGCTCTCCAGGACTGACGTTCGCCACCCCTGCTGGAGATCTACCTTCCTGCAGAGTTTAGTTCTAACCCTGATCAAACACACCTGTCTGCAATTATCAAGTGCTCCTTCAGATCCTAATTAGTTGGTTCAGGTGTGTTTTATCAGGGTTGGAGCTGAACTCTGCAGGAAGGTAGATCTGCAAGAAAAGGGTTGAGCACCCCTGCTCTTAGCCATCCTAGGTGTATATGACTTTCTTCTTTCAGGTGAATATAATCGGAGTTATATTAAAAAATGTCCTTGTTCTTCCAAGCTTTAGCAGTAAATGGTGGTCAACATTTTAATAAGGTCTTTAATTCTGGGGGCTTAATGAAGGCCTTCTGAAGTGATGCATTTGTGTAAGAAAAATATCCATATTAAAAGCTTTATAAACTGTAATCTCTTGCTTCACCTATTTTACCCGTGTTCACGAGAGAGTGGCGTTCCAGCGGATAAAGTAGGACATATTAAGTAGTGTTCTCCAGCAGACGGTACATGCTGAATGCCATTTCTCTCCATTAAAGTTTTAAATTCTTCACTTGTAAAGCATGTCCCATTATCTGTCTGTGTTTGGAGCATCTATATGAGAGTGTTACAGAAGGATGTTTGTAATGTCTGTGTCTCATTGAGTGTGATGATGTTTGTAGTGTTTGACTTGGATCCAGTCAGTTCATGTGTGAATAAAAAGGGGATTCTGACCTTCAGCCCGTCTGGACTCGATCTTCTGTTTAGTTGAGACTCACGGGACACGGTGAGTTTGTAGCTGCTCAGAGCTGCTCATGTAGAGAGCGACACCTGCAGGAGGAAACGACAACTACAACTGCACTCACTTCGCGTTCATCTCATGGTTTACAATGAGCTTAATCTTATTCATTTGAACTTCTTTATAAGCTACATTACGGATGATTTTTAGTTAAATTAACGAATTATTAATCAACAATAAATTAACAGATTGCTGATTAATTCATGAATGCATGAAAGGGTAGACCTACATCAGTGTTCAAATTCAAGCTCTTGCTTTATCAAGATTTGCTACAGGAAGTCTAAAAAATGATCTATTTTTTCACTTGTCGGGTTGGTTTGCAGAAAATACAATATTTACCTCACGTTCATAGTAAAGACAGAAAAAGGTCCAGCTACAGATTCATCCACATGGAAGAACAATGGTAAAGCACAAAGACACAGTCAAACTACCAAGAATGTAACTTGCAATGTTATGTTTCAACCGCAGATTATTGTGACAGAGAGCAAATCTGCAAATAGCTGTAAATAAACATTAAAACAGGAGTACTATAAATCTATAATTTAATGACTGACTTTCAAAGAAACATACACTCTCTTTGTTATTAGCGACATCAGGAGGAAACAAGATTTGTCTAGATTTATAGTTTTGTCGTTTGTATTTACGTCTGTTTAAATTCATTGGTGTGTTTTCTATTAGTTAAAACATTAATTGACTATTTAAACAAATAAATGAGCTTGTGACTGCAAATACAGTTAAATTTCAATGTTTTATTTTCATTTAACTCAAAAAGCATAACAAATACAGCGTTGACTCCATTTACAATTCTTAAAGAACGACATGTTTTCAGTTTTTTATAACGATACAAAGATCTTGTGATGAAAACTGCATGAATGTGGTTAATGTGTTAAAATAAAAATGCACATGCAAACCGAAGTTTAAAAAAAAAAAAAAAAAAAAAAACACCAGACACCGCAAAACTGACACAGGCATCAAAAGTGTCAAACAGATAAACATAAAACAGCAGACACTGCATATGAAAGAAATCAACCAAAACCAACAGAATAAAGTAAAAGAGCAACAGCAGAAACGTGACATAAACCAATTTCTAGAAGATATGGAAAATAAACACTTCACAATCTGCCTGATCTGATTTAAAGAAATATCATGGATGAACAGTAACACAGGTTTCAAGTAATGACGTAAAATACTGCTAGTTCATTCAAAGCATAAAGACAAATGAAAAAAATAAGCAACAAAATTGTTACAAAAAAAAAATATATATATATATATAATTAAAGAAGAGATTCATAACTAAAACTGTAGAAATTGTCTCCTGGCTTTGTGTAGGATCTCCTGTTGTTGACAGGTAAAGCTGGATTCATGTGAGAGTCTGTGACATTATGAATCATTTCTCATAGATGTGATGATCTGCTGCTGATCTCATGAATCTTCATGTCGTTCTCTAAATCTTCTCATTCTCAGTTTCTGATCTTCCTGTTTCTTTCCTAAAAGCATCACATTATCATCATCATCTTCACACTCTTAATATTTGCATGTCAAATCCATAATGATGATCATAAATGTCTCTCACCTGACGTGTGTCTTATGTAGATGTGAAAACCTCCTAACAGACCAAACAGAACCATCAGCTGAAAACACCAGACCAGCACAAACACCACAGACACTGAACACTCTGAAAACAACAATCAGACAGAAATCAAAACCCATTTTTCATGTTTCCAGCAGTGTGTTTAGTTAAACTCATATCATTTTCTTATGTTTGTGTGCTACTGGTCGTTGCAGACCTCCGTGCAGAGTTAAAAAAAAAAAAAGAAAAAGTTAGCATTGGTGCTCCCTTAAAATTTTCAATTTAGTCTTTTCACTTAGTCTTTTCAAGTTAGTTTTCACTAACTTCACATTTAAAGTTGACTACATTTAAATTTCAAGGCAGCACGAACACAAACTTAAACTTAAAAAAAAAAAAAAAAAAAAAAAAAATAAACTAAAAAATCGTTATAATTCGTTTGTGCTCGATTTGTGCCATTAGAATATTAAACATCGATTCCCCACGAATATTCGTTAATAATTTTTATTGCAACGTGGCTGTATTTATTTTCGTTTTTTAAAGTTATTTTAGAAATATGTTTGGAACATTTTATGTTTGTTAATTTCTTTTTTTTTTTTCTTTTTTTTTTTTGCCGACCAAGCCGCCAGCAGCAGACAGTGAGCTGATCATAGCCTATGTTCAAGCGTTCTTAAATCAACACGACTTGCCTAAAATAAAATCTATAGATATAAAACAAATAATGCATTTCACAATATTCATTTAAACATTTAACATATAAATAGGCGCATTTTAATCCATTGTGCGTGTGGAAGCTACAGCGCGCTGATATGGAGGCGCCAGCTATTTTTTTTTTTTTATTAATATCTACGCCATCATTTTTGCTCATAAAGGTAAGAGTAATACATTATTCGGAACTGCAAAGAGTCTACTTTTATGTGTGTGCACTCACAACATCAACAAAACATTCGTTTTTTATTAAACTGTTTAGATTTTTTTCAACTTGCATTTAAATATTGTGACAGCATCAAGTGGTGCGCGAGTGTCACTTTGATTAATGATGTCGATCACCTGGGCAAATTAAATGGAGTAAGTTGATATAAGGAGCAGACAAGACGGATGGGGGAGGCTTGCTTGACTATTGTTTGTGGATCCTGCGCAGGACAAATTAAGTGGTTGAACAGTGGTCTGTGAACTATCAAACTGTTGGACAGAGGTCAATGTGGAGGAAAGCACAGTGCGCGATTCGTTATAGAGACTGTGCGCGCGTTATACCTGGACGCCGGTTTATATGAGCAACACGGACTCAAGGCACAGAGCAACTGACATTGAATCGACGGACTAACACTACTTCAGGAGTCGACGGGGGGTCTCGATAACCACCGGACGAGGGAAGTGTGGTTTTTATTATTGTATGTGATTGTGGGGTTTGTTTATGTGTGGGGGAGAAGTAAATTGTGTTAAGACCTGTGTAGAAAACTCGCAGCAGTACAGGTGTGATGTTTTCACGTTTGTTGTGCTCTTTTACCTTTAATACACGTGTGTCTAAATGAAGTGATATATGCACTATGAATGGAGTTTTATGAATTGTGGGTTTTTTATAATATGTCTTTGGTGTATTTTTTTATACTGCTGTTGGAGGTTTGATGCCTAGTCAGATTTAAATGTAGTCATGTGTTAATAAAGATATTCCTGTTTCCTCGTTTTGGTTGTGGTCGGTCAGACTCTCTACCCTGGACCTTAACCAGGTTAAATAAAGGTGGTGGCAGCAAGCTAAGTGAATTGTGAGCTTATTAAGCCCAGTGTTATAAAAAAAGAGTAGAACCCAAACTGATATTACAATATATACAAATACGTACAAATATAGTTTTACCTCGTTGATATGTAGCTACAGTAGTATCTATCAATTTCTTGTAGTCTTTTTCCAATGACCGGTAATTTGTCCTGCCATGCACACATTCAAGCCTATAGTTTAAGCCCTTTTTCCACAGTCCGTTATATCCTTTTTCGTTTTCTAATGCAGTGAGGTAAATAATCGTTTGTAAGGGGAACAGAAAAACTTTACCATATTAGCTATTAAATGCAGTCATACCGCGCAATTACAGTTAAGCTACATGTTTCCTATAATGGCATATTAATTGCTTAAAGAAGTCATCGGATGCACACTTCACTTTTTCATGTTGTTTGAACATTAATGTGTGTGTTGGCAGTGTATGTATCTACCCTATAATGATAAAAATCCATGCAGTGGTTTTTAATTAATCTGTAAAAATAATATCCCCTTTTTCAAATCGAGCCGTTCTTAGATGCCTGTCAGTGTGCTGTCACACCAACAGAGGCCGCTCCCACGATAGTTGATTGACATGAGCTCTTACCTCACACCAGCTGTCACAGTCCAGTAACTTTCCTTGTTTCGATGCCGAAGCAGGGATGTAAGTTAGACAAGAATATCTCCGATTGAGCGATTGAGGTGTTGTGTTGCTGGATGTAATAATGAACATAGTGGTCGTCATTTACTCCCGACATCTGAGCCGCTGAAGATGCAGTGGATTAAGTTTGTTTGTGAAGGGAATGCGCCTCCCGATCTACATATATCTGTCTATGTATACACGAATCATTCGTGATCCAGCTTCACTTAACCCTCCTGTTATCCTTGGGGTCAATTTGACCCCATGCAATGTTTAACGCCTGTAAAAAATATGATTTACATTATTATTATTTTATATATATATATATATATATATATATATATATATATATATATATATATATATATATTTTTTTTTTTTTTTTTTTTTTTTTTTTTTTTTTTTTTTTTTTTGCTTCAGATTTAATGACTTTTCCTAATTTAATGAGGACAACTCTGTAAACAAAATTAACATGATGATATTGTTTCAATGTCCTCTACTGTAACGGCTCGTTGGAAGCTGAATAGATCCAGGTGCGAGCTTTATTGTGCAGATCGTAGTAGCAAAGAAAACAGGGAAAACGCTTGGTAGAGCCAGCATAGGCAAAACAATACTTCGCGAGGCCTGTTTGGTATGGGCCTCCTTAAATGGCCACCAAACTAGTGATGGGTCGTTCTTGAACGATTCGTTCATTTTGAACGAATCTTTAATGTGACTCGGAATGAACGAGTCGTCTTGGGGAGTGATTCGTTCAGTCGTGCATGCGCAACATCCTATTAGGTTCTGTAATGGAGTTCACCTGTTTCGAATCTTCGGGTTTTTGGAGTCATTGGTTCATCTTATGGGGCTGTCACGTGATGAACGAACGACTCGAACCCGAAGACTCGAGAGATGAACTAATCAATTCTCTTTCCGGCTCGGACTGCATAGGATAAGCTTATGGGGCTATCGCATGATGAACGGACGACTCAAACCGAAGACTCGAGAGATGAACTAATCAATCCTCTTTCCAGCTCAGACTGCATAGGTTAAGCTTATGGGTCTGTCACGTGATGAACGAACGACTCAAACCCGAAAACTTGTCAGATAAGAGGCGAGGTTGAGCTAATCATAGACTAAAGACCCAGGTAAATAATGAATTAGTCTTTTCTGTTTCTTTTCTGTAGCATTATAGTTTTGTCTTGTTTGTAGTGTGATCAACGTTTGTGTAAGCAGTAGATGTGTTAGAGATGTAACACGTAACATTTTAATTATATTTTGCTAAAATGAACGAAATGACTCGAAAAAAGATTAGTTCATTTTGCTGAACGAGACTCAAGGGTCCGAGTCGGTAAAATGATCCGAACTTCCCATCACTACACCAAACAGGAAGTAACAAAAGAAGCAGCAGAGGGAGCGGTAACAGTCAGTCTAGAGCTGAAGATCTTTGCCGGAACCTGATGAAACCCGACGGGACCCCCCTCGGGCTTGTGCTCCGGCTTGCGCGGTAAATGAGCGGCCATGTGATGCGTTTCGATTAGCGCGAGAAAGATGCGAAAATGGATGCTAAGGAGGTGAAACGGAGGCTTGTCTCTGGTGATTACGTTTTGGCAAAATGGATGCTAAGGAGGTGAAACGGAGGCTTGCCTCTGGTGATTACGTTTTGGCAAAATTAGCCAGATCAGTACTATGCATCCCGGCCAGTCGCAGCAGCAGTGAAAGGGTGTTCAGTGCGGCTGGACGCACCATCAGTGCGCGCAGGACCGCGCTGAAACTACAGTGGATTCAATAATTTTCCTCCACAAAAATACGTAGCCTAATCTTGGTGAGTAAAGGTTTTTTAATTATAACTAAATATTGAGTCTTAAATGCATAATGCAGACAGAGTATACAGTATAGGCTAATGTTGGCATTATTCTCTTATTACATTTCAGATGCTATTTACCGTCGCGTTGAGGCCGGATTGTGGAGAGAAGTCCGAAGCAAATCCCGCGGAGCCTTCATCTTAATTTCGTTATTGCCAAAACCCCATCTTAATTTAGAACTTATCTTAATTTAATTTAAGAAAGAGTCATTTTTATTGGTGTGTTAGAGTGCTAAGATGTTACGATGTTACAGAGGACTTATTTTATTTCTTTGTTCCAACTTCCAAGTGGCCTATTGCCTACGTTAGTCATTAATAAATTGTGTTAAAACATGTATAAATTACTCATTCTTGACAAAAGGCAAAAGAGCTGTGTGCTTCTGCCCATTTGAATAATGTCGGGCTGTAAACGGGTTAGGGCTTTTAAAAAGCTATCAATCGAAATATACTTATACTTGGCAGGGCAGGGAGCCATGGCAGGGCAGGCAAAGCAGGCAGAACAGGGAGCCGCAGGCTTGGCATGAGCAGGCCTTGGAGTGGCAGACGTGATGTGAGCAGGCCTTAGAACAGAAGACGTGACGTGAGCAGGCCTTGGAGCAGCAGACATGACGTGAGCAGGCCCTGGAGTGACAGACGTGACGTGAGCAGGCCTTGGAGCAGCAGACATGACGTGAGCAGGCCCTGGAGTGACAGACGTGACGTGAGCAGGCCTTGGACCAGCAGACATCACGTGAGCAGGCCCTGGAGTGGCAGACATGACGTGAGCAGGCCTTGGAGCAGAAGACGTCACGTGAGCAGGCCTTGGAGCGGCAGATGTTGTGCGATGAGGCTTTTGAGTGGCCGGCATAACGTGAACAGACTCTGGCTTAACAGGCATGGCGTGAACAGGCTTTGATTTAGTGACTACTGGAGGATCCTGGGGTCCTTCATCCACGATCCCCACAGTGAATGCAGAACCACCCAAAAGTAAAGCAAAGTCTATGTAACATACCAAGGACCAGTGAGGGTGATGACCTGGCATCCTGCTTGAAATGTCCTTGCATAGACCAAAGTAAAAAATGTCCTTGAGGAAACTTTCTTTGAAGTTTACCAAGTGACTTAGTTCACAAAAGTCAATGATGTATTCCTCGATAGACCGGTTATCTTGACGGAGTCGAACGAGGCGTGATGCTGAGTCCATGGATGATCAGTTTTCCAAAAGCTGCTGGATCTGTGGTAGGTGAAGTATTCTGTAACGGGACTCTTTGGAAGCGTGAATAGATCCAGGTGCGAGCTTTATTGTGCAGATCGTAGTAGAGACAGGCAAGGTCAATCTCCAACAAACAGTGATAAATAGGGTGAGACAAAAGCGTGATCCAATTAAACAGGCAGAAGGTCAAAATCCAAGAGAGCAGTCCAAAAGTAACAAATAAAAAAGGCAATGGAACAAGGCAAAACTATGGCAATAAAACAGGGCAAAAACTATGACTATGGAACAAAACGATAACCGTGGCAAATACAAACAAGGCAAAGAAAACAGGGAAACCGCTTGGTAGAGTCTGCACAGGCAAAACAATACTTTGCGAGGCCTGTATGGTTTAGGCCTCCTTAAATGGCCACCAAACAGGAAGTAACCAAAGAAGCGGCAGCAGAGGGAGCGGTAACAGTCAGTCCATGGGTGAGGGCTCCCTCTGCTGGTGAGGCGTTACATCTACCCATTTTGTCACAGTCAATTTGACCCCAGGCTCTTTTTTCTGTATAAAACATAAGAAATCTCAAAATTTTACACACATTTTTTGGGTGATATTGAGGTCACTATAAAATGCTATAATTTTATAACATTTACTATAATTTTATATATTCAGTGTAATAATCAAATTTTCATTGTTTACTAGGGAGGAGCAAACATATGAACGCTCACACAGAAGCCTTCTGAACCATTTTTCTTTGTGTTTTGTGGGCTCTCCCTTTTATGCTTTCTCTCTATTGAAAATTGCCTCTAAGCAAAGGTTTTCTGTCAGTAAGATTTTGTCACATTTTTTATTTATTTATTTTTGACAGTGAAAGTGACAGAGTGACCTGTGTCTGAGATAGACGATAATGCGGTTTATTTAAAAGGAATATTTAACTAGTCAATGAAGGTATAAATGACCTGACACAAAAATTTGAGTAAAAAAGTAATATTCTGGAGGTTTCACTTGCTGGTGTCAAATTGACCCCAATGGAACAAAGGTGTTGGGGTAACAGGGGGGTTAAAGAAGAAGTGAGTATACGCATTTTTTAATGAATCTTTGCGATCGCCTTTCCTTATAACGTGGTAATTAGGAAGCTAGGGACTAAATGTGGCTAAATGCTGCTAAAGTAAACAAGCTGGTCATTCCACAGAGAGAAGAGAGGGGCAGGGCGAGCAGAGCTCATTTGCATTTAAAGAAACAACCCCTTAGAATGAGATGATTTTTGCAGAGCTCTTAAAAAGACTAAGTGAAAAGACTAAATTTAAAATTTTAAGGAAGCACAAACACTAACTTTTTTTTTTTTTAAACTGCAGTGGCACTAACTGGGGAGGACAGTGAAAATTTCGTTATATTTAAAAAGAGGTCATGGTTACATGGTTTCTTTTAACTACACAGACCCTACTCCCAGTGCCGGCCCGTCCCACAGGCGATACAGGCGGTCGCCTAGGGCCCCGCCCTAAGGGGAGGGCCCCGCGCCCGCGAGGTTGTCAATTGGATTTTTAGGTGCGTTCGATTTTAAGCGACGCTGCGCAGAAAGATCCGTTTTTAAAATCAAAGTTCCGCAAGAACTATAGAGCGCAGACAGCTCTGCATGCTTTCAACTCGCTCTTGCCGTACTTTAATGTCATTCACCGATCGGTGTGCGCAGCGCAACTTAAAGCCGCACGCACCTTACGTAACTAAGGTAACGCGCACCAGTGCTGTACAGGGCGGCATATGTGTCGAACGTATAAAAAAATAAAAATAAATAAATAAAAATAAAAAAGCGCACAGACTGATTTCAAATTTACCTCAGTAGAACGCGTGCATGGATTTTGCATGGATCTGTTTACAAACCTGTCTATTGAGAACGCGTTAATGACATGATTTTGCTCCAAATTCATCAGTCGAGTTTTTTAATTAACTTCCTTTTTTGATCTGACGTGGTTTCACATTAAAGAATGAGGCAAAATCATTATTTTATATAGTATTCTATAAAGTGAAAAAGGCAGTTTATTAGCAGTGCATTACATATGTATATAAAAATGCCCGATATGGCTAATCCATTTAGTCGCAATCGTACAGATATGTCTTTATGTTTCATGAATCTTTATTAATTAACACCTTATTTTGTGTAAAAATAGGAATAATAATACTTCTCTGTAAGTTTTTTTTTCTCCAGTGTAGCAGTCTGATTAATGTAATAACAATAATCAGAATTAGTCATATTGATAAAAACAACACTTAGGCCAAATTGTGCAGTCCTACACACAGGCACAACAAACTCGGTGTTCTTTGTCATTTTTTGGTAAATAATGTCAGAAAACCTTTCTTGTTACAGTTCAAATTTTGTTGTTACAGTTTAGATTTTGGGAATCACTTAATATTGCCTCTCTCGAAATGAAGTCTTGTTAAACATTAATGCTATTTTTAAATTATTTGACATGAAAGAAGGACAGAGAGATTAAAGTGAAGTTGTGGTAGAAATGGAATCCAAACAAAATCTTTCCAGGGCTGGAAAGAGGATTTTTTTGATTGCTGTATACATATTTATGGCTGTAGTAAATTTATTTATTTATTTTACATGCAGTGATGCCCATGATCACAGACAGACTTGTCATATAAGGAAAAACTGAGCCACATTTAGCATGTTACGTTAAATAATTACATAAATAAATCCAATGTAATTTAATAAGGATTTTTGAATTTTTTTTTTTTTTTCATGTGATCATCAATCAGTCCTTAAAAACAAGCAGAATAGCCTGCATTTCCTATCATTTATAAATATTAAGGCCTATGTTTACTTTGTTTATGCTCTGTTGATTCTGTTTAGTTTTTGTGTATACTTTACTTAATCTCAGTTGCACTCCTATTTTTTTTTTTTTTTTTTTTTTATTTTATCTGCTTAAATATTTTTTTTTTTTTACATGTGTTACAATTAATGCACATTCACGCTTAAATATTGAAATAGTCATTTCATGTGCTTTATCTTCACTAGTCAAATTACTTGGGACCTCTCAACGGTCTTGAGGGCACTGAAGGGCCCTCCTTTCGAACCATTACCGAGTTCAGATCTTCGACCCCTGGCGTTTAAAGCTGCTCTGCTGTTGGCTTTAGCGTCAGTCAAGTGTATGGGAGATTTGCAGGCACTCTCTGTGAGCCCCTCCTGTCTTGAGTTCGGACCAGGCGACTCTAAGGTCATCCTGAAACCGAGACATGGATATGCACCTAAAGTGCCCTCTACTCCCTTTCGGGCACAGGTGATTACGCTTTCTGCACTCCCTTCCTCAGAGGAGGATCAGGAGTTGAATTTACTCTGCCCGGTCAGGGCATTAAGGACGTACATTGAACGGTCTGCCTCCTTTAGGAAGTTGGAACAGCTCTTTGTTTGCTTTGGTGGCCACAATAAAGGACATCCAGTCACGAAGCAAAGACTTTCTAGATGGATAGTCGACACTATTAGGCTAGCCTACTCCTCTTTGGGTCTGCAATGTCCCATCGGAGTATGTGCCCACTCGACCAGAGGCATGGCCTCCTCTTGGGCGTGGTCTAGCGGTGTATCAATTGCAGAAATTTGTGCGGCGGCCGGCTGGGCCTCGCCGTCCACCTTCACTAGGTTCTACAACCTGGACCTCCCCGCCCTACAGGCGAGTGTCCTTCTGCATAATGGACCTAGTCCTGTGCATGAGTGAGTTACATGTCGGACTAAACAATGAGAGCGACTTCAGGCTGCGCCAGCAGGCTGTATTGATTTTGGCTGTACTCTAGGCCCCAAGGGGCGCCTGGGCAGAAGTCTATTAGTCGTTCCTCTACCATGGCACGGCGTGTATGGAATGGTTCCCATAGCGTCTAGCGAGTGTAGTATCAAAAGGGAACGTACTCGGTTACTATCGTAACCTCGGTTCCCTGAGATATGGGAACGAGTACTGCGTTACTGGCTGTGCCATGTCGCTGCATGACTTTGATGTCGCTTCAGTCGAAGTAACCTGAGGATTCATAGGCTCGT
Source organism: Cirrhinus mrigala (assembly GCA_036247105.1). Taxonomy (NCBI): domain Eukaryota; kingdom Metazoa; phylum Chordata; class Actinopteri; order Cypriniformes; family Cyprinidae; genus Cirrhinus; species Cirrhinus mrigala. The sequence continues at coordinate 164,379 of JAMKFB010000146.1, read as the reverse complement.
GCAGCACCGCTGCCGATTGGTTTGTTTGTTTCTCTGCACGATCCAATGTCCGTGCAGTTTCACTACGTTATTAAAAAACGCTTCAGTCAAGGAGAAAAAAGGACTTTTTCCCATAGCGTCTAGCGACGCAGTATCTCAGGGAACCGAGGTTACGACAGTAACCGAGTACGTTTTGCATCATTACCTTTGATGCCGGTGAGATTCATACCACTTGATGAGAAACTCATACCATATTCTGAATCCTTTGCTGTAGAGGTCACAGATGCAGTAGTTGGTCCTGTAATAAAACATAACTGAAGTGTTACATGGTAAATTAGCAGAACTGATTTGTTTGAATATCATGAAACCTGTCTAGGACATGTCCAGCTCACATTTCAGTTCAAAATCTGATGAACTAAACGGAAAGTAATATTATGTGTTCATGTTTCATTGAATGTTTTTAGAGGCATTAAACCATTTGGCACTGTAACATGCTTCAAATATCATTTCTGACATATGACAAATTCAAAAAATGGAAAAAAATAAAACAAAATTATACATTCTCAGTACATTATTGTACAGAAAATTATAATTAATTAATTATACAAATGAAAAATATACATACTGTAATGGTTGTATTTGTTTTCCATCTTTAAATGATGGCAATTTAAATCACTATATTAATGTCCCTGAGAGAAATGTAACATATGCAGTTGCACAGAATAAAAAGATATGCAACTGCAGCAATAAGAATAAAAAAACAAACAAACAAAAAAAAAAAACAGTTATCACTGTAAGTAATTGCAATTAAAAAATTATTAATAATAATTGGACATGTTCTTGACAGGTTTTGTGAGAATTGCTCATCATTATAACTCTTGTTGCTGTTGTTTAGCAAATATGTGGACATTCATGTATTAAAAGCTCACCAGTACAGGGTTTGACATTAATGGTCGTCTGTCCGTGACTGACGTGGTTCTTCACACTGCAGGTGATGTTTCCATCAGTTCCCTCATCCAGATCAATGCTGGAGTTTCCATCCATCAGTGAATCTCCATTCAGAGTCCAGCTGTAGAGGAGCTGATCGCCCTCAGAGGAGCAGGACGCCCTCATCACCCCACTGGAGGAGCAGATGATTGACACTTCCACTGAGCCAATAGGAGCTGGAGGGAGGGACACATGACCGTCATGACAAACACAGGAGAATGTAGTTCTTCCACACTACTCATACTATTACTGGAGTATGTAGTGTGTTTACTGTGTGCTACAGGAATAAAAATCTTTACAGATATAAAGCTGATTCATTTGATAGAGTGAGATCTTTGGAGGACATGAGATTGTAATGAGTTTGATGAGAGTTTCTGTACCTTCAACATTTACTTCAAGATCTTCAAAATCTGTAGACGTGTCTATGCCATTTGAGTGATAGAGATATACTCTGTAATTCCCTGAATCTGCTCTGATCACACGGTTTATTATCAGAGTCCCATTAATGACTGTAACTTCAGGTCTGTTACTATAAAGATCACATTCATTCTTTTTAATCCTGTCATTCTTTAATCTACAAACTGGATCAGTTTCTGTGTTGTAGTTTATTCTCTTTTGTATCTTCATGTTATATCCACTAGTGTCCAGCAGCATCACCATATTGAGTTTGTGTCCCAGAGCTGCGTAACAAAGATCAGCCTGATTAAACCAGCAGAACCAATCCAGACCTGAAGAACAAAACACACACATAAACAAAGGTGGAACAGTGGATTTAAAGGCGTGAAAGTAAGACAGAGAGCTGTGGGAAAGTAAGAAAAGTATCTGAATCCTTTTTAATAAAATGTTAGATTAGTTTGGAATGTGAAGTAATATGTTTATACTGTTATACTTTACAAAGAAGGAATTTCAAGAAGAGAGCTTATTTTAAGAGTTTATTCAGGTGAAGGTATACGTGATGAATTCACATAATGCACATATAATGCCTTCACATAATGAACTTAAAGCCACAATCTTCACATTTTTACTTCACATAATTACTCCACTAACTCTACAGTGTAAAGAAAACACTGTTAAAATCCTACACAAAACTTTTACACTTAAAAGTTTGATGTGAAAGTGACTCACATGCAGCAGTTTGCAGCAGCAGCATCAGTCCAGAGATGAGCATCATTTCTCTAAAGTCCAGTTTCCAGAAGAGCCCAATCCCAGCAGAAGAGTGTGATGCTGCTTCGGTCACACAATCACTTCTCTCCGACAGAAGAGACCAACTGACACTCAATTGTGCTCACAATATATTAATACACCTACTGCAGTTTCTGTGAGAAAAGAGGAAGTTGAGATGATTACTAGAGCAGTTTGGAATTCAACATCTTGCACAAACCAAGTTACAAAAATAACCAACATATAATTTTTTTTTTAATTGTTGTTTTGTTTTGTTTTGTTTTGTTTGTTTTTGTCATTGTGTGGCAGCAAGGAAATTTTGCTGTTGTGAGAATAAAAACCATTGTCTGATTAACAAACATCTACTAAAGAAAACATCTGTCATGATGTGCACGTCTTTTGTTAACTTTTACACAAGTTTGAATCCATGAGGTCTGGCACAAAATCATAATGTCAAACATACAGGAAAAACAGAATTCAGTTGTTATAAGGACATTTATAATGTTTTACATCCTGCATATGTTGTTTAAAATTGTATTAACAAAGCTCTCAGTGATTACTGCAGTTTGTAAAAACATTTGTCCAAATATTCACACTTGCAGTCTTTGCACTTGATCACTTGTCTACTTATATGACGTATTTCCTGTTTGACCCAGAGCATGTGAAAACCACAAGTGTGTGAAGAACTACCTGATGGGTATTTATAGAAGGGTTTTTATAGTGTGATAAAAATGCAAGTGTTTACAGAGCTTTATTTAGATTTTCAATACTTTGCATTTAAAACAAGCTTCTAAATATCTGATCAATAGCCTCTATAACAGATTTCTAATTAAGTGATAAAAAGCAATTGGAAATGTCGTATAAATTGCACATACTCGTCTTTGCACCATTAAAATGTGCAATACTTTAGTATGTTTTGCTACTAAATTAAATGTAATATCTATTATTTATATTTTATTTACATTGGAAGGGCTTCCACAACATCTTGCGAGATCTCTGCAAAAAGTCTCACAATTTATTTCAAGAACATGGTGCATGATGGGATATGCTTAAGAGCACTGTCCTTTGGCATTTTGAAGTCCTTGGACAGTCTTGTGCCCTTACTTTCTGTTGCGTGTGTAACCCCAGTAGCAATTACCCACTATGCTAAAGTGGGGGCCTGGGTAAGTATACAGGTTAACTACAATAAACCGATTAACTGTTTTCCCTCCTGCAGCAATAAAGACTGAGAATTCAAAAGCTTGGTTTACGTGTGTTTTATATGTATCTGAGTGAACAGATGAATTAAAGCAATGTAAATACAAAAAAAAAAAAAAAAAGTGTTCAAGTAACACAAAGTAGTTGCAAAAACAAATCCACTATGTCACATGATTTCCTTTTAACGGAAATCATGTGATACGTGGAAATAAAACAACCTCTTAGGCCTTTTAAGTGTTAGATACCTTTAAAGTGAATTAACCTTGTGGCTTTAACTGAATTACTTAATATAAACTTCCAATGGATACAAGGTTACAATTGGGATTAAGAGCCCCACAAACGACTTAGTACATTTGGTTAACAAATAACAATTATGTGGGCCCACACTCGCACTCTCACTCACACACCCACCCTACCAGTGGTGGGTTAAGAGTCTTTGGTGCCCCTGGACATCGACACCTAAAAAATATCTTTGAGAAAATTTGCATTTAAATACATTTAATCCAAGTATTTTTGTATTTTCAAAACACATAAATTACTTTGTCAATCAACCTCCTTATTAGACTGCTGATTTCCTGCAGGAATGGGCAGTATTTTAAATACATGTATTTAAAATATTTTTTTTGAATTTTTGTATTTAAATACCTTTGGAAAAAGTCAAATGTATTTTGTATGTAAATACATTTAATCTTAGTAGTTTTGTATTTAGTATTTTGTATACTTGTTGCAGCAGGAAATCAGCAGTCTAATAAAGAGGCTGATTGGCAAAAAGCATTTTTATGTATTTTGAAAATACAAAAATACTATTTTGTATTTCAAATACATGTTTTTGAAATACTGCCCATCCCAGACTGCATTTAACAAATGTATTGGACCAGCACCCAGTGTAAGGTTTTGCCACAGCTGCCCTAAACTAAGTACTGGTGATTACCAAAATCATTTTTAATGTTTCTGTAATGGTTAATCCACCAGTATGTGTAAGATCTTTAGTCAAAGTAGTGTTTCTAATGCTAAAATATAATTATTGTTGGGATTGAATGGATTCAAAGATAGATTGCACAAAAGGTTAATCAAAAGCAAGTCTTTGGGAGCAACTAGAAACTATTTGGATGTCAGTAACAACAGAGACTGTGGAAAAGTGCATTAAAACAATATCAGCAAGAAAGCAAGCTTTTATCAAAGCCAAAGGCATACAAAATAAAAATAAAATATTTATTTATTTGGTTTATTAATTTTTTGGTTATTATGTGTGAATGAAGACAACTTAGTTGTTTGTTATTTGCCTAACAAATAACAATACAATTTTTAGTTTGACGGGTGGTCTGTTAAGCACTGTGTATAGCTACATGAACTGAAAATAAAACTTACAAACTCACTTGTTTACACTCTGCCTTTTTTTTTTTTTTTTTTTTTTTTGATTGCCAACGGCTGCAAAGTACAGCACGAAAGCGCAAGGCTGACACTCTGTAGCGAATTCACACATATATATGTGAGGTATTTTAATTTCAGTTGAAGAGACGGGAGTTGCGAGACAGAATCTGGTTAGAATAGAATCTGGTTAGGCGTCGAAACGAAAGCGCACGAGTTCACGCAGTTTGTGTGAATCCAAGACGTCCTCGCTGCAGCCTGTAGCACGATGACGTATTGGATCAGATCCAATGAATTTCATATGTTATCCCCAGGAAGCACATATCAGTGTTGTATCCATTATTATAAGGATACAACAAGTACTGTAAAATAATTGATATGCAGACGTTGGACTGCAAATAGCCAATTATTAAGATATAGATCACTCTGACAGAGTTAGCCTAAATGTCTTTTTGATTATATCCGACATGTTTATTTAAATTTAGTTGGGGATATTAGATTAATGCCCCTACATTTTGTTTATTTAGATTTTATATTATTCCAATATAGCTATAACAAACATTTTCAATAATAATAAAAAAACAACCATTAAATTTATATTAAGACTTTACTTCGCTAATAACGCCTCAGTCAGGTCAAAGAAATGTTTTATTAGTTTATGTTCACACTATCGTCTGATGCAGTACAAAACTACAAAAGTCTCCCAAGAGAGAGAGAGAGAGAGAGCGCTGTCATAACGGAATGGATGGTCTATGTCTTTAGCCATTAGGTCGATCTATCTCCAGGGATTTCACTTGCATATAAACCACAAAAAATAGAAATTGTAATCTTTGTGTTAATATGCCTTGTCCCCGACCGTGTGTGCGTTTATTTGTTGGTCATGGATTAAAATACCCGGTAAAGTTCTTTATAACGAGTCTATCGGTTAAAGGAACCCCGACTGACAGGATTGTATTCCTTCTTTTTATTTTTCATACGGTATAAAAAAGATGTCCGCATATTTTAGTAGGCCTATAACTTTTATACTCTGTCACGGCACAGAGAGTGAGAACGAAAAATAATATTTGATTCATGAACAAATTATTGACAGAACTATCAGAGGAAAAAATCGCTTGTCTTACCGGAGAAAATTTATTTGCGTGGTGCCCACGGAGTTGGCGAGTGTTTCCCCGCAGCAACAGAGGAGCTCCGGGCTTTTCCAGTCACCCGGAGCGCTATCTGGTCCGCACTCCTCCGTTGAAGGTTGATCCGGCCAATGCTAATCACCCCACCTTGTGTGAATGGGATGAACGCGACAGGTGTAATCCTTCACACTATCACCTGCACTCGCTAAATTAAGTTATTATTAGCACGATTCACATTACAGATGTGGCGAATGACTCTGAATCACCAGGACTTTCAGACAGAATATCCTGTTTTGGGCGAACTACGCAGTCTTATATTTTCCGCGCTCCTTCTTGCGTCTCTCCCCTTTCTTTCCGCAAGCCCCCGCCCTCCTCATCATAATCGTGGATCACGTAAACACGCAAACAAAACATTAAATAATTAAAGAAGATGAATCATTATTTTTATACTATAGACATAGTATGAAACACTAAAGACACAACATAAAATATACGTTATAATATAAATAAACATATAACTCACAGTGTAATAACACATAATCTTCACACTAACCGGGTTACACCCTCCCCCTTCTAAATGTTTAATGTCCCCATCAAACTTTTGGGGATTTTACACATGCTTAATTGTGTTTTTCTCTCTCACTACATTTATTGCACAAAGCGAGAGGGTGGCACCAAAAAGTGTTGCAATTATTTCTTCTACCCTCTGAATCAAAACGGCAGTGTACCAGCTTACCATAAGTAGTAGTATGTACCTGACGGTTTGTAGATTGGCCCAGCTCGTCATAACTGAGTTTAATTACACAGCAAAATTGAAAGTGTTAAATTCACTATATTCCTATAATACTGGTGCAGGTCCAGGACAGTAAACAAAAAAAAAAATTAGATTAAACAAAGAAAAGAGAGGGGAATGAATGAATAAAACACTGCACTAGTAACTTTTGATTATGAAATGTGCGTTAAAGGGTTAGTTCACCCAAAATGAAAATTCTGATATTTTCTGACCCTCATGTTGTTCTATACTCAAAGGTCTTTTGTCCATCTTTGAAACACACGTGAATATACTGTAATGAAAACAGAGATTTTTTGTCCATGCATCCAGTCCACACAGCTACCACCTTGATGCTTAAAAAGTCCTTAAAGAGACTGCAAAACTAATTTATATGAATTGAGTAGTTTAGTCCAATTTTTTTTGATGAGACAGTCACCTTATATAATGAACTAATTGAAATTAGGCTTTTATTTACAAATAGCAATAGCAAAATTCCGTTTACCTGATGTTTCAGTTGATAAATGTTTATATATGAATAAAAAGCCTAAATTCAATCTGTTTATCACAGAAACATTCTGAAGCATCATAATGGTATTTGCCAGTGAAGAGAGAAATCTCTCTGATTTCATAAAAATAATTACATTTGTGTTTTGAAGATGAACAAAAGTCTTAAGTGTTAGGAATGACATAAGGGTGAGTACATGACTACTTTGATTTCAGTAAATTAACCTTTTAATCAAAACGAAAGACAAACTTTGCAACAGTATTGAGTTTTACCTTATGGAAGTGCACAAGTCTGTCTCACCCTAATTTTCTTCTTCATCACTTGACTGTTTTTCCAGGGCATCTTGGGCAATCTGATTAAACATGACAACAATACAGGTGACAACTCAAGACTAGTAAAATGATGGAAAGGAATTATTACACAGACAAATCAAATGTTGACAAAAACATGCATACATACCCAGAGAATGGAAAAAATGAGCACTTGTGCTGAGGGTTGAGAATCTTGTGGGTGAAGCAAAACAATTTCATGATTCATGTCTGTCAAGGCTTGATTCATACAGACATACAGATAAATCTTTTACACCATCATATTATGAATGCCCTAAAACAATGTGTGAAGTGTTTATACATTTAAGTAATATATTTACCATCAGGTGTGCCAGCAGAAACAATTTCTTCTGGACAACTTAAATGTAGATGCCTTCGATTTGTGTCCGATTCCACACTGGTATCTGGGTCTTTTAACTGAAAAGTAATTTTCACAAATAAAGACATCATTAATTTATTTTTTCATATTAAGCAAAATCTTAGTGATTTAAAAGCAAATCGAAAAGCTTTGCAACCTGGAAACAAGCCCTGTGGACGTTTTAGTATCAGCTTAAACATGGTTGCTATATGTCTGGTTTTTATTAGTCAGTTTACAAGCAGTAGTACTTACCTTCATTGAGAAAATCTTGGAATGCACGATCGGTAGGCAGTTCCACAAATTTCTTCACTCATTGATATTGAACTTTCACCAGCATGACGACAGCTGTTGGGCAGGAAAAACGCAAATAGTCGTTAATATTAAATAATGTTAGCAAGCAGCTAATTTACAATCATAAGATCCATTTGTCATCTCTCAAACGATATATAATTTAATGTACACAAACGTTTAAATATGAATCGCGCACGTCACGTCAGGCACAACTATTCTTTTCATACGCGGCCAAAATATAGTTCAGCAAAACGCTGGATTGCATGATCGCTCTTTGCACTGTACTTTGGAGAAGAGTGTAACTGCGGCGGTGTGGATATTTAAAAAAAAGATTCGCGCCTAACCGTTTGCTGCTCGCTCAAGTTAACAGAACGTGAACAGAACATGAAAGGAATCACAGAAATTATCGTGTAATTTTCACCCCAAAGTCTGAAATAGTGTTGCATGTGCAAACTAATCAGCATTAACTCCTCTTAACTTACCTCAGTTTGCGAGCTGGCCTCTGGCTCGTGACGGTGGTCTGCCGCGCCAAGCACAAATACTGTTAGCTCTCCGATGTTACAGAATTTGCAATATTATACTAAATGTTGAAAAATGTAAATTTATATAAAAAAAATTATAGAATTAAATGGTTAAACATATATTATACCTGTGTTTGATCATCTCCGCTCCTCGCGGTCGTCCGCCACTAATCAAAACGGAAATAATGTGCAAGGATCGGAAATAGAATCAACTCGTCACTAGAGTCAATTATATGAACTCGTTGTAATAACACTGACTCTGAACACTGACTTACACTGCAAGTGTTCATGTCGTTCAAATTAACACCAGAATCAACACTTTTCAACACTGGAAAATTAACACCATAAAAACAGCTCTATACACTGTAAATTTTGCTGTGTACTAGTCGACTTTCCCTTTTAGGTCTTGTTTCCTTATTCGGCTCCCGACCACCTAGATTACTCTCACTCTCAAGTTCTTCCAGGAAAGGAAAGTCATTCCTTTCTTCCACTGGAGTGTCAACGCCCTGGTCCTGACTAGGATCTTCTACAGTGGGTATTATCATTACATCTTTCTCATGATTGTCCCCGGGCCTGGGTGCTTTATGCTTCCCTGTAATAGACACTTTCCTATCTTGAGGAACAGGTGTCCGGTTCTGAGACTCTGGTAGCCTCCAGAGTTTATCAAGGGTCTGCAGAGGGATGTAAGTATCAACCTCTTTGGAATCAGAAGATGCGTCATCATCCTCATCTTTTTCTTCCACAGGTACACCGGCTATCCCTTTTTCACCAAGCTTAATTTTCTGCCATGTCTGGGACCTTGTTACTGTTCTCTGGGGTACGTCCCTTTCTTCTTTCTCTTCTGGTATCCTTCTGGCATTCCTTGTCAATCAACCTCCTTATTAGACTGCTGATTTCCTGCAGGAATGGGCAGTATTTCAAATACACGTATTTCAAATACTTTTTTGAATTTTTGTATTTAAATACCTTTGGAAAAAGTCAAATGTATTTTGTATGTAAATACATTTAATCTTAGTAGGTTTGTATTTAGTATTTAGTATACTTGTTGCAGCAGGAAATCAGCAGTCTAATAAAGAGGCTGATTGGCAAAAAGCATTTTTATGTATTTTGAAAATACAAAAATACTATTTTGTATTTCAAATACATGTTTTTGAAATACTGCCCATCCCAGACTGCGTTTAACAAATGTATTGGACCAGCACCCAGTGTAAGGTTTTGCCACAGCTGCCCTAAACTAAGTACTGGTGATTACCAAAATCATTTTTAATGTTTCTGTAATGGTTAATCCACCAGTATGTGTAAGATCTTTAGTCAAAGTAGTGTTTCTAAAGCTAAAATATAATTATTGTTGGGATTGAATGAATTCAAAGATAGATTGCACAAAAGGTTAATCAAAAGCAAGTATTTGGAAGCAACTAGAAACTATTTGGATGTCAGTAACAACAGAGACTGTGGAAAAGTGCATTAAAACAATGTCAGCAAGAAAGCAAGCTTTTATTAAGGCCAAAGGCATACAAAATAAAAATAAAATATTTATTTATTTGGTTTATTATTTTTTTTGGTTATTATGTGCGAATAAAGACAACTTAGTTGTTTGTTATTTGCCTAACAAATAAAATAACAATACAATTTTTAGTTTGACGGGTGGTCTGTTAAGCACTGTATATAGCTACATGAACTGAAAATAAAACTTACAAACTCACTTGTTTACACAGTTTTTTTTTTTTTTTTTTTTTTTTTTTTTTTTGATTGCCAACGGCTGCAAAGTACAACACGAAAGCGCAAGGCTGACACTCTGTAGCGAATTCACACATATATAAGTGAGGTATTTTAATTTCAGTTGAAGAGACGGGAGTTGCGCGACACACCGCACATGCTCCTGGATAGAATCTGGTTAGGCGTCGAAACGAAAGCGCACGAGTTCACGCAGTTTGTGTGAATCCAAGACGTCCTCGCTGCAGCCTGTAGCACGATAACGTATTGGATCAGATCCAATGAATTTCATATGTTATCCCCAGGAAGCACATATCAGTGTTGTATCCATTATTATAAGGATACAACAAGTACTGTAACATAAGTGATATGCAGACGTTGCACTGCAAACAGCTAATTATTAAGATATAGATCACTCTGACAGAGTTAGCCTAAATGTCTTTTTTATTATATCCGACATGTTCATTTAAATTTTGTTGGGGATATTCGATTAATGTCGCTACATTTTGTTTATTTTGATTTTATATTATTCTAATATAGCTATTACAAACATTTTCAATAATAATAAAAAACAACAACCATTAAATTTATATTAAGACTTTACTTCGCTAACAACGCCTCAGTCAGGTCAAAGAAATGTTTTATTAGTTTATGTTCACACTATCGTCTGATGCAGTACAAAACTACAAAAGTTTCCCAAGAGAGAGAGAGAGAGCGCGCTGTCATAACGGAATGGATGGTCTATGTCTTTAGCATTAGGTCAATCTATCTCCAGGGATTTCACTTGCATATAAACCACAAAAAATAGAAATTGTAATCTTTGTGTTAATATGCCTTGTCCCCGACCGTGTGTGCGTTTATTTGTTGGTCATGGATTAAAAAACCCGGTAAAGCTCTTTATAACGAGTCTATCGGCTAAAGGAACCCCGACTGACAGGATTGTTTTCCTTCTTTTTATTTTTTATACGGTACAAAAAAGATGTCAGCATATTTTAGTAGGCCTATAACTTTTATACTCTGTCACGGCACAGAGAGTGAGAACGAAAAATAATATTTGATTCATGAACAAATTATTGACAGAACTATCAGAGGAAAAAATACACCTCATTTTTTCATAAAGACTAAACAAAATTGTAATTAGCAGATTTTTATTTCCAAAACGAATCAAACGAATAAAAAATAAACATAACTCATATCCTAAAACTCTTTCATTCAAAACTACGTCATCGTTGCTTAAATAAAGTTTGAATACACTTACTAGTTTAAAATCACAGTATAATATTATTTGTGTAGGCCTATGAAAGGCACCTATATCTCGTAATTACTGTTTAATTTACATTAAATACTAGCTTCAATGACAGCCCCAATACTGCTCGTGCGCCTCAGACATCCAATACGTATTGAATCAGATCCAGCTACGTCATCGCGCTACAGTCTGCAGCGAGGACAGACTCCTTAGTACGTTCTAATGAATATATATAGGCCATGGCTAAACAGACGTTTGAGAATACATCGCTTGTCTTACCGGAGAAAATTTATTTGCGTGGTGCCCACGCAGTTGGCGAGTGTTTCCCCGCAGCAACAGAGGAACTCTGGGCTTTTCCGGTCACTCGAAGCGCTATCTGGTCACCCCCCTTGTGTGAATGGGATGAACGCTACAGGTGTAATCCTTCACACTATCACCTACACTTGCTAAATTAAGTTATTATTAGCACGGTACAAATTACAGATGTGGCGAATGACACTGAATCACATTTTTTTCCGTTTCGAATGACGTCCTGCTCTTATCTGTATGACTGTAAATGACAGAGTATTAAGTTGTTTCCGCTGCTGAGGAAAGAAATTCAAGTGATGGCGCTGGCGCCTCGCGCGCTCACACAATCAGTGCACTGTTTATTATCAAAGAAAAACACCGTCAACCAAACATATTAAAAGTTATTAAGCTTAATTAAATGTGTCTGTTGTAAGGTAGCCCAGGGGCGTTTCTAGGATTTGAAAACATTCGGGGCTGGTGCCAAAACATAAGGGGCTAGTGGTGGTGGAGGATGGGATTAACATCATATTTACGTAAAATTTTGTTAGACACAGGTGGGTGAACCTGGATCCTTCTAGGGAGGTCTGGGGCCATGCAAAATTTGAGTTATTTTAAATGAAAATTCATTAATCTGCTGCACTTTAAGAGTTCAAAAATAAGAGCTCCAAGTTAACCCATGTTCAGTGTGCAAAATGAACAAAGAAAAAAGGCCAATGACTTGACTCACCCCTCTTCTGATACTATGAAAACATCGGATCATGAACTGATCATGTGAGAATTTTTTTTTTTTTTTTTTTTTTTCTGTTTTAATTTTTCTGGACTCCTTTTAATGGTTACATTTAATTTTATTAATCAAAAACAACAACAACAACAACAACAAAAACGTGTAATTAATTAAAACAATGAAACTTTAACATCAATTTATCAAAAGTTATGTTTAGGGCTCTCTGAAATTGTTACCAAATTTGTTTTGGCATGTCTATTTATTTGAATGCATAAAACAACTTTTATTTACTTCTACAACATCCTTATGAAATTCTGTGTTGTGTATTTAAATTTTTCTGATTATCAAATAAAGGCAAACAATGTTAATGTATCTTTTAATTAATGAAAATTAAATTTTATTTTTGGCAAATAAAGGGGAAGTACTATTAAAATTTAGAAGATGGAAGAAATATTGTGCAACAAAGTTTTAATTTTTTAACAGTAGCAGTAGTGGTAGTACTATGGTATGTACATTCTACTGAATGATAAAAGTAATATATATATATATAAAAAGTAATAATAAAGTATAAATTAATATATTTCTGGCACAATGTCTACAAACTAAACCGAACTTTTATTTTGGCGGGTTGCCATGAATACCTTTTCATTTCTGTTAGTATATAACCCTGGTTTTACTAAAATAAAAGTGGGAAATGCTCACGAAGTACTCTGGAGAGTTCTGGAGAAGTTGTTCATGCAATTTTTGTTATGGCTGACGCTGAAATCACCGCGAGCGTTACGTGTGTGTAGTAAAGGAAACCGCGGGTACGTCTGCACCATTCATTCATAAAGAGACAAGCAGAACATGCAGGATTCATATTTAAATGGTATTTTGCGGCTGGATATTTACAGATACTAGTCCATATCGCGATTTGATTTAAGTGTAATGACCGGCTTTTGATTAATTCATTCAAACTTCGACAGTTCCGTAAATGCCTCGGAAAACATAGGGCTATACCAACTCGTAAAAACATTCGGGGCTAGAGAAAAATCTTTCGGGTCTCGAGCCCCGAATGATTAGCCCTAGCGACGCCCCTGCAGGTAGCCTATAGGCCAAAGGGATCATCACTATAGCTGCTGACTGTTATTTCACTTGCATATTATTGGGACCCGACTGAAGAGGCCTTCTTTACAAAAATATTCTAGCAGGTAAATTCAAACAGGCTATGGAAACTTTGGACTGAATGAGAGATGCAGGTCCAACGTCTGTGCAAGTTTCAGTGTCGATTTAAATAAATGCCTTTCGGCGTTTAAAATAAATGTTGTTTATAATGGCACTAATTTTAAATAGGCTAGCATATTTTAATTTGACATATATTTTTTATTCTTGTTTGTTTTCCGAATACTATTAATTTAAGGATTTGCCATGAAGTGAGGTGAAGTAAATGTTAATGTTTATGTGTACAATGACAGCGCGGAGAGAACGCACAGAGACCTGCTCTGGATGTTTAGTTGGCAGAGAAAATAAAACAACAATTAATACTCAATATTAATTAATTAAACTCTGTGTCGAGCCATCGTTCAAAGCGTGGTTGTTCGATGAAAAAAAAAATGTAAAAATGTAGTTGCAATAAAAGCGTTAATTATCCCTTTAACTGCAGCAGAGGAGGACGCACGTCCTGATTTTGCTGAGTTAGATGTGTTCCTGGGTCAACATATTTTGTTGACCCTGGAACAACATTTCAATCTAAAAATTTAAACTTTACCACATCCCTACACCTAACCTTACCCATGAGTAATCCCTAAAATCAAAGGAAATGATAGATGAATGACACTGATGTGCAAGCACTAAACACTAATTGTAAGCCTAAACTTCACAAAAACTATAAACTGTTTTTTTTTTTTTCAAATCTGGGCTGCGTTTCCCAAAACCAGCTATGGTCGCAAGTTCCGTCGTTACTAATAGAGTTCAATGGACCTAACCACCATAGTTAGCTAACGATGCTTTTGGGAAACGCACCCCTGATTGGTTAATCACAATGTTGTTCCAGGGTCAACAAAGATGTTGATCCAGGAACATGTCATACTTGGTAAAATCAGGTTCTGCAGAGGGGGACTATTATATACGCGAAGCTGCGGAAGAACTGAGGGGGTTGTGGTTTGATCTTCGGCTGGTCAGTCAGCAGAAAGGGGAGTTTCATTCCACCCACGTGTAGAAATCGAATATTCAAGCTGTTTATTCATTTTTCCACCCCTGAACGAAAAACGAAAAATCAAGCTGAATTCTTGTTTTTCGTTTTTCTGGAAAAAAATGAAAAAACGAAAAAGGAGCCGTTTTCTCATGTTTCTTTCAATATTATATCAAAAAACGCATGGACGAATGATACACGGATTTAAATGTTTCAAAAGTTTACTTGCATCAGCTGCGTGGGAAAAAATGGCATGTAAACAATTTTAAGACTATTTTAGGCCATGCTCATTGCTGGTCTGATATTGGGCTATAACCAAGCAGTTAAAACTAGACCACTGATTGCCTCGATTTCGCCGGTTGGGCTAAAAGCAGACTACACATAGCCCATCCAAATCAGAGCTAAATCGTGGCTATATATATACCATGCCATGAAATGACACTTACATCTTAGTAGATATTATTGACACTGCAAACATGATGGTATATCAACCGTCTCATGCGTTGCCTGACCAAAAACTACAATGAATCAGATTTGACTATGAGTGGGCTACAAATAGCCGGTCTGACAATGAGCTAAATCTTGGCTACAAACAGGCTACGCATAGAACATGTCAAAGAAATGAAACCAAACACATTGTAAACGCTGTTCACTTTGCTTACGTGATGGAATATCATACATCTCTCAAGTTATTTTGCCAAAAAAATGACATGTATCCAAATTCAAGGTTTTTGGGCTAGAAGGGGGTCACACATAGCCGGACTATATCGGGGTTATAGTCAACCGAGACGGGGAAATGACGTCTATTGCTTGCTGGGTTCACACTATCACCTACACTTGTGTGGCGAATGACTCTGAATCACCAGGATTTTCAGACAGAATATCCTGTTTTGGGCGAACTACGCAGTCTTATTTTTTCCGCTCTCCCCCAGCGGGCACCTTGATGTCAATTTGACGTCAAATATTAGTCAAGATTTGACCAAGATGCTTTATAGCATAATTTTAATTTCAGCTTGGATGCCAATTTCTTCTGGTGGTTAATTATGTAAAAATAGGAGGTTATCCTGCACTGAAATTGGCTTAATATATATGTAGGCCAATATGTTTGACGTTCAATGTACGTCAATTCAACGTCAAGTTTTAAACGTTTAATTGATGTCATATCGACGTCATATTGACATCAATGATTAGTATGTTTAATCAGAATTTATGTAAAGTTAAGGTGTACTATGAATTTGTCATTAGCTTGATTAAGTTTAAATAGAATTATTTTTTTCGTTAAATGAGGTTTTGAAACACATCCATGTCATCTTTTGAACCATGATGTGTTGGATTTGTGCATGGAACACAACTGCTGTTTGTGGACTTGTAACTTCAACTAGAAATTTATTGTTATTATTATTTTTTTTATTTTTATTTTTATTTATTTATTTATTTTTTTTACTCATGCTGAAATTGAAGGTAAACAGTCGAGTGATTATTAAATTTACCAAAAATACTTATTTTTTTTATTTTTTTTATTGATAGTGCTATCATAATACTGTATACTGGCAAATACAGCATTATAGATGTGACATTTTGTGTTAAGGATGTGACATAAATTCTTGAATATGTATGTGTTACCAATATACTAAACCATCTGCTTATATTTTAATAAACCCTTGTTGATAGAGTTTAAACATCAGAAAAATATCAGTCTATATAGTTTTCTATGTTAAAAAAGAGAAATAATCATGTGTTATGGATGTGACAAAAAAGGACACCGTTTTTGAAAGAATAGGTCTATACTTTGTAGGATTTCTTCAAATTAAAATGCACAAACCAGATGCAATAATACCCAACAAATAGAGAAGCGATGGCTCTTCAAAGAATAATGTTATTTTAATTTTGATAAATATGTACTGTTATGGATGTGACAAGCCTGAAAATAGCAATTACCAGACTATGGAAAATCATGCACTACAAAAAAAAAAAAAAAAATTAAAAATAAATAAAAAAATGCTTTAAGAGAGACCTGGGTCATGGCTATTTGTACCACCAAATGTTCACATCTGTGCTGTCAGTATAGAAAAAAACTTTGGTAAAAACGTTATTTTTTCATGGTAAGGTTGACTTTTGCATGGAATTACCATTTGCTGTTATTACGATATAATTGTAAAACCAGCATTTACAGTATTACAACAACAATTATTAATTATTGTAAAATTTACATTAGGCCTAATTTTTCACAGTGAAATTTTTCACTTTGACATTTCATGTCTGGTGAACAAAAACAGGCTTCCCTTCAGATTTTAAAATTATTCAGATTTCCTTAATTGACCAAGATGAAATGTATGACCCTATAAAATCAATTTTATTTTTTCCATTTTTTTTTCTTTTTAATTTTTCTTGACTCCAACAGACAAATAAAAAATATATATTAATAATAAAAAGTATGTCTAATTAATTGAAATCATGAAAAAAGTAATTTAACGGTAATTTATTAAAAAAGTTATTAAAAGTTTAACAAAAAATAAAAAAATTTTTGGCTCTATGAAACGTGCATTTTATTTTCTCAAATTCAGTTTGTGTTTTCCAATAATTTTCTGGAATTATGAAAAATGTAGGGCCATAATGGACATTTATTGAGAAAGCATTCTCTGGTGTTAACACACCTGTAGATGGTGCTCTTTTACTCATTTCCGAGTTTCCGTTGAAACGCGTCATCACTGCCTTGTGAAAATTGGTCCATTCTGAAGTCGAAGCTTCCAGAAAGCGGATCTCTGACACGTTTTATCAGGTGAGTAAATGTGTTATCTTATGAAATATAAAACAAGTTATACTGGGTAACTGTTAACACTTAGAAGGTTGTGTTAGAATGAACTATGACTTGCAATGCAACAGCAACGTGCAATGATTTTGTGTGTGTGTGTGTGTGTGTGTGTATTCGAATTTCCCGCCAGTATGTGGCCTGTATATTAACGTTACCAGTGTGGTTGAAGCTTTGGCTATGTGAACATATAGCCGGTTCGCTAGATGTAAACATACTGGTCCCGATATACACTTCCTGTTTCTTTTTTTTTTTTACTTTACACAAACATCACAAAAAAATACAACCAACATAACATTTGACGGATGAAAATGTTACATTAGCACCTTTAAGATGTATTTGTATATGTGGAAAAAAAAAAAAAAACAGGAAGCTTCTGGACCAGTGTTGTTTACATCTAGCGAAATGGTCTATAAAATATGACTATAAGCATTGTATTGTAAGTCTAACATTAATGATTTTGAAATGATTTTGAAATGTCAAGGGGATGATGCGTTAACCGTTTGTGTTCAGACTAGAGCTCCGCGTTAATTATTTGAATCTTAACGAACATCTCCCTGCTTTCACGGGGGTCCGTGTATTTGTGAGTCCATTCATTTTTTCGTTATTTATCCCAGAAATTAAATAAGGAAAATGCGGTTTCTTCTTGTTCAAACTGATTAATAAGCAGAAACATACCTTTTCACTATTATTTCATTAAAATAAGAGATTCGTGTTTCATTAGAAAGAATGCTCCCCTTATGTAGATTGCATGCAACACATTCAGAGAATGATTAAGTTATCTTAAGTAAGTTGTTGCAGTTGCCAGAGTCCCAAACTGAAATAACACTTCTCTAAAAGTAGGCTTTTGAGTATGGATGAGATGTACTTAAGCAAGTGTTCATACTGGAATTATCAGAGAATATAGAACACACACCTTGCAAAATATGTGAATTCTATTTTGTGTAGCACCAATTTTAGTCGAATCGGGTCAAGTAACACTTGTCAGTTCAATTTTGCATCTGAAAAATAGGACATTTTAAAATTGGACTATGTTGACTTTGTCCTGCTGGTGCAGCTTACTTGGAAATAATAGTGAGGATCACTGAGCCACTAGTTGGTTATCCATGCTTATTTAAAGAGTTTTAATTACTTTGTGGATTGTTATGTTAGTACGAGTGATGGTTAGTTGAAAATGTATACTGTATTTTAAAATGAGTGATACAAGTGTCTCTATCTTCATTCAGGTGCTGTACAGCAGTCAAAACCATCATCGTCAGAGGCTGACATTAAAAAATTCATGCGGAATTATCTCCGGTCTGCTCCCGACAGATGTGGGGGTATGGGACGCCGAAAGGGCCAGACAGCGATTGATCTGTGTTCTGATTCTGAATAGGTACAAGCTAGCATTTACACTACCAGTCAAAAGTTTATGAACCGGAAGATTTTTAATGTTTTTTTTAAGAATTTCTACTATTTACGAATTGTACTATTTTAAAATGTAATTTATTCCTGTGATTAAAGCTGAATTTTCAGCATTATTACTCCAGTCTTCAGTGTTGCATGATCTTTCAGAAATTATTCTGAAAATACTGATTTTCTGTTCAAGAAACATTTATTATTATTATTATTATTATTATTATTATTATTATTATTATCAATATCAAAAACAGTTGAGTACTTTTTTTCTGGATTTTCTGTTTAATAGAAAGATCCAAAGATCTGAAATATAATTTATGTAAAATAAAAAGCTTTTGTAACATTATACACTACACCATTCAAAAGCTTGGGTCATATATATATATATATATATATATATATATATATATATATATATATATATATATATTATATTATATTATATTATAGAAAATAATACTTTTATTTAGCAAGGATGCATTAAATTGATCCAAAGTGATGACAAAGACATAATGTTACAAAAGATTATTTCTATTTTAGATAAATGCTTTTCTTCTGAACTTTCTATTCATCAAAGAAACCTGAAAAAATACTACTTTGCTGTTTTCAGCATAATATAATAATAATAATAATATGTTTTTGAGCAGCAAATCATAAAATTAGAATGATTTCTGAAGGATAATGTGACACTTAAGACTGGAGTAATGATGCTAAAAATTAAGCTTTGAAATCACAGAAATAAATTACATTTTAAAATATATTCAAAGAGAAAACAGCTATTTTAAATAGTGCAAATATTTGAAAATTTTATTGTGTTTGCTGTACTTGGATCAAATAAATGCAGGCTTAGTGAGCAGAAGAAAATTATTTAAAAAAACATTAAAAATCTTACTATTCAAAACCATTTGATTGGTAGTGTATCTACATAGTCTATCTACAGTATGTTGTTAATTGGCCTTTTTTATGCTTTTGATTTACATTGTTACATTTACTGTAGTCCCTTCACGAGATAAAATCCAGTTCACATTTGTATTTTGGAATTGTATCTTGATAAATAAAATAGTTATTACATTTATTACTGCTGTGTCATTATTTTGGTTGTCTAGAATAGGACATAAATGTGTGGAAGTAATTGACGTTAATTTTTGATGTCAATTTGATTTACGTTTTTGACCTGTTTTTTGACGTCAATGTTTGATGTCAATTTGACATTAAGTTTTTGACGTCAATTTGGCGTCAAGTTTTTGACGTCAATTTGATTTACGTTTTTGACCTGTTTTTTGACGTCAATTTGACATTAATTTTTGACGTCAATTTGACATTAATTTTTGACGTCAATTTGACATCAAGTTTTTGACGTCAATTTGACATCAAGTTTTTGACGTCAATTTGATTTACGTTTTTGACATGTTTTTTGACGTCAATGTTTGATGTCAATTTGACGTCAGTTTGATATCAATTGCCCACTGGGCCTTCTTGCGTCTCTCCCCTTTATTTCCGCAAGCCCCCGCCCTCCTCATCTTAATCTTGGATCGCGTAAACAAGCAAACAAAACATTAAATAATTAAAGAAGATGAAGCATTATTTATATACTATAGACATATTATGAAACACTAAAGGCACAACATAAAATATACGTTATAATATAAATAAACATATAACTCACAGTGTAATAACACGTAATCTTCACACTCTCCGGGTTACACCCTCCCCCTTCTAAATGTTTAATGTCCCCATCAAACTTTTGGGGATTTTACACACTTAATTGTGTTTTTCTCTCTTACCTTACTACATTTATTGCACAAAGCGAGAGGGTGGCACCTAAAAAGTGTTGTAATTACTTCTACCCTCTGAAACAAAACGGCAGTGTACCGGCTTACCATACGTAATGTACCGGACGGTTTGTAGATTGGCCCAGCTCTTCATAACTGAGTTTAACTACTAGTCGACTTACCCTTTTAGGTCTTGTTTCCTTATTCGGCTCCGGACCACCTAGATTACTCTCACTCTCAAGTTCTTCCAGGAAAGGTAAGTCATTCATTTCTTCCACTGGAGCGTCAACACCCTGGTCCTGATCTTCTACAGTGGGTATTATCATTACATCCTTCTCATGATTGTCCCCGGGCCTGGGTGCTTTATCCTCACCTGGAATGGACACTTTCCTTTAGGAACAGGTGTCCGGTTCTGAGACTCTGGTAGCCTCCAGAGTTTATCAAGGGTCTGCAGAGGGATGTAAGTATCAACCTCTTCTGAATCAGAAGATGCCTCATCATCCTCATCTTTTTCTTCCACAGGTACACCGGCTATCCCTTTTTCACCAAGCTTAATTTTCTGCCGTGTCTGGGACCTTGTTACTGTTCTCTGGGGTACATCCCTTTTTTCTTTCTCTTCTGGTATCCTTCTGGCATTCCTTGTCAATCAACCTCCTTATTAGACTGCTGATTTCCTGCAGGAATGGGCAGTATTTCAAATACATGTATTTAAAATACTATTTTGAATTTTTCTATTTAAATACCTTTGGAAAAAGTCAAATGTATTTTGTATGTAAATACATTTAATCTTAGTATTTTTGTATTTAATATTTTGTATACTTGTTGCAGCAGGAAATCAGCAGTCTAATAAAGAGGCTGATTGGCAAAAAGTATTTTTATGTATTTTGAATATACAAAAATAGTAAGATTAAATGTATTTCGATACTACTATTTTGTATTTCAAATACATGTTTTTGAAATACTGCCCATCCCAGACTGCGTTTAACAAATGTATTGGACCAGCACCCAATGTAAGGTTTGTGCCACAGCTGCCCTAAACTAAGTACTGGTGATTACCAAAATCATTTTTAATGTTTCTGTAATGGTTAATCCACCAGTATGTGTAAGAACTTTAGTCAAAGTAGTGTTTCTAATGCTAAAATATAATTATTGTTGGGACTGAATGGATTCAAAGATAGATTGCACAAAAGGTTAATCAAAAGCAAGTCTTTGGGAGCAACTAGAAACTATTTGGATGTCAGTAACAACAGAGACTGTGGAAAAGTGCATTAAAACAATGTCAGCAAGAAAGCAAGCTTTTATCAAAGCCAAAGGCATACAAAATAAAAATAAAATATTTATTTATTTATTTGGTTTATTAATTTTTTGGTTATTATGTGTGAATAAAGACAATTTAGTCGTTTGTTATTTGCCTAACAAATAACAATACAATTTTTAGTTTGACGGGTGGTCTGTTAAGCACTGTATATAGCTACATGAACTGAAAATAAAACTTACAAACTGACTTTTTTTTATCATTCTCTGGTTTCTTTTATGTCTCCTTGTTTATCTCTTCATTCTATGATCAGGTTTCCTTGATTTGAACATGAAGCTGTTACATGACGCTGGGTGATTTCTTTAACAAATCGAACACATTTTTGTTTGTGGCTTTAGTGGCTACTGCAATTGTAAATGCAGTCTCAAATAACATTTCTGAAAGTAAACGTCTCTGAGTCTGATCATTGATGCCACAAACAAACATCTGGTCTAAGTTGCTCTGAAAATGAAGTCTTGTGCTAAATGATGCAATTCTGCTTCATACTCTGTCATTGTAACGGAGGACGCTAAGGCGGCGTTTGAATCCAATTGCGGAAGTTTATTACAAATGACAGTACACATAAACGTGGAAACAGGCAGAGGGTCGATTACCAGAGAAGCAGTCCAACAGCATACAACACATAAACGTAATCCAAGCAGTGTAGAGATAAAGCGGGCAGTGGGTCAAATACCGTGAAGTCAGTCCATAAACAGCAAACAATCCGATAGGGGTAATCCGAAAACTCAACAGTCCATAAACAAAGCAAGGTAACAACAGGTAATCCAACAGAGAAAATAAACGCTTGGTAAGACAGGTTAAACTGGCAATACTTCGCACTGTCTGAGCACATGGTGAGTCCTTAAATATTGCCAAACAGGAAGTAGCAGTAGAAGCAGCAGAGGGAGCATGCAAGCAGTCCTGGGTTGAGGGCTCCCTCTGCTGGCTTGGCGTTACAGAATCCCCCCCCCAGGAGCGACTCCTGGCGCTCAAACAATAACAACAGTCCAGGTGGGTAGGGGAACAGAGGCAAAGCAGGGGGTGGGAAGGAGGGCCAGGTCCATGTAGAGCAGGTGGGCCTGGATCGTGGAGCAGGGACAGACAGTGAAGCACTGGAGGACCTAGAGCATGGAGCAGTGGCAGACAGTGAAGCACTGGAGGTCCTGGGCCGTGGTGCTGTGGCAGACAGTGGAAACCTGGAGGACCTGGGCCGTGGAGCGACAGCAGACCGTAAAACATTGACGTGCCTGGGCCGCGGAGCAAAGACAGACAGTGGAACACTGGAGGTCCTGGGCCGTGAAGCAGTAGCAGACCATGTAGTACTGGAAGGCCAGGGCCGTGGAGCAATGGCAGAGTAGGGAACCATGGTGGGGCAGGCAGAGCAGGTAGAGCTGGGAGCCATGGCGACACAGGCAGAGCAGACAGAACAAGGGGCCACAGCGAGGCAGGCAGAGCAGAGAGCCGTGGCGAGGCAGGCAGAGCAAGGAGCCATGGCAAGGCAGGCAGAGCAAGGAGCCATGGCGAGGCAGGTAGAGCAGGCGTAACAGGGAGCCATTGCAGGGCATGCAGAGTGGTGTGTTCATAAATGATTTCTTTGGCCTTCTTGATTGCGACATGGCGGGCAGAGAGTTCATAGTAGGCCTTTGTAACTGTGACATGACGGGCAGAGAGTTCATGATAGGACGCCGCCCCCATAGGAGGATCTACAGCTTGCGCTGACACCTCTGGGGGCATGGGCGCAGATGCTTGGGCAAGTGTGGCAGAGCAATTATAAATGGCCTTCATGGCCGTGACAGGACAGGCAGAGAGTCCGTGGGGAAACGCCGCCCCTTGAGGAGATTCTGCAGCCGGAGCTACCACTTCTGGGGGCATTGGCGCAGACTCATAGACAGAGGAGGCCTCTGTCGTAGACTTGTGGACAGGCGTGGCCTCTAGAGCAGGTTCGTGGACAGACGAGGCTTCAGGAGCAGACTTGTGGACAGACGAGGCCTCTGGAGCACAGTGTGCAGCCCACACACTGAAAATGGCTATGGCCATTACAGGCAGCACAGTAGCTAGTGGGGTGTCTGTTGACCTTGTGTGTGCTGATGCTATGGGCTTGTGGCTTGTGAATGTGGGCTCTGCGTGGCTTGGGAGCGTGGGCTCTGCGTGGCTTGGGAGCGTGGGCTCTGCGTGGCTTGGGAGCGTGGGCTCTGCGTGGCTTGGGAGCGTGGGCTCTGCGTGGCTTGGGTCAGTAGATATGTGAGGTGGATTGAGAAGGTTAGAAGGGACCTGGTGAGGTTTTGGTAGGATAATAGCTTTTTGCCTTGACTCAGGGAGGCCTGCCGTGGCTGGACTTGACTCAGGGAGGCCTGCCGTGGCCGGACTTGACTCAGGGAGGCCTGCCGTGGCCGGACTTGAGTCGGGAAGAACGGCGGTGACTTGACCTGGCTTGTGCAGTCTAGCTGTGACTTGACTTGGCTCAGGGACAATAGCAGCAACTTGACTTGGCTCATGGAGATCAACTGTGGCGTGGCTTGGTTCAGGGAGATCAGCTGTGGCTTGACTTGGTTCATGAAGGTCAATTGTGGCTTGACTTGGCTCATGAGGGTCAACTGTGGCTTGACTTGGCTCAGGAATAACAGCAGCAACTTGACTTGGCTCATGAAGATCTGCTGTAACTTGGCTTGGCTCATGAAGATCAACTGTGACTTTGCTTGACTCAGGAACCACGGCTGTGACTTTGCTAGACTTGAGGGCTACAGCTATAGCTTTACTTGGCACAGGAGTAATAGCTGTAACTTGACTGGACTTCGGAAGAGCAGCTCTGACCTGACTTGACACAGGAAACACAGCTTTAACGTGACTTGACGCTGGAACAACAGCTGCAGCTTGACTTGACTGTGGAACAACAGCCGTGACCTGACTGGATTCGGAAACTTGACTTGACTCAGGAAACGCAGCTGTAACTTGACTTGACTTGGAAACTTGACTTGACTCAGGGGACGCAGCTGCAACGTGACTTGACTCAGGAACAACATGGCTTGGCTCAGGAACAACAGCTGTAACGTAACTTGACTCGTGGGGAACAGCCGTGACTTGGCTTGACTCGTGGGGTACAGCCGTGACTAGGCTTGACTCGTGGGGAACAGCCGTGACTTGGCTTGACTCGTGGGGCACAGCTGTGACTTGGCTTGACTCATGGAGAACCACAGCTGTGTCTTGGCTTGACTCATGGAGAACAGCTGTGACTTGGCTTGATTCATGGGGAACAGCTGTGTCCTTGCTTGACTCATGGAGAACAGCAGCTTTGGCTTGACTTGACTCTGTTGCTTGACTTGACTCTGTTGCTTGACTTGACTCTGTTGCTTGACTTGACTCTGTTGCTTGACTGGGCTCTGAAGCTTGGCCGGACTCTGGAACTGGACTTGACTTGGCAGCCTGACTGGACTTGGAAACTTGACTTGACCCTGAAACTCGACTGGACTTGGAAGCTCTTGACCCTGGAGCAGCAACTGTAGCTTGACTTGGTTCTGCAGCCTGACTTGGTTCTGTAGCTTGACTTGGTTCTGCAGCTTGACTTGGTTCTGCAGCTTGACTTGGTACAGGAACAGTAGCCGTAATCTTAGCTGCCCATACAGCCATTAGAGGTGAGTCCAGTACATGGGCCATCATGAGGCGTGGCTTGGAAACAGCGATTATTTTGTGAAGTGGCTCTGAGATGGCGGCCATCTTGTGAACAGGTTTGGGGTTGGCGGCCATCTTGTGAACAGGTTTGGGGTTGGCGGCCATCTTGTGAACAGGTTTGGGGTTGGTGGCCATCTTGTGGACTGGTTCTGGGATGGCAGCCATCTTGTGGACTGGTTGTGGGAGGGCGGCCATGACGGGTGCAGACTCTGGACGGGCGGCAGGCGTGGCGTGAGCAGGCCCTGGAGCGGCAGGCGTGGCGTGAGCAGGCCCTGGAGCGGCAGGCGTGGCGTGAGCAGGCCCTGGAGCGGCAGGCGTGGCGTGAGCAGGCCCTGGAGCGGCAGGCGTGGCGTGAGCAGGCTTTGGCTTGGTGGATGTGGCTTGAACAGGCTTTGGCTTGGCAGGCATGACGTGAACAGGCTTTGGCTTGGTGGATGTGGCTTGAACAGGCTTTGGCTTGGTGGATGTGGCTTGAGCTGGCTGTGGTGTGGTGGTTACTGTGGGATTGCGGGGTCCCTCGTCCGCAATCCCAACAGTGTATGGTGATCCGCTTAAGAGCAGGGCATGATCAATATATTCCTCCAGTGACCAACAAATTTTCCCCCCTGGCAGAATTGAACTAATGGGCTCGTTTAATCCAAAACGAAAAAAGTCCTTTAGAGCCACATCATTAAAATCTACCAAATGACACAGTCCACAAAAATCCTCAACATAATCCTCTATGGCCCGGTCGCCTTGACGAAGGCAGATGAGACGAGATACCGCTGGGTTCATGATTTTGGTTGTGTATGTCGTAACTTCCGCTGGATTCAGGGGAGGCGAAGTATTCTGTAACGGAGGACGCTAAGGCGGCGTTTGAATCCAATTGCGGAAGTTTATTACAAATGACAGTACACATAAACGTGGAAACAGGCAGAGGGTCGATTACCAGAGAAGCAGTCCAACAGCATACAACACATAAACGTAATCCAAGCAGTGTAGAGATAAAGCGGGCAGTGGGTCAAATACCATGAAGTCAGTCCATAAACAGCAAACAATCCGATAGGGGTAATCCGAAAACTCAACAGTCCATAAACAAAGCAAGGTAACAACAGGTAATCCAACAGAGAAAATAAACGCTTGGTAAGACAGGTTAAACTGGCAATACTTCGCACTGTCTGAGCACATGGTGAGTCCTTAAATATTGCCAAACAGGAAGTAGCAGTAGAAGCAGCAGAGGGAGCATGCAAGCAGTCCTGGGTTGAGGGCTCCCTCTGCTGGCTTGGCGTTACAGTCATGGTCTCTGTCAGCTTCTTCATTCTTGAATCAACAGTCTCTGTACAATCTCACTTTAGCAATGGTTCATCTTCTTCCCTCTATCCTTTAGACCAGTGGTTCTTAATTCCAGTCCTGGCGACCCACCTCTTTGCATATTTTGCATCTCTTTAATTTAACAAACCTGATTCAGATCATCAGCTCATTAAGCAGGAGATCCATGAACTTAGCTTATAAATAAACAACATTACTAATGATTTTAGCTAAATTAATGAATTATTAATTAATAATTACAGAATAATTAACAGATTATTATTAACAAATCATGAATAAAGGAGAGATTAAAATATGTTCAAATTCAAGCTCTTGCTTTATTAGGATTCATGACAGTAAGTCTAAAAAATATAATCTAAATTTTCAGATGTCTGTTTGGATTTTGCAGAAAATACAATGTTTACCTTATGTTCAAAAACACAGAAGAAGGTCCGGCTACAGATTCATGATGGTGCACAGTGATGGAGCACAAATAACAAAGTCAAACTACTAAGCACATGACATGTGGGCTAAGGACATATGGAATGGATACTACATTTATAAAAAGAATATAGTGCTGAATTTTTGAAATCATTGGTTAATTTGATAAATCTGTCTATTAGAGATTCCATCATATTGGAAAAAACCTCTATTATAAATCCAATCTTTAAGGCAGCATCAACCAATGAGGTTCAGAACTATAGACCAATTGCTATACTCCCTGTAATATCAAAAATTCTAGAAAAGTTGGTAGCAGAACAACTTATCAACTATCTAGAGAAAAATGATTTACTTCATTCTAATCAGTTTGGTTTTAGACCCAAGTATTCAACAGAAATGGCAAATTGTTATTTCACAGAATTTATTAAGGGAGCTTTAGATAGTGGTAATGTGGTGGGTGCAGTATTTTTGGACCTTAAAAAGGCATTTGAGACTGTAAATCATAAAATACTTGTACATAAAATGAATATGTTTAACTTCTCCCATCAGGCAATTAATTGGTTTAGATCATATTTGGAAGCCCGAGATCAGTTTGTTAATATAAATAACACAAGATCATCTTTACAAAATATTGAGATGGGTCTTCCTCAAGGATCAATTTAGGTCCTCTGTTGTTCTCCTTATACATTAAAGACTTACCAAATTGTTGTAAGGAAACTAAATGTCAGTTATATGCAGATGACACAGTTATTTATGTATCAGCACAGTCTCCACACTATAGCAACAGATATATTAACAAATGAAATGACTGGTGTTTCACAGTGGTTGCAAAAGAATTGTTTGACTTTGAATTCTTAAAAAACTGTTTCAATGTGTTTCTCAGTCAGAAGAAAAGAAATGAGTGGTTTTACAATTAGGATCGACCAAAAGGCAATAGAAACAGTCAGTGATTTTTAATTTTTAGGTGTTATTCTAGATTCTCAATTAAAATTTGTAAAACCATCAGAACAAACCTGAGTTGTTTTTTTATGATCAGACCATATTTATCAGTTAAAGCAGCTAAGTTATATATGCACGCAATGGTCTTCTCACATATGTCTTATTGTGTAATTGTCTGGAGTCAGGTCTCTTATCTGACTATTAAACCTGTTAAATCCCTATATAAACAAACCTTAAAAATTTTAGTTAAGAAATCAATCAGATGGCATCATTGTAAGATTTTACAAAAATACAGTTTGCTTAGTTTTGACAATTTTATGAATCTGTCTCTTATTAAAATGGTTTTTAAATGTGTCTTTTAAAAGCCTAACCAGGGACTGGGGCTGAAAATTAGCCATTGGCTAGAAGCCTGTATATAGAGCATCTGTAATGTTATTCTGCATTGTCCCTGTTAAATAAACAACTAAATAAAATGTAATTTTACGTTTCAAACACTGTTTATTGTGACAGACAGCAGATCTGCAAATAATTGCAAATAGACTTTATAAGAAAACAAAACAGGAATAGCAAAGACAAACACACTCTTATTAAAAAAAAAAAAAAAAAAATGTAAAACTTTAAAAACAACACAGTCAGAAAACACCAGACACCCCAAAACTGAGACATGGATCAAGAGCTTCAGACAGATCACTATATACTATATATGAATGAAATCAACCAAAACCAACAAAATAAAGTAAAAGTGGAAAGACTGTACAAAAGGTCTTCTGGCTTCATTCTGTAGGATCTTCTGCTGTTGACAGGTGAAGCTGGATTCATTTGAGTTCTCTAAATCTTCTGTTTCTTTCCTAAAAGCATCACATTATCATCATAATCTTTACACTCTTAATATTCGCATGTCAGAATCCATAATGATGATCATAAATGTCTCATGTAGATGCGAAAACCTCCTTACAAACCAAACAGAACCATCAGCTGCAGACCAGCACAAACACCACAGACACACTGAAAACAGCAACACAAACATCAATCAGTCAGTCAATGTTCGGTTGTTGTTGCTATCTGTAGATGATCACTCACCAGTAGGACAGACTAGTCTAATGGTCGTCTGTCTGTGACTGATGTGGTTCTTCACACTGCAGGTGATGTTTCCATCAGTTCCCTCATCCAGATCAATGCTGGAGTTTCCATCCATCAGTGAATCTCCATTCAGAGTCCAGCTGTAGAGGAGCTGATCGCCCTCAGAGGAGCAGGACGCCCTCATCACCCCACTGGAGGAGCAGATGATTGACACTTCCACTGAGCCAATAGGAGCTGGAGGGAGGGACACATGACAGTCACATGACGAACACAGGAGAATGTAGTTCTTCCACACTACTCATACTATTACTGGAGTATGTAGTGTGTTTACTGTGTGCTACAGGAATAAAAACCTTCAAACAGATTCAAATGATTCATTTGAGTGAGTCAGATCTTTGGAGTAAATTAGATTTTAATGAGTCTGATGAGAGTTTCTGTACCTTCAGCAATCACTTGAAGATCTGTACCAGTTTCTAAGCCATCTGAGTGATAGAGAGATACTGTGTAATTCCCTGAATCTGCTCTGATCACATGGTTTACTATCAGAGTTCCATTAATGACTATAACTTCAGGTCTGTTACTATAAAGATCACAATATCTCATCCTGCCATATTTTACTCTACAAACTGGATCATCATGTTTGTTGTAGTTTACTCTCTTTTGTATCTTAATGTTATATTCACTAGTGTCCAGCACCATCAGCGCATTGAGTTTGTATCCCAGAGTTGCGTAACAGGGATCAGACTGATTAAACCAGCAGAACCGATCCAGACCTGAAGAACAAAACACACAAAGAGATAAATGCGCATAAAAGAAAGAAAGAAGAACAGTGGATTTGAAGGAGTGAAAGAGAAAGTTAGACAGATCAAGCTGTGTTAGATCGCTATCTCCATGCCTAGACAATTAAGATCCAGCCCCGGACGCCAGATCCCATCAGAAAATATCAGTTTGTCCAGTATCAGAACAACTCGTCAGCAGAGTAGTCTAATACCCAAACCCTGTTAACAGGAGGTCTTGTCTGGTACCTAAAAATACCCAAAACACTAATAACAGTCTTCTATCAGCCAAGAAGTTGACTGAGGAAAAAGCCAATGAAAGTGAAGAGCAGAAGCAGGAGATGAAGTAATGATGGAGTTTATTGAATAGTCTTAGTTGCGTATGTCTCAATGCTCAGACTTTGCCTGAAGAACACAAATCCAACAAGTATTGTTATACCAAACTGATTCACAACAACATCCCATAAACCTTGAGTTTCTATAAACATTCCCTTGTATCTCTTATTCATGAAGACAAACAGCCCTTGAAGCTACACAGTCATAAGACTAAACAACAGTGTGGGGCATGTTACTGTAAAAGAGTAATTAATTAGAGTTACTAGTTACTTCTCACAAATAGTAACTGAGTTAGTAACTGAGTTACATGATTATAAAAGTAACTAATTACTAGGGAAAGTAACTATTGTTACTTTTTTTTAGAAAAATGCTCAAATATGTCAGGTAACTTGGATGTCCCCAATATATTAAGTATGTTAAATGAACGAAATGGACACTAAATAGAATAAATTATTATTATAAAACATTGTACACTAATCTACTATAATGTATTTTAATGTTGATGTGAGAGACACCTATCAAATTAAAAAAAAATATTGTAAATATTATCAACCTTCTATGGACACCTTGGCAATAGAATAGCCATTGGCTAGTACATTTTTTGTTGTTGTTGCTAGTTTTTTTTTTTAATATCTGAAAGTACAATTTTGCTGTCAAGCAGTATAATATGATATTATAATAATTTAGCATTAAACTTTAGTAATTAGAACTACTAGAATAACCATGTACGAATGCATTTGTCATGTTGACTGATCTTAGGACTGGTGGTGGTGCTTAAGATATTGTTTGTCATTTAGTGTATCTATAAAAAAGGGGGGGGGGGGGGGGGGGGGGAATAATACTGATAAGATAAAACTACTACGAATTCTGCTACTAACAACAATATAAAACGCACTAAAGATTAATGATCTGCTGGGTTCATGAATATGAATTACGTTGTCTGCGTTCGCTCGAACTGATTTGCTGAAATCAAAACAGGGACGATCATTGGTGAGCGCCAGCCAATGAGATTGCCGTTTGCGCATTAGTTCCGCCTACTACCAGAGAAATCGGCAGTTCTTAAAAACTGAAGAATTCCGAACGACCTCTGTTATTTTGACAGGAAAATACAACAAAGAATATCGTTTACATATAGCGCGTCAGTTCTGCATGATATAAAAGACTCTCTCGCTCTGTATCTTTCTTTCACAACAAACCACAACAAAATCCTCGTGATTCTGATTCTAAGAGAAAGCGACGGCTAGTTGTGTGCCTTCACACTACAGTCTACGGCTCATCAAATACAGGTACGCTACGCATCCATTCATATGAACTGAAAAATAAATGATAAGTTATAATAAATAATAGTAACGCCGCATTTCATCGTCGGTAACGGTAACGGCGTTATAACGGGGGAAACAGTAATTCGTTTGATTACTCTTTACTGAAAAAAATAACTCCGTTAGTAACGCCGTTTATTTCTAACGCCGTTATTCCCATCATTGCTAAACAACAATGGAAAAAATATATAAAAAGAAAGCAAAGCAAAACACAACACAAATGTATGGTTGCTCTGAGGCAAAACACACGCAGTTTGCATCTGAGGATCGTCTGACCCTTCAGCTGTAAAAATGTAAGAAACAGAGGAAAAGTATCCAAAAGTATGAACCATTTTTAATCAAATGTTATCTTAGTTTGCAAGATAAAGTAATATGTTTGTACTGTTATATTTAGGAAGAGTTTATTCAGATGAAGGGAGTGATGAACTCAGACTTCTTCACATAATGAACCTAAAGCCACAATCATCACATTTTGACTTCATGTGTCTGTAACACAAATACTGAACTCTGTTACTGCGATTTAAACTCTTCCATCTCAAATGAATTACTCCACTGACTCCACAACACTACACAAAACTTTTAAACACTCAAAACAGAAAATACTATTACTACATCAACTCTGATTTTGATGAGTTTGATGTGAAAGTGACTCACATGCAGCAGTTTGCAGCAGCAGCATCAGTCCAGAGATGAGCATCATTTCTCTAAAGTCCAGTTTCCAGAAGAGCCCAATCCCAGCAGAAGAGTGTGATGCTGCTTCAGTCACACAATCACTTCTCTCTGACAGAAGAGACCAACTGACACTCATCTGTCACTCATCAATATATTAATACACCTACTGCAGTTTCTGTGAGAAAAAAGGAAGTAGCAATCATTGTCAGAGCAGTTTGGTGTTTATCGTTTTGCACATGCTAAGGTAGAAAAATTGCTGCAAAGAAAAATTGCATGACGTGAGAATAAAAACTACTGCTGACCAGTAAATCTACTAAAGAAAACATCTGTCTTTATTTGCACATCTTCTATCAACTTTTACTTTTGAATCCACAAGGTCTGGCACAAAATCATAATGGACAATATTGAACTTCACTGGAAAACTGACCACTGAAGTTAATCCACTGAACCAAAAATATGAGGGAATAAATGACCTGCACTGTGATTCAAACATACAAGCAAGAACTGCTAAATAAACCAGTTATCATAGGGATATTTAAAATGTCAATTTTAAGCTCTGCATGTGATGTTTAAAAATGTATTAACAAAGCTCTCAATGATTGCTGCTGTTTGTTAAAACCTTTTTTCCTGATAAAGAATCTCAGTTTGTAGTGAAATGATCACACTGAGATCTCTGTCATTACTCAAGATCATCACACGAGGTCTCCATCAGCACAGCTCTATCAATGTGTTGCTATAGTAACAGCAGCCTTTTTAGTAGGACTGGGATCAGTGTTGGGGGTAATGCATTACAAGTAATGCAAGTTACGTAATAATATTACTTTTTTCAAGTAACTAGTAAAGTAAGGCATTACTTTAGAATTTCTACGAAAATATCTTAGTTACTTTTCCAAATAAGTAACGCCAGTTACTTTTTTACCCATTTATTTATTGACAAGTCTCCTGTCGGGAAATTGGGAGTAAACATGATGTTACTGTATTCTAGACTAAATGTGAACATGCGTTAATTCATCTCACTTACAAAAAAACAGATTCATTAGTCCTCAAAATGAATAAAATCGTAAAAAAAAAAAAAAAAAAAAAAAAAATGCAAACTCAGAATATGATGCAACCCTGCAATAATTAAATTATGTTAAATAAAACAAATATCCTTTCACATTTCACATTTGGTGTAAAAGGGCTTTTACATTAGAATTGTTTTATATTAAAAATAAAGAAGCAAACCCTACCCAGATTTAAAAAGTAACACAAAAGTAATGTAACACATTACTTTCCATAAAAAGTAACTAAGTAACATAATTAGTTACTTTTTCAGGGAGTAACGCAAATTTGTAATGCAGTACTTTTAAAAGTAACTTTCCCCAACACTGACTGGGATACATTTGATACGAAAAAAAAAAAAATCTTATTTAATTTAAAGCCCCACAGTTTAAAGTTAGTTAAATCTTATTTATTTATTTATTTATTATTAAAGCTACATTGCATATACCTCTTAGTTAAAATGTTTTAATTCACCTTATTTCGTGTTTATTTTAGTGCAAGGCCAATATAATCATCACAGATACACGTGATTGCAGTTGAAACAATCCAATCTTTGTATCCAAATGTCCTAAATAAAGATATGCTGTCAATTTAATTTAACTTTTGTAAACCTGGCCAGTACAATCACAATGAAAGAAACTGCAATATTTAATACATATATTTTAAACATTGATTGACTGCCCCCATGTTTTTCGGTTAATATTTGCATAATGTAGTATCTTCAGTCTCTTCACACTGTAACTTGTATTGAGTTAAAGTTAATACTTTACATTCTGCGTGCAGCAATCACAGCAACAGACATAAAGGGACAGGTGCACAAACATAGCCACAATGTTAAGACTTTGTCTAAACTAGTTTGATCAACTAGCAGTAGACAGGAAGTCTTACTTACATCAGTCTTTTCAGATTCGAATTAGACCAATCTACCTTTTTGTACAGAATTTAAAAAGTTATTAATTTCTTGAAGAAAAATAACTTAAGACTAGTCTAAGCAGTTTATGCAACTATCTAAAACACTGCATGGGCTCATCCAAATACTCACACTTGCAAGACTTTGCACTTGACCACAAATCTACTCACATGATGCATTTCCTGTATTTGGCCCAAGTGTTCAAGTGCGTGTGAAAACCAAAAGTGTGTGTAGAATTTTTCATTACCCGATGGGACACACTTATAGTGTTAGAAAAATGCAAGTGTTTACAGAGCTTTATTTTGATTTTTTTAATACTTTGCATTTAAAGTAAACTTCTAAATGTCTGATCAGTAATCTCTATAACAGATGACACAATTTAGTAATTGTGGTGCTTCTAATTAAGTGATAAAAAGTAGTTGCAAAAGTTGTACAAAATACACATACTCATCTTTGCACCGTTAAAATGTGCAACACTTTTTTTGTTTTACTACTAAATTTCATGTAATATCTATTATTAATATTTAATTTACACTGGAAGGGTTTCCACAACATCTTGTAAGATCTCTGTAAAAAATCTCACAATTTATTTCCAGAACATGATGCATGATGGGATACACGTAGCACTGAATAGCGCTCCACAGCGGTGGATTTAGTGTGCGTTAGGGACACTGCACTTTGGTGTTTTTAATACCTGGGACAGTCTTGTGCAACTGCTTCCTGTTGGGTGCACATGCTCTCAAGAGTCCAAGACTGAACGTGTGTGTATTTGGACAGGCCCCATGTCTACCGCATGGAAAGTCTTCTTCAGCTAAATTACCAAGTAAGAACACAACAGTTGTAATACAAAAACTACATCTAGTGGTTATTCCTGGACAGGGGTGGATCTACCGGGGTGGCACGGGGTGGCAAGTGCCACCCTAAGAAAAAGCTGTGCCACCCCACCTGCCACCCCAGAATGATCACAGAATAAAATATAAATGTAAGCAGTGTTTCATGTGCTGCTTTTCAGCCGCAGCGATGGCAGCGTAACGCAAAATAATGGCAAAAAACACGTCTTTCAAAAAATGTGCACGATAGTTGTATTCGACTTCATTAACAAATGACTCTTATGAACCGGTTCGTTTTGAGTCAAAAACACAAAGCGAGGCCCAGTTCACTAACGAACTATTTTACATTTGTTCGTGAATCAGATAATCACTGCTTCTCGGCTAACTCAGAAGTCCTCTGAGACATCCAATCCCGTCCGGATATGTCTGAGATTCATCGCGTAATTTTTTTGGTGATCCGATTCTCTGACCGCTCGGACCACTTTCATCATGGATATAGGCCTTTTTGCCGTATCCGACGAAACAATAATAGCGTGAAATCACGGAAACTAATAGCAGAGTTAGGTAAGCATCCGGTCGTATTGCAGTTTTCTCGATTGTTAACACAACGTAACTTTGGCTTATATTCCCAAACCATTCATTCAGTGCTAAAAACAGACACGTTTCTCAAAAAGTTTAACAATAAGTAAGTTAAACATTAAGTAGCAAAACTGATGGCACACCAATCAGAATCTCTGCATCCAACAACGGAGAGAGGAGAGAAATGAACGAATCATTTACATGGGTATTATACTTACACATACAGTATAATTATAGTACAGTACCAGTATATTAGATGATGGAAATTTCACTATTCTAAATGTACAGTAAACTGTAGTACATGTTGCACACCTTCAGACGTGTGACTGTCAAATTTTATTTGTAGCCATTTTTTATGTGTAGCCTACTGCATTTTTGCAGAACTGAGAAATGACTACCTAGAGATTATAGTCTTGTGTCAGGAAACTAAATAGTACTGTATACTCTAATGAAATTTAGCCAAATGTGCAGAGGATGCTAAATTTAATTTTTAATTTTATTTTTTACTGTACTGTATTGTGGTGCATACCAAGTTTATATACAGTCCTTGGTTATTTTAACTTTTCTAGTGCTTTTCATCTACTGCAAGATTATTTTACAGTAGTAAAATGAAAATATTTTTTCCCAAAAGTTAATTGCTGAATTAGCAATCTGTAATTTAATTTATGTTGTACACTGTAATAGACATTGAGTTGCAAATTAATTCCTAATAAGACTTTTTTGTTAGTGTTAGTGATCTCATGAGTGTTCACTGGGCAGGAGAGTCATTGTTATATTTGAATTGTGTGTAATCATTTAAGAACACCTGTGATAACTAGATTGAAATGTTTAAAAGACAAATTAATGCTGGCTTGTCTTAAGACTTGTTTAAAAACATAAATAGTTTGGTCAGTTACATGTTCTAGATGTTTGCTAAAGTGTTGCTAGTTGGTTGCTAGGATATTCTGGGTGGTTGCTAGGCTCTTGCTATGCAGTTGCTGGGGTGTTGCTAGATTTTATGGTTGATTGTGTGTCATGAGTGATTACAGACATTCCCACCACTGTTAATAACAGAAAATCAAACATTGTTTCCAAAACTGACCCAGTTTCAGTGCTTTGATATTATAATATTTTTTTCTAATGTTAGGAAATTAACATTAAATCATCGACATTAACATCTTAAACTTGCACTAAAACGTGATTTATACCATCTAAGTAGTAATTTAATAGAATCGCATGTCTTCTTTAGTGATACAAGTTCAGAAACATTTACTGTTTATTCACTTGTTGCCCTGATGGACATTGAAATGTTGTTATTTATTTTTCATTTTAAACAGTATAGATGATTACTTAATGGTAATGCAATATTTGTGAACACAACTGTGTATGTCAGACTATAAATCCACAAAAACTACGCATGGGGGCTTTCTTTGGTGTTGCCACCCCTTTGCCACCCTAAAAATTATTTTCTAGATCTGCCCCTGTTCCTGGATACTACTGTACATCCTCTCCCTCTTAAAGGGATAGTTCACCTAAAGATGAAAATTACCCCATGATTTACTCACCCTCCAAGCCATCCTAGTTGTATATGATTTTCTCATTTCAGGTGAATATAATCAGAATTATATTAAAAAATGTCCTGGCTCTTCCAAGCTTTATAATAGCAGTAAATGGTGGTCAGCATTTTCATAAGGCCTTTATTTCTGGGGGCTTAATGAAGGCCTGCTGAAGTGATGCATTAGTGTAAGAAAAATATCCATATTAAAAACTTTATGAACTGTAATCTCTTGCTTCACCTATTATACCCGTGTTCACAAGAGAGTGGCGTTCCAGCGGATAAAGTAGGACATAGGATCGGTGTTCTCCAGCAGACGGTACATGCTGAATGTCATTTCTCTCCATGAAAGTTTTAAATTCTTCACTTGTAAAGCATGTCCCATTATCTGTCTGTGTTTGGAGCATCTACATGAGAGTGTTACAGAAGGATGTTTGTAATGTCTGTGTCTCATTGAGTGTGATGATGTTTGTAGTGTTTGACTTGGATCCAGTCAGTTCATGTGTGAATAAAACGACACGTTGTGAATAAAAGGGACACGTTGGGTTTGTAGCTGCTCAGAGCTGCTCATGTAGAGAGCGACACCTGCAGGAGGGAACGACAACTACAACTGCACTCACTTCACCGCGTTCATCTCATGGTTTACAATGAGCTTAATCTTATTTATTTGAACTTCTTTATGAGCTACATTACGGATGAATTTTAGTTAAATTAACGAATTATCAATCAACAATTGATTAACAGATCTTGATT
The DNA here is from genome assembly GCA_036247105.1 of Cirrhinus mrigala. Classification (NCBI taxonomy): domain Eukaryota; kingdom Metazoa; phylum Chordata; class Actinopteri; order Cypriniformes; family Cyprinidae; genus Cirrhinus; species Cirrhinus mrigala. The sequence continues at coordinate 126,210 of JAMKFB010000146.1, read as the reverse complement.
AATTCATGAATACATGAAAGAGTAGACCTACATCAGTGTTCAAATTCAAGCTCTTGCTTTATCAAGATTTGCTACAGGAAGTCTAAAAAATGATCTATATTTTCACTTGTCGGGTTGGTTTGCATTAAATACAACGTTCACCTCACGTTCATAGTAAATACAGAAGAAGGTCCAGCTACAGATTCAACAGTGATGAAGCACAAATGACACAGTCAAACTACCATGTGACTTGCAATGTTATGTTTCAACCAAAGATTATTGTGACAGAAAGCAAATCTGCAAATAATTTTAAATAAACATTAAAACAGGAGTACTATAAATCTATAATTTGATGACTGATTAATAAAAGAAAAAAACACTCTCTTTGTTATTAGCGACATCAGAAGGAAACAAGATTTCTCTAGATTTATTGTTTTCATATGTCGTTTGTATTTACGTGTTTAAATTCATTGGTGTGTGTTTTCTAGTTAAAACATTAATTGACTATGAGCTTGTGACTGCAAATACAGTTAAATTTCAATGTTTTATTTTCATTTAACTCAAAAAGCATAACAAATACAGCGTTGACTCCATTTACAATTCTTAAAGAACGACATGTTTTCAGTATTTTATAACAATACAAAGATCTTGTGATGAAAACTGCACGAATGTGGTTAATGTGTTAAAATAAAAATGCACATGCAAACCGAAGTTTAAAAACATAAAATATAAAAATTAAAAAAATCTAATTAAAGAAGAGATTCATAACTAAAACTGTCGAAATCGTCTCCTGGCTTTATTCTGTAGGATCCCCTGCTGTTGACAGGTGAAGCTGGATTCATGTGAGAATCTGTGACATTATGAATCATTTCTCATAGATGTGATGATCTGCTGCTGATCTCATGAATCTTCATGTCGTTCTCTTAATCTTCTCATTCTCAGTTTTTGATCTACCTGTTTCTTTCTAAAAGGATCACATTATCATCAACATCTTCACACTCTTAATATTTGCATATCAAATCCATAATGATGATCATAAATGTCTCTCACCTGACGTGTGTCTCATGTAGATGTGAAAACCTCCTAACAGACCAAACAGAACCATCAGCTGAAAACACCAGACCAGCACAAACACCACAGACACTGAACACACTGAAAACAACAATCAGACAGAAATCAAAACCCATCTTTCATGTTTCCATCAGTGTGTTTAGTTAAACTCGTATCATATTCTGATGTTTGTGTGCTACCGGTCACTGCAGAGGTCAAACTAGAGGTCACAGCTGCAGTAGTTGGTCCTGTAATAAACATCAGCGCAGAATCACCTGCTTTCTCTCTCTGAACCACACCAACACAATTCACTGCTGACATCATAAACTAATCAAACTAATGACACTTTTTAAGAAATAAGAGCCCAATTAACAGAACTGATTGTTTTGCATCATTGACATTGATGCTGGTGAGACTCATACCACTTGATGAGAAACTCGTACCATATTCTGAATCCTTTGCTGTAGAGGTCACAGATGCAGTAGTTGGTCCTGTAATAAAACATAAGTGAAGTATTACATGGCCAATTAGGAGAATCGATTTGTTTGAATATCATGAAACCTGTCTAGGACACGTCCAGCTCACATTTCAGTTCAAAATCTGATGAGCTGTACTAACTGTAAGTAATATTATGCGTTCATGTTTCATTGAATGTTTTTAGAGGCATTAAACCATTTGGCACTGTAACATGCTTCAAATATCATTTCTGACGTATGACAAAAAATAAAAAATGGAAAAAAATAAAACAAAATTATACATTATCAGTTAATTATTATACAGGAAATTATAATTTGTGTAATATATAGAAAATAATTAATTATAAAATTCAAAAATATACATACAGTAATGGTTGTATTTGTTTTCCATCTTTAAATGATGGCAGTTAAAATCACAATATTATCATCATAAAATGTGCCTGAGAGAAATGTAACATATGCAGTTGCACAGAATAAGAAGATACACAACTGCAGGAATAATAATAAAAGAACAAACAAACAATCAAAAAACAAAACAAAACAATTATCACTGAAAATAATTGCAATTAAAAAATAATTAATTAATTAATTAAGGGATTTTGTAGTAAATTGTGACTTGGACAAGTTCTTGACAGGTTTTATGAGAATTGCTCATCATCTTCACTCTTGTTGCTGTTGTTTAGCAAATACATGGACATTCATGTATTTAAACCTCACCAGAACAGGATTTGACATTAATGGTCGTCTGTCCGTGACTGACGTGGTTCTTCACACTGCAGGTGATGCTTTTATCAGTTCCCTCATCCAGATCAATGCTGGAGTTTCCATCCATCAGTGAATCTCCATTCAGAGTCCAGTTGTAGAGGAGCTGATCGCCCTCAGAGGAGCAGGACGCCCTCATCACCCCACTGGAGGAGCAGATGATTGACACTTCCACTGAGCCAATAGGAGCTGGAGGGAGGGACACATGACCGTCACATGACAAACATAGGCGAATGTAGTTCTTCCACATTACTCATGCTATTACTGGAGTATGTAGTGTGTTTACTGTGTGCTGCAGGAAAAAAAACCTTCACAGAGATTCAACTGATTTGTATCAGAGTGAGATCTTTGAAGAAGATAAGATTGTAATGAGTCTGATGAGAGTTTCTGTACCTTCAGCATTTACTTCAAAATCTGTAGATGTTTCTGTGCCGTCTGAGCGAGAGAGAAATACTGTGTAATTCCCTGAATCTGCTCTGATCACACGGTTTATTATCAGAGTCCCATTAATGACTGTAACTTCAGGTCTGTTACTATAAAGATCACATTCATTCTTTTTCATCCTGCCATTCCTTATTCTACAAACTGGATCATCATGTTTGTTGTAGTTTATTCTCTTTTGTATCTTCATGTTATATTCACTAGTGTTCAGCAGCAGCAGCACACTGAGTTTGTGTCCCAGAGCTGCGTAACAGAGATCAGACTGATTAAACCTGCAGAACCGATCCAGACCTGAAGAACAAAACACACACATAAACAGAGAAATGTAAAGAGTAGTGAAATTTGAAGGAGTGAAAGAGGAAGTAAGACAAAGAGCTGTAAGAAAGTAAGAAGCAGTGGAAAAGTATCTAAACAATTTTTAATAAAATGTTAGCGGAATTTTCAAGGTAAAGTAACATGTTTTTACTGTTATACTTTACAAAAAGCAAATTTTGAGTTCATTCAGATGAAGGGAGTGATGAATTCAGATTCCTTCACATAATGAACTTAAAACCACAGTCTTCACATTTTGTCTTTATGTGTCTGTAACACGAATACTGAACTCTGTTACTGTGACTTAAACTCTTCCATCTCACAAATTAATTGCTTCACTGACTCTATACTGTTATAAAACGCCATAAAAAATAAATTTAAAAAATAAATTAAACAAACAGCATGAGTTTGATGTGAAAGTGACTCACATGCAGCAGTTTGCAGCAGCAGCATCAGTCCAGAGATGAGCATCATTTCTCCAAAATCCAGTTTCCAGAAGAGCCCAATCCCAGCAGAAGAGTGTGATGCTGCTTCAGTCACACAATCATTTCTCTCTGACAGAAGAGACCAACTGATACTCAATTGTGCTCACAATATATTAATACACCTACTGCAGTTTCTGAGAGAAAAGAGGAAGTTAAGATCACCACTGGAGTATTTGGAATTTAACGTCTTGCACAAAACAAGTTACGAAATTAACCAACATATAAATGTGCTTTTTTTTTGTCATTGTGTGGCCGCAAGGAAAAGCTGGCTGTGGTAAAAAATACAAACCAGTGCTGAGTTTGACCAACAAACATTTACTAAAGAAAACACCTGTTACGATTTGCGCGTCTTCTCTTAACTTTTACACAAGTTTGAATTCATGAGGTCTGGCACAAAATCATAATGTCAAATATACAGGAAAACAGATAATTCAGTTGTCAAAAGCAAGTGTTTCCAGAACATCTTCTAAGATCTCTGTAGAAAATCTCACAATTTATTTCCAGAACATGATGCATGATGGGATACACGTAGCACTGAATAGCACTCCACAGCGGTGGATTTAGTGTGCATTAAGGGCACTGCACTTTGGTGTTTTTAAGACCTGGGACAGTCTTGTGCAACTACTTTCTGTTGGGTGCACATGCTCTCAAGTGTCCAAGACTGAACGTGTGTGTATTTGGACAGGCCCCATGTCTACCACATGGAAAATCTTCTTCAGTTAAATTACCAAGTAAGAACACAACAGTTGTAATACAAAAACTACATCTAGTGGTTATTCTATAATATTACAGCCCCTCCCTCTTAAAGGGAAAATTCACCTAAAGATGAAAATTACCCCATGATTTACTCACCCTCTAAGCCATCCTAGTTGTATAAGACTTCCTTCTTTCAGACAAATACAATCAGAGTTAAAAATGTTCTGGCTCTTCCAAGCTTTATAATAGCAGTAAATGGTGGTCAGCAGGTCTTTATTTTCAGGAGGTTAATAAAGGCCTTCTGAAGTGATGTGATGCATTTATGTAAGAAAAATATCCACATTACAAACTTTATAAACTGTATTCTCTAGCTTCAGCTAACCCGCGTTCACGAGAGAGTGGCGTTCCAGCGGGTAAAGTAGGAAATAGGAGTGGTGTTCTCCAGTTGACGGTACATGCTGAATGTCATTTCTCCTGATGAGTTTTGAATTCTTCACTTGTAAAGCATGCCCCATTAATGCAATATTTGTGAACACAACTGTGTATGTCAGACTATAAATCCACAAAAACTACGCATGGGGGCTTTCTTTGGTGTTGCCACCCCTTTGCCACCCTAAAAATTATTTTCTAGATCTGCCCCTGTTCCTGGATACTACTGTACATCCTCTCCCTCTTAAAGGGATAGTTCACCTAAAGATGAAAATTACCCCATGATTTACTCACCCTCTAAGCCATCCTAGTTGTATATGATTTTCTCATTTCAGGTGAATATAATCAGAATTATATTAAAAAATGTCCTGGCTCTTCCAAGCTTTATAATAGCAGTAAATGGTGGTCAGCATTTTCATAAGGCCTTTATTTCTGGGGGCTTAATGAAGGCCTGCTGAAGTGATGCATTAGTGTAAGAAAAATATCCATATTAAAAACTTTATGAACTGTAATCTCTTGCTTCACCTATTATACCCGTGTTCACAAGAGAGTGGCGTTCCAGCGGATAAAGTAGGACATAGGATCGGTGTTCTCCAGCAGACGGTACATGCTGAATGTCATTTCTCTCCATGAAAGTTTTAAATTCTTCACTTGTAAAGCATGTCCCATTATCTGTCTGTGTTTGGAGCATCTACATGAGAGTGTTACAGAAGGATGTTTGTAATGTCTGTGTCTCATTGAGTGTGATGATGTTTGTAGTGTTTGTCTTGGATCCAGTCAGTTCATGTGTGAATAAAAAGGGGATTCTGACCTTCAGCCCGTCTGGACTCGATCTTCTGTTTAGTTGAGACTCATGGGACACTTTGAGTTTGTAGCTGCTCAGAGCTGCTCATGTAGAGAGCGACACCTGCAGGAGGAAACGACAACTACAGCTGCACTCATTGTTTACAATGATCTTAATTTTATTTATTTAAACTTGTCTATAAGATACATTACAGATGATTTTTACTTAAATTAACAAATTATTATTCAATAATTACAGAATAATTAACGGATTATTGATTCATTCATGAATAAATGAGAGAGTAGAGCAGTGTTCAAATTCAAGCTCTTGCTTTATCAAGATTCATCACACAGTAAGTTTTAAAAAATGATCTATATTTTCAGTTGTCAGGCTGGATTTTGTTGAAATTACAATGTTACCTCACATTCATACAGTAACCACATAAGAAGGTCCGGCTACAGAATTATCTGCACGGAAAAACATCAATGAAGCACAAATTACATGGTCAAACTACTAAGCATGTGACATGCAACTTTATGTTTCAACCACAGATTATTGTGACAGAGAGAAAATCTGTGAATAATTGCAAATAAAATATGAGCACTATAAATCTATGATTTAATAACTGACTTTGAAATACGAATATACTCTATTCGTTATTAGCGACATCCGCAGGAGGAAACAAGAGTTACAGCTGAACCCATTTTCAAAAATTATTTTATTTTGTCTAGATTTATTGTTTTCATATGTTGTTTGTTTTTACATTTAAATTTATTGATGTGTGCTTTCTATTTCTATTACCAGATTATTAAAAAAAAAAGAATGAGCCTGTGACTGCAAATACAGTTTTATTTTTAAACCTTTTTAAACTGTATTTTACTCAAAAAGCATAAGAAATACAGCATTGACTCTAATTACAATTCCAAAAGAACGATCTGTTTGTTAATATTCTATAACAACACAGATTTTGAGAAACTGCATAGATGTGGTTAAACATGTTAAAAAAAAACTGCAAATGCAAACAGAAGTTTAAAAACAGGTGAAGCTGGATTCATGTGAGAGTCTGTGACATTATGAATCATTTCTCATAGATGTGATGATCTGCTGCTGATCTCATGAATCTTCATGTCGTTCTCTAAATCTTCTCATTCTCAGTTTCTGATCTTCCTGTTTCTTTCCTAAAAGCATCACATTATCATCATCATCTTCACACTCTTAATATTTGCATATCAAATCCATAATGATGATCATAAATGTCTCTCACCTGACGTGTGTCTCATGTAGATGTGAAAACCTCCTAACAGACCAAACAGAACCATCACCTGAAAACACCAGACCAGCACAAACACCACAGACACTGAACACACTGAAAACAACAATCAGACAGAAATCAAAACCCATCTTTCATGTTTCCATCAGTGTGTTTAGTTAAACTCGTATCATATTCTGATGTTTGTGTGCTACCGGTCACTGCAGAGGTCAAACTAGAGGTAACAGCTGCAGTAGTTGGTCCTGTAATAAACATCAGCGCAGAATCACCTGCTTTCTCTCTCTGAACCACACCAACACAATTCACTGCTGATGTCATAAACTAATCAAACTAATGACACTTTTCAAGAATTAAGAGCCCAATTAAGAGAACTGACTGTTTTGCATTATTGGTGTTGCTGTGGTTTTTATATACAGGTGCATCTCAATAAATTAGAGTGTCATGGAAAAGTAAATTTATTTATTTAATTCAACTCAAATTGTAAAACTCATGTATTAAATTCAGTGCACACAGACTGAAGTAGTTTAAGTCTTTGGTTCTTTTAATTGTGATGATTTTGGCTCACATTTATCAAAAACCCACCAATTCACTCAACAAATTGGAATATGGTGACATGCCAATCAGCTAATCAACTCAAAACACCTGCAAAGTTTTCCTGAGCCTTCAAAATGGTCTCTCAGTGGGTTCACTAGGCTACACAATCATGGGTAAGCCACAAATATTCATTGCCAAAGAAGCTGGCTGTTCACAGAGTGCTGTATCCAAGCATGTTAACAGAAAGTTGAGTGGAAGGAAAAAGTATGAAAGAAAACGATGCACAACCAACCGAGAGAACCGCAGCCTTGAGAGGCATGTCAAGCAAAATCGATTCAGGAATTTGGGTGAACTTCACAAGGAATGGACTGAGGCTGGGGTCAAGGCATCAAGAGCCACCACACAGAGACGTGTCAAGGAATTTGGCTACAGTCATATTCCTCTTGTTAAGCCACTCCTGAACCACAGACAACGTCAGAGACATCTTACCTGGGCTAAGAAGAAGAAGAAGAAATGGACTGTTGCCCAGTGGTCCAAAGTCCTCTTTTCAGATGAGAGCAAGTTTTGTATTTCATTTGGAAACCAAGGTCCTAGAGTCTGGAGGAAGGGTGGAGAAGCTCATAGCCCAAGTTGCTTGAAGTCCAGTGTTAAGTTTCCACAGTCTGTGATGATTTGGGGTGCAATGTCATCTGCTGGTGTTGGTCCACTGTGTTTTTCGAAAACCAAAGTCACTGCACCCATTTACAAAGAAATTTTAGAGCTTTCTTCTGCTGACCAGCTTTTTAAAGATGCTGATTACATTTTCCAGCAGGATTTGGCACCTGCCCACACTGCCAAAAGCACCAAAAGTTGGTTAAATGACCATGGTGTTGGTGTGCTTGACTGGCCAGCAAACTCACCAGACCTGAATCCCATAGAGAATCTACGGGGTATTGTCAAGAGGAAAATGAGAAACAAGAGACCAAAAATTGCAGATGAGCTGAAGGCCAGTGTCAAAGAAACCTGGGCTTACATACCACCTCAGCAGTGCCACAGACTGATCACCTCCATGCCACGCCAAACTGAGGCAGTAATTAATGCAAAAGGAGCCCCTACCAAGTATTGACTACATATACAGTAAATGAACATACTTTTCAGAAGGCCAACAATTCACTAAAAATGTTTTTTTTTAATTGGTTTAATGAAGTATTCTAATTTGTTTTTAAATGTGAGCCAAAATCATCACAGTTAAAAGAACCGAAGACCTAAACTACTTCAGTCTGTGTGCACTGAATCTATTTAATAGACAAGTTTTACAATTTGAGTTGAATTACTGAAATAAATTAACTTTTCCATGACATCTAATTTATTGAGATGCACCTGTATATGGTGAACATTCATGTAATAAAAGCTCACCAGTACAGGGTTTGACATTAATGGTCGTCTGTCCGTGACTGACGTGGTTCTTCACACTGCAGGTGATGTTTCCATCAGTTCCCTCATCCAGATCAATGCTGGAGTTTCCATCCATCAGTGAATCTCCATTCAGAGTCCAGCTGTAGAGGAGCTGATCGCCATCAGAGGAGCAGGACGCCCTCATCACCCCACTGGAGGAGCAGATGATTGACACTTCCACTGAGCCAATAGGAGCTGGAGGGAGGGACACATGACAGTCACATGACGAATACAGGAGAATGTCGTTCTTCCACACTACTCATACTATTACTGGAGTATGTAGTGTGTTTACTGTGTGCTACAGGAATAAAAACTTTCCCAGATATTCAGCTGATTCATTTGATAGAGTGAAATCTTTGGAGAACATGAGATTGTAATGAGTCTGATGAGAGTTTCTGTACCTTCACCATTTACTTTAAGATCTTCAAGATCTGTAGATGTTTCTGTGCCGTCTGAGCAATAGAGAGATACTGTGTAATTCCCTGAATCTGCTCTGATCACACGGTTTATTATCAGAGTCCCATTAATGACTGTAACTTCAGGTCTGTTACTATAAAGATCACATTCATTCTTTTTAATCCTGTCATTCTTTATTCTACAAACTGGATCAGTTCCTGTGTTGTAGTTATTTCTCTTTTGTATCTTCATGTCATATCCACTAGTGTCCAGCAGCATCAGCACACTGAGTTTGTGTCCCAGAGCTGCGTAACAGGGATCAGACTGATCAAACCTGCAGAACCGATCCAGACCTGAAGAACAAAACACACACATAAACAAAGGTGGAACAGTGGATTTAAAGGCATGAAAGAGAAAGTAAGACAGAGAGCAGTAAGAAAGTAAAAAAAAAAAATATCTGAACCATTTTTAATAAAATGTTAGATTAGTTTGCAAGGTGAAGTAATATGTTTATACTGTTATACTTTACAAAGAAGGAATTTTAAGAAGAGTTTATTCAGATGAAGGTATACGTGATGAATTTATTCTTCTTCATGTAATGAACTTAAAGCCACAATCTTCACATTTTGACTTCATGTGTCTAACAAAGATGCTGAGCTCTATTACTGACTTAAACTCTTCCATATCTTACTTAATTACTCCACTAACTCTACACTGTAAACAAAACACTAATAAAACCCTACACAAAACTTTAACACTTAAAAGTTTGTTGTGAAAGTGACTCACATGCAGCAGTTTGCAGCAGCAGCATCAGTCCAGAGATGAGCATCATTTCTCCAAAGTCCAGTTTTCAGAAAAGCCCAATCCCAGCAGAAGAGTGTGATGCTGCTTCAGTCGCACAATCACTTCTCTCTGACAGAAGAGACCAACTGACACTCATCTGTGCTCACAATATATTAATACACCTACTGCAGTTTCTGTGAGAAAAGAGGAAGTTGAGATCACTACTGGTATTTAACGTCTTGCACAAACTGTTACAAAAATAACCAACACATGAATGTACTTTTTTGTCATTGTGTGGACACAAGGAAAAATTTGCTGTGGTGAGAATAAAAAATGATTGCTGAGTCTGACTAACAAACATCTACTAAAGAAAACAACTATCACGATGTGCACATCTTCTATTAACTTTTACACAAGTTATCCATGAATCCATGAGCTCTGGCACAAATTCATAATGTCAAATATACAGGAAAAATATAAATAATTAAATTATCATGAAGACTTTATAATGTTTTACACCCTGCATATGTTGTTAAAAACTGTATTAACAAAGCCCTCAGTGATTACTGCAGTTTGTAAAAACATTTTCCCTGATAAAGAAGCTCAGTTTGTAGTGAAATGATCACACTGAGATCTCTGTCATTACTCAAGATCACCACACGAGGTCTCCATCAGCACAGCTCTGTCAATGTGTTGCTATAGTAACAGCAGCCTGTTTCAGCCTCTGTTCATGTCCTGAATCTCTTGGATATAGATCACATTGTTACTTGTACTGTGTTTAAGTTAATACTTTACTTTCTGTTTTCAGCAATCACAGTAACAGACATAATGGGCCAGCTGCATAAACAGTCACAATGTTAAGACTTTGTCTTAAAGGAGAAGTTAACTTCCAGAACAAAAAATCACATATAATGTACTCACCCCCTTGTCATCCAAGATGTTCAGGTCTTTTTTTCTTCAGCCATAAAGAAATTATGTTTTTTGAGTTAAATATTTCAGGATTTTTCTCCATATAATGGACTGATATGGTGCCCAGAGTTTAAACTTCCAAAATGCAGGTTAAATGTGGTTGTAAACGATCCCAGCCGAGTAAAAAGGGTCTTATCTAGTGAAACGATCTGTTATTTTCATTAAAAAATAAAATTTAAATACTTTTTAATCTCAAACGCTCGTCTTGTCTTGCTCTCCCTGAACTCTGTGTATTCTGACTCAAGACAGTTAGGGTAAGTCAAAAAACTCCAATCGTATTTTCTCCCTCAAAATTTCTTCCTCGGCTGGGATCATTTACAACCACATTTGGGATCATTTGAAGCCGCATTTTAACTGCATTGTGGAAGTTCAAACTCGGGGCACCATAGCAGTCCATTATATGGAGAAAAATCCTGAAATGTTTCCCTCAAAAAACATAATTTCTTTACAGCTGAAGAAAGAAAGACACACTGTAAAATCTAATTAGTTCAGCTTACTTAAAAAAAGCATGCAAACCGATTGCCTTAAAAGAGTAAAGTGAAATAGGAATAATATGTTGGACTGACAAATGATTAGTTAGTATAGTTTACTTACACGAGAGTTCTAGTTACTAAAAAAGAACTGTAGGGGGTACTTAATCATTTACTTTAGGCTTACATTTGACTTAGTATAGCTACTCACTGACTCCCAGAGTGTATTGCGGCATGAATAAATTATGCAATTGCTTTGTTTTACTGTTGTTGTTTTTATTTGCTAATTTTATTTACTGACTTGTGTCAGTAGTAGCACAACAAAAAAATAAAATGATATAATATAATGGTTATTGTCACAATTAATAAAAATAAATAAAATTGAATTGTTACCATTGTTGTGATTCACATGTTGAATGTTGAAGTCTGTGACTTGAGCACATCACCACAAATATTAAAGGATTGTCTCAAGCCAATAAAGTTTCTCAAGATGTTTATGAAGAACAATGAAATTGTAAAAGGTCATTAATAAACATAATGAAGTCTTGTGCTAAATGATGCAGTTCTGCTTCATACTCTGTCATGGTCTCTGTAAGCTTCTTCATTCTTGAATCAACAGTCTCTGTACAATCTCACTTTAGCAATGGTTCATCTTCTTCCCTCTATCCTTTAGACCAGTGGTTCTTAATTCCAGTCCTGGACCCACCTCTTTGCATATTTTGCATGTCTCTGTTTAATTTAACACACCTGATTCAGATCATCAGCTCATTAAGCAGGAGATTCATGAACTGAACTTATAAATAAACAAACTTTCTAATGATTTTAGCTAAATTACTGAATTATTAATTAATAATTACAGAATAATTAACAGATTATTATTAACAAATCATGAATAAAGGAGAGATTACATTAAAATATGTTCAAATTCAAGCTCTTGCTTTATTAGGATTCACGACAGTAAGTCTAAAAAAATCATCTATATTTTTTTAGGTGTCTGTTTGGATTTTGCAGAAAATACAATGTTTACCTTATGTTCAAAAACACAGAAGGTCTGGCTACAGATTCATCCGCGCAAATGAACAGTGGTGGAGCACAAATAACACAGTCAAACTACTAAGCACGTGACATGTAATTTTATGTTTCAAACACTGTTTATTGTGACAGTCAGCAGATCTGCAAATAATTGCAAATAGACTTTATAAAAATCAAAACAGGAACAGCAAAGACAAACACACTCTAATTAAAAAATGTTTTAAAAGGTTTAAAAACAACACAGTCAGAAAACAGCAGACACGCCAAAACTAAGACATGGATCAAGAGCTTCAGACAGATAAAATATCTAAACAGACACTAGAAACAGAGGACAAATGAATAAAATAAGCAATAAAACTGTTACAAATAAACATATGTCTAGAAAATAGTCTACTTAAAGAAGAGCTTCATAACTAAACCTGTCGAAATCGTCTCCTGGCTTTATTCTGTAGGATCTCCTGCTGTTGACAGGTGAAGCTGGATTCATGTGTGAATCTGTGACATTATGAATAATTTCTCATATATGTGATGATCTGCTGCTGATCTCATGAATCTTCTGCTGTGTGTTCATGTCGTTCCCTATATCTTCTCATTCGCATCTTCCTGTAAAAGCATCACATTATCATCATCATCATCATCATCACACTCTTAATATTTGCATGTCAAATCCATAATGATGATCATAAATGTCTCTCAGTAGACGTGTGTCTCATGTAGATGTGAAAACCTCCTAACAGACCAAACAGAACCATCAGTTGGTCCTGTAATAAACATCAGTGCAGAATCACCTGCTTTCTCTCTCTGAACCACACCAACACAATTCACTGCTGATGTCATAAACTTATTAAACTAATGACACTTTTTTTTTTAAGAATTAAGAGCCCAATTAAGAGAACTGACTGTTTTGCATCACTGGCATTGATGTGGTTTTTATAAATATGTGGATATTCATGTATTAACCTACTCCATGGGTGAGATTCATACCACTTGATGAGAAACTCATACCATATTCTGAATCCTTTGCTGTAGAGGTCACAGATGCAGTAGCTGGTCCTGCAATATTATAACTGAAGTATTACATGACCAGTTAGGAGAATCGATTTGTTTGAATATCATGAAACCTGTCTAGGACACGTCCAGCTCACATTTCAGTTCAAAATCTGATGAACTGAACTAACTGTAAGTAACATTTTGTGTTCATGTTTCACTTAATTTTCTTAGGGGCATTACATTTGGCACTGTAACATGCTTCAAATATCACTTCTGACGTATGACAAAAATGTAAAAAAAAAAAAAGGAAAAAATAATAAAACAAAATTATACATTCTCAGTACATTATTGCAAAAAAAAACAATATATACAATATATACAATAATTAATAGCCTATATATATATGATAAAGCACTGCAGCTTGTACACCAACGTATTGTTCTATTCTTTATCAGAACTTCAAGTAATAATAACGACAAACATTCACTATTCATCGACACGTTTCTAGACAATAGCGAGTGAACAGATAAAGCTGTCAGCCGGTTAGCCAGAGACCTACGAGCTGCGCGGAGCGAACTACTAAATACGTATTTTGCATGATACAGAGTAACGTTACATGAGAGCAACAAGTTTTAAAGGATTACTCCACTTTCAGAATAAAGATGTCCTGATAATTTTCTCACCCCCATGAGCGATATAGGATGATTTTGAACAATCGCTAGAAAATACAACCATCAGTTATTAATCACACTTACAGATAGAGCAAGCCGGTCCAAATAAACTGGGCACTGATCCATCTTTTAAGAGCCTTTGGAGAATCCTGCATTGTAGTAGGATACAGCGTCTTCTCGACATGATGTAAACCACATGGAAATTTTACTGTGTTTGTGGGCGGGCAAGTTGTTCGCGACGTAGAACGTGGGCGGACATTGCAAATGTGTTACTTCGTGACGTGTGGCCGTAACAGAATAAGATTCGAATTCCTGACGACTCGTTCAGGCAATTGTGAACCGACACTTTTTTTTTGATAGACAATAACTTTATTTATCGTGCACTGTCTGCTTCACAACTTTGTAGATAGTTTATGTTCACATGACACACTGCATGAAAGGTCATATTTGAAAAGGCATAATAGGGGCACTTTAAAATTAGCATTTCTTTCTGGTTACTTTGTATAGCTTTCTATGTAAGTATTGGTACTTCTGTTTGGGCTGAGGCTGGAATTTAGCGAGTTTGAAGTAAAAGTATTTGATGGACATATAATATGTGTCAGGAGCATTCACTTAGTATCATTATCTAATTTTTGACAGAGATGGCTTTTAGCTGGTTTTGCATCTGAACTCTTCATATATATATATATATATATACAGGGGTTGGACAATGAAACTGAAACACTTGCCAATATAGTATTGGAGGTCTCATGGCTATACTTGCGCTGTCTGGTGCCCAATCTTCACTTATTGTACATTACACCAGTTAGAGCAGTGTAAAGTTTCATTATGTGCACCCAATGGTTCAATCATTGTACCTTGAAGGTAGTGCTCTGTATCAGGATAATAATGCACCAATACACACAGCAAGACTGGTGACAGACTGGTTTAATGAACATGAAAATTAAGTTGAACATCTCCCATGGCCTGCATAGTCACCAGATCTGAATATTATTGAGCCATTTCGGGGTGTTTTGGAGGAGCGAGTCAGGAAACGTTTTCCCACATCAGCATCACATAGTGACCTGGCCACTGTTCTGCAAGAGGAAAATGGCTCAAAATCCCTCTGGCTGCTTTGCAGGACTTGTATTTGTCACTCCCACGATGAAATGATGTTGTATTAGCTGCAAAAGGAGGCCCAATATCATACTAATTGTGATCTAAAACCAGGTGTTTCAGTTTCATTGTCCAACCACTGTATATATATATATATATATAGGCTATTAATTATAATTTATGAAATATGTAGAAAATAATTGTATTATAAAATTAATAAAAATACAAAGATAGCATGTGTTTTCCTTCTTTAAATTATGGCTATTAAAATCATAATATTATCATAAATTGTGCCTTATAGAAATGTAACATATGCAATTGCATAGAATGAAAAGATGTCCAATAAATAATAAATACAAATGATAAATACATTTTGAACATTACAGTAAAGACTATTTAAGAAGTAAGAGTGCTTTTTATTGTCATGAAAAAAGTCAATACAGAAAAAAATATATGGTTGTAAAATAGTCCTCATTTTATTCATGCAAAATATAATTTCATAAGAGGATTTACAGATGATTGTTACTATAAAGATCACATTCATTCTTTTTCATCCTGCCATTCTTTACTCTACAAACTGGATCATCATGTTTGTTGTAGTTTATTCTCTTTTGTATCTTCATGTTATATTCACTAGTGTCCAGCAGCATCAGCACATTGAGTTTGTGTCCCAGAGCTGCGTAACAGGGATCAGACTGATTAAACCTGCAGAACCGATCCAGACCTGAAGAACAAAACACACACACACACACACACACACACACACACACAGAGAGAGGGAAATGTGTTTATAAAGAAAGAGGGAAGCACAGTGAATTTGACGGAGTGAAATAGGAAGTAAGACAGAGAGCTGTAAGATAATAAAAAAAAAACAGAGGAAAAGTATCTGAACCATCTTTAATAAAATGTTAGCGTAGTAATATGTTTATACTGTTATTCTTTACAAAGAGAGATTTCTAAGAGGAGTTCATTCAGATGAAGGAGGGAGTGATGAATTCAGATTCCTTCACATAATGAACTTAAAGCCACGAGCGTCAACTTCTGACTTCACGTGTCATTTTTGCATTTTTGCAAGTTTGCCCTTCCTTCACAGTGGGGACTTGCCACTGATTATGCTTCTGCAGTTTTACATTTTCACAAAGACATTATTTAGTATGTTAATAAGTTGTTTTTGTCACCCTTTGGTTGCTTTCATAATGCCAGAAAATGGCAAAAATGTTTGTCATGATTTGTACGTCTTCTGTAATTTTTACTCAAGTTAATCCATGAGGTCTGGCACTATATTATAATGGATGATGTTCCTGTTAACTCTATTGGAAAATTGGCCATCAAAGGTGTATCTAAGATATCTTCCTTACAATATACAACTGAAACAAAAATATGAGGAACAAAATGACCTGTGCTGTGAGTCAAATACACAGGCTATACAAATATACAGCAAATATACAAATATACAGCAAAAATACTGCTAAATAAACCAGTTGTCATAAGGATTTTTATAATGTCAGTTTAAACCCTGCATTTGTTGTGTAAAAGTTTATTAACAAAGCTTTCAGTGATTATTGCAGTTTGTAAAACATTTTTCCTGATTAATAAACTCAGTTTTTACTAAGATGATGAAATATCTGTCATTACTAGGGTTCACCAGAAGAGGACTCTATCAGCACAGCTCTACCAATCTGTTTCAGCCATAGATATGTATAGCTAGATTCCCTATTCCAACCACACTGCCACATTGGAGCGGTCAACTTAAAGGGGCCATCGGAGGTCCATTTTCCACAAGCTGATATGATTCTTTGGGGTCTTAATGAAAAGTCTATAACATGCTTTGGTTAAAATTTCTCAGTGGTAGTGTAAATAACACCTTTTTTACCTTGCCAAAATCAGCTCTGCAAAAATCATCCTGTTCTGGTCGAGGTCGCTTTAAATGTTAATGAGCTCTGCCGAATGAGCTACGTGTTACTTTCCTAACACATCTACTGCTTATACAAACGTTGATAACACTACAAATAGGACAAAACTATAATGCTATAAGAAACAGAAAAGATTAATTCATTGTTTACCTTTAGTCTTTAGTCTATGATTAGCTCACCTCACCTCTTATCTGACAAGTTTTCAGATTTGAGTCATTCGTTCATCACATGACAGCCCCATAAGATTAACGAACGACTCGAAAAACCCGAAGACTTGAAACAGGTGAACAAATTCCAGTACAGAACCTAACAGGACATTGCGCATGCGCGACTGAACGAATCACTCCCCGAGATGACTCGTTCTTCCCGAGTCACATTAAAGATTCGTTCAAAATGAATGAACTGTTCAAAATGAATGAATCGTTCAAGAACGACCCATCACTACTGTTTACTTTAGCCGCGTTTAGCCGCTAAACTTGCTAACTAGCACGTTATTAGAAAAGGCAATCGCAAAGATTCATAAAAAAACCCTTATACTCACTTCTGCTGTAAGTGAAGCTGGATCATCTTTCTTACCTTTTTATAACCTGAAGAACCTTATTTTGCCCTTATTTTGCTTTTCAGAAAGGTTGTTCAGATGTTAAAGGTTCTTTATGGAACCATTTAGACAAAAAAGGTTCTTCTATGGTATCGTGAAGCACCTTTATTTTTAAGAGTGTAGACGGATATATGTCGATCGGCAGCCACATTCCCTTCACAAACAAAAGTAATCCACTGCATCTTCAGCGGCTCAGATGTCGGGGGTAAATGACGACCACTATTACATCCAGCAACACAACACCTCAATCAGAGATATTGTCTAACTTACATCCCTGCTCCAGCATCGAAACAATGGACCGTCGGACTGTTACAGCTAATTTAGGCGGGTCTGATGTAAGACGCTTATGTCAATCGTGGGAGCAGCCTCTGTCGGTGTGATGCCACACAACAGGCATCTAAGAATGGCTCAATTTGAAAAAGGTGATTTTATTTTTACAGATTAATTAAAAACCACTGCATGGATTTTTATCATTATAGGGTAGATTTGTACACACACTGCCAACACACATTCAAACAACAAGTAAAAGTGAACTTTGCATTCAATGACCCCTTTAACGTTGTTCACTATACGACTGTGCAGGATTGTGGCATCTTCGAATATTCATTGATTATTTGTGAATGACGTCAAGTTGATCATTCCAAGAGGGCGGACCCGTCTATGTGCTTGGAAGAGTCAAATGAGGCATCTATACAAATCTATGGTTTCAGCCTCACATCTTATCTGGATCTCATGGGGTTCAAATTTGATTTGAGCTGATCAAATATTGTTAATGGTTTGTTCCAAAAATCTCTATATATAGTAAAAATCGAATTACATCATACAGTGTTGTTTCGTGCGAAATAATCAGATTAAAGTGTGTTTTAAAAATACTGTATGTTTTATGTCATAGCCTACGAAAGTGCATATTTTCATTTATGTCTCATGTCTTAAGAAAGTGTGGAAGACCAGAGGACACTTAATTGCTAAATGTAATGCCAGCTTTCTTTTTGGATATGTCCAGTGCTTGAAGTGGACCGATACGCACCGGTATGCAGTACTGGCACTTCTATATTTTAGCCTTTAGAGTACGTTTTTGTAGATACCCGCACTTCTGACATTTTGCTGGTGTACACCTGTACTCAGAGTCAAAGCGTCAGTGTCTGGATGATTAGAAATAACACTAAGTTTTATAAATCACACCACCAGGGGGAGTTCAAAACAGCACTAGTGCAGAGAAAACATGACCAATTTCATCAGAGATTGCAGAGTGAATAGAGACTTAGGCTGAGGTTGTCCAGATGTAATTAAATTATTGTTTTCAGTGTGTATTTGGCTTAAAAAGAAGAGTATTCTATAATGGAAGCTGGCTGAAGGTATTTTAGATTATATGATAGTCAGTGGTTTAATGATCCAAACCCAAAGAGATATTTATTATAAAAGTTAGGACTACACCTTCCTAAAACAGCTCATTCAAACTCACCCCCACCTCTACATCACAGTGTGGGTAGATTTGCATAACACCGCCCATATGTATATGCAAAGAAAGAAGGCGTAATTTTTTATACCGGCTGCAGTATTGTTGCAGCCGCCGCCATGTTGTGGAGATGCTGTGTGTTTCATTACGAAAGCGAAAGAACTTTGTTTGGCCTTCCAAATGAGGACACAACTAGAAATCAGTGGTTAAGTTATGTTTACAACACTGTTCCGGAATAGTACAACGTATTGTGCAGCGCATTTTACAAAGGACTGTTTCCTGAACCAGGGAGAGTAGCCTACAATACCAGCTCAGCTGTACACAAAGGGTTAAGGCAGTGGTTCCCAAACTGGGGGGCGCAGAGTTATCCCACATGGAAAGAACCTATATGAGGATATATGCGCATATATGAAACCTATATACAGTATATATGCACATATATGATAATATATATGCTGCATATATGCGTATATATGCCACATATAGGCAAAATTGAGGTGCATATATGTGCATATACAGGCCATATAGGTCTCCTGTATTGCTTCTTTATATCCACAAAAAAGCCCTATATGTACATACAAGATATGTCTCCTATATAGCTCATGGCAGGATCTGGTCATTTTAGCTCATATCTCACTTTGGCAACTGTCATACATGATGCCTAGCTCATATTTTCTATTATCAAGGCAATAACTAAGAACTAACTAAAAAAAAAAAAAAAATGCAAAAAACTTATGTGCGAACACGTGAAATTGGTATCACATGTAATTGGCATGTTATGGAATTTAACTATGGCAAATAAGTGAGAGAAGATGGAAAGCTATGTCTACACGTTTTCCTGAAACATTTACAAGGTCAATTCTTTCTTGTATGAAAATAGTGGAAAAGAAGGAAATGTCCCACACGGAAATAACCTATATAAACATATATGTTTTAATATAGGTTTTGATATAGGTTTTTAATATATGTGACATATATAAAATCGGCCGTTTTCCTATATTATATGTACATATATGCGGCAAGGCTAGTGTACAGCCGATTTTTATATAAATTCGAAAGAGATAAACAACTGAAAATATCTGCCGCGTAGTCCGGCAGTATTCAGCGCGCACCACTCAATGTGTGACGCTCCGCTCAATATTCCGTTCTGTGAATGTGTGTTCCCTTGAGTTGCTCGCGGCCCATATGAGTGGTCCACTCGTGTACCGCTTATGCTCAACGGAAATACAAAGACCGCTCAACGCGCCGACAGAAAATTTCTATGTATACTTGTTCCTGTTTGCAATAGCGTCGCATATACTGTTGTACTAGACAGCGCTGGTAAAATGACCCTCTCGTGACGGTATGCTGTGCTCACATGCTTTATTAATAATAACTTTGTAGGACTATACATTATTTTGATAATTAGTCAAAAAAAAGTTATATCTGATTCTGTTTCATAGAACTGAATAAAAATAATATATTGAGATTTAACATTTATATATTTTCTGTCCAATTTTATTGTTACTTTCAATAAATGTGGTTATTTGATTGGCTTGTGATTTTTTTTTTAATCCAGTACCATTAATATTATTGAGTTAAATTAAAAGGTCTTACAAAATGACTATATTGATTATTAAAATAATAAATAATTATTACAAAGAAGTTTCAGCCAAGAATTTTCATTTCGGTTTATCCCTAGATTTTTATGTAAAACGAAACGTTTTCAGGGTGATACAAGACCCCACTGTGAAATTATCTTGCTTATTATATGGCTACTTGCCACATAAATAATGTAACACAAAATATGAATTTCATCATATTTTATTATCTCAAGACGACTCGCAGTACCCGCTGCAGCTGTCTTTTATCAGTTGTAGCGGTTTTTGTCGTAAAATAAGAGAACACTAGATGGTGCAATTGATATCAGAAATTAGAATTGCCATTAGCCGAGTAAAATTATGAATGAATGACGCATAGTAGTTCTGCTCTAAGCATGGACAGGTTTTTGAGAAGACAACAAGTACCAGGTAAATATAAAGTAGATGATGAATCTACTTCAAAGATCAAAACTACAGCAAAGAGAAGAAAATAGGAGAAAATCTGTTTAAAAAACAGTGAATGCTGTTACATAGTACAAAATAATAGTACATAGTAAAGCTGCATGCTTTAGTTTTAATGTTTTTACTCTAAAAGTGACTAGTTCCTTGTTTTAGTTTTTTTCAGTAAGTTGTTACACACTGAATTTTAATTTTTACGTTTTAAATAAATCCTTCCGAAGTTGTGTTTATGTTTAAGTGTAAATGTGGGGGGCTTGAATTTTTTTTAGTCTGCAAAAGGGGGGCCCGGCAGAAAAAGTTTGGGAACCACTGGGTTAAGGCTATAAAGTGGGTCAATTCCAGCGTTGCAAGGACAGTCTGGTGCTTCTGACTCACAGCCTGTAAGTACGTCTCATATTTGAAGAATTTGCTACTGACTATTCAAACGCGAGTTTTACGCAGTGTAGAGTAGTGCTTGTTGTTTGTTGTTTCAATGATCACAAATCACAAATCCTTCTTTTTTTAATGGTAAAAAATGTTTTCATTGTTTTAATGGTTACACGTTGATGGTTTGTACTGGTTGTAATGGTATTTGTAGTGGAATCTGTTAGAATTTCTGTTTTTTTGTTGTTGTTTTTTCAGCAGGGATGTGAATTGAATTGCTTCATGGTTATTTAGAGTGTTTATTCTTGATCCTTGACCCAGTCTTGATCCTTTTATTTTCCAGATCAGTCTCAACCTGCCCATTAAACAGGTTCAGACACGTTATTATTTCCTCATCCTCATCTGCTCCAAAGATGAAGATATCAGTCTTGCTCTCAGCATGAGTAAGTGAGTACACTAAACTTTCTTATTAGTTTTGCTTACTGAATCTGTCTTTCTTCTCTCTAGGGATGAGGGAATGGCCACTCCTAGTTTTTGTATTCATAATAGCCTATCAAGTTGAGAAGTTGAGCTTGTTTTAAACTTTTTTTAAAACAAGTATATACTTTCAGTCTACTTTTCAAGTACTTCTCAGAAATGTGCTTATTGTACCTCTCAGAGACATACTTGCCATTTAAGTATACTTGACTTATACTTAGAAAAATTCTAAGTATATTTAAGCTATACTATACTAAGCTTAGAGAATCCATGTTTTCATTGTTATATGGTAGGGGGCACTATTACACTGCCTTCTGTACAGAATTTCCAAAATACAAGCGAAGAAGAAACCAAAACAACAGATGAATCCACACATAATCTAACACAATCATCTGACATAAAAAAAATCATCAAAACTGTGTAACGTTATAAAATGTCGACCCATGAAAAGGTAATATTGACTGTTAAGCTTTGGGGTGTTGATCGACTCCATCAATGTTTTGATTATCATTCTGAATCCAGTTCAGTCACTTTTCTGCGTTTTGTTCAAAATATTGTTTATTTCTTTATTTCTTTTATTTCTTTTTTTTTTTTTTTATGAAACTTATCCACATTCAAGAGTTTATAAAAAAGAATGCATGAAGCTAGAATAAAATGTTTTTGTTTACAAGGAGATACCCATTTCTTTCTTTTGATGTTTTGTATGTTCAGATATTCATATAACAAAATATATATACAAAAATAATACCTAAATGGGAACATAATAGTATACTTAAAGTATGATGTAAATTTCACTTAAAGAAAACTTACGAGTATACTTGCAGTATGAAACTACTAAACTAGTGAGACTTCAAAGTGTACTAAAAATGCTACAAGTATTTACTTGGTAAACTATCAGTATACCTGTAAGTTCACTTTTAGTATAGTTGCAGTACAAACTAAAAACTTAGATGTAAACTAGTTGTGTACTCAAAGTTTATTACTGTTAAACTTGAAGTATACTTAAAAGTATACTTTTATATACTAGAAAGTGGGCCAATTTAGTCCCAAGGAGTATTGAAATAGTACACCAACAAGTATACTACTAGTACACTGATAATTGTATATTTACTATATAAAGTATACTTAAAAATATACTTGAACTTTACTTAAGTAAAATAAACTTGAAGTATACTACTTTTTGGTAAGGGTAACGTGTACGTATAAGGCAAACTCAGGACTGTTGTATCCTCTATGAAGAGGCTTTATCTATATGCACAAGTCGACAGATCGCCTGCACTTTGTGGAGATCTCCAGCATTAACTTTGCTAGAGCAGTGGTGTTCAATCCTGGTCCTGGGGACCACCTGCTCTGCACATTTTGTATGTCTCCTATATCTGACTTCATGTTTCATGGAGCTCTCACCTAATCTTCATCGATGTCTCAGCTAATCTGAATCAGGTGAGTTAAATAAGGGAGACATGCAAAATGTGCAGAGCAGTGGGTCTCCAGGACCAGGATTGAAAACCACTGCGCTAGAGGAACCTCCACCAATCGCTCCTTAGAGAGCAAGCAGAATAACCAGTACATTTTTCACTCATTTCACTAGATATAAGACACTTATTCCTTGGCTGGGATTGTGTGGAGCCCTTTGAAGCTGCACTGAAACTGTCATTTGGACCTTCAACCTGTTGATCCCCATTGAAATCCACTATATGGAGAAAAATCCTGGAATGTTTTCCTCAAAAACTCTAATTTCTTTTCGACTGAAGAATGAAAGACATCTTGGATGACATGGGGGGTGAGTAAATTATCAGGAAATTTTTATTCTGGAAGTGAACTAATCCTTTAATGTGCAGTATGCATGTTCCATTTAATAATTTTCTTTTCTTTTCCTTGTATCCTTTTTCTTACTTATTCTGACAGATGACTATTAGTGATCATGTTTTCTTCCAAATGTTGTGAGTTATAATTAAATAGATTATGTTAGGAGCTTTTTCCCTGGACACACCCAAATGCACATACATGTTGTGTTCATGCATGGATGGACGCGCAATCTGAAACTGCTTTTAACTAAATAAACAACCCATTCAGTTGATGGATTTGCACTCAAGGGAATAAGCAGGAAGAGCGTTTGACCCTCTAATTCTATGATTCAGACTCTGCGTGTGTGTTTATTCTAAAGTGCCTCTGATGGCGGCACACTTTTACTACATTATCTTCATGTGGACAGCAGCAGCGCACAGTAATGTGGTACGCTGACATTATTTATCGAACTGTTTGTGTGAGTTAGGGCATGAAAAGAGCAGATGGTGACAGCAATTCTGATGAAGACTAGAATGACGCTTACATGGAGAGAATAAAAGAAGAGGGCAATATCAGAGAGGATATCGTGTACTGACACACCTAAAGCACATAGTTCACACACTAGCACACTAAATATATGGGCCATTCTACAGAATTGGTGCAAACTGCTGTCCCACAACCAAAAAACACATTTAAAAAGCATTTAAGTATTCAAATCTTAGATGTTTACTATGATCCTGTTATTATCTTTTGAAACCCACATTAATATTTAAAATATCAGTAAGCTTAATATATATGTAAAATCATTATTTAGAGGGTACTTTCAATTTGAAGGTGGCTGTCCCAATTAACCCTAACCCATAAATTTCAATTTATGGAAATGATATAGAATTTTATTTTTTTTTTTTTGCATTTTGCATTTTATTCAATTGTTGTTTTTAAAAATATCTTTTTGATTCTTTCAAAAAGTGAAGTTCAAAAAAATATTTATTGTATATTTTCTTTGTAAATTATTACAGTTTGTCAACAAATGTGTCCCGCATTTTCATGTCACTACCGAAAAGTGCATATTTTAATTCATTGGCTGAGACTGATTTTAACTACACCCCTACATTTATGATTAGGAAATATTTCTGTCTCTTTTGTGGATTTATAGTCTGACATACACAGTTGTATTCACAAATATTGCATTACCATTAAGTAATCATCCATACTGTTTAAAATGAAAAACAAATAACAACATTTCAATACCCATCATGGCAACAAGTCAATAAACAATAATAAAAAAAAAAAACTTCAACAGGTTATACAGTAAATGTTTCTGAACTTGTATCACTAAAGAAGACATGCGATTCTATTAAATTACTACTTAGATGGTATAAATCACGTTTTAGTGCAAGTTTAAGATGTTGATGTCGATGATTTAATGTTAATTTCCTAACATTAGAAAGAAATATCACAATATCAAAGCACTGAAACTGGATCAGTTTTGGAAACAATGTTTGATTTTCTGTTATTAACAGAGGTGGGAATGTCTGTAATCACTCATGACACACAATCAGCCATAAAATCTAGCAACACCCCAGCAACTGCAAAGCAAGAGCCTAGCAACCACCCAGAATATCCTAGCAACCAACTATAGCAACACTTTAGCAAACATCTAGAACATGTTACTGACCAAACTATTTATGTTTTTAAACAAGTCTTAAGACAAGCCAGCATAAATTTGTCTTTCAAACATTTCAATCTAGTTATCACAGGTGTTCTCAAATGATTACACACAATTCAAATACAACAATGACCTTCCTGCCCAGTGAACACTCATGAGATCAATAACACTAACAAAAAAGTCTTATTAGGAATTAATTTGCAACTCAATGTCTATTACAGTGTACAACATAAATTAAATTACAGATTGCTAATTCAGCAATTAACTTTTGGGAAAAAATATTTTCATTTTACTACTGTAAAATAATCTTGCAGTAGATCAAAAGCACTAGAAAAGTTCAAATAACAAAGAACTGTATATAAACTTGGTATGCACCACAATATAGTACAGTAAAAAAATAAAATTAAAAATTAAATTCAGCATCCTCTGCACATTTGGCTAAATTTCATTAGAGTATACAGTACTATTTAGTTTCCTGACACAAGACTATAATCTCTAGGTAGTCATTTCTCAGTTCTGCAAAAATGCAGTAGGCTACACATAAAAATGGCTACAAATAAAATTTGACAGTCACACGTCTGAAGGTGTACAACATGTACTACAGTTTACTGTACATTTAGAATAGTGAAATTTCCATCATCTAATATACTGGTACTGTACTATAATTATACTGTATGTGTAAGTATAATACCCATGTAAATGATTCGTTCATTTCTCTCCTCTCCGTTGTTGGATGCAGAGATTCTGATTGGTGTGTCATCAGTTTTGCTACTTAATGTTTAACTTATTGTTAAACTTTTTGAGAAATGTGTCTTTGTTTTTAGCACTGAATGAATGGTTTGGGAATGTAAGCCAACTAACTAAACTAAACTGCAATACGACCAGATGCTTACCTAATTCTGCTATTAGTTTCCGTCATCGGCATCTTCTTATTGATTTCATGCTATTATTGTTTCGTCGGATACGGCAAAAAGGCCTATGATGAACAGGGACGTAGCACCAAATTCTGGGCCCTATGCACAAGCAGTGGCCATGGGCCCCCGTAAGCTCGAGGTTCACAACTACCTACAACTAACCTTACTACTAATCTAAGAACTCTTACATGTATAACAAAAAAAGCCCTATTACACAACTTCTCTGAATTTCTGTTCTATTTGCAGAATGCTTAAAAGCTAACAGTAGATGCCACCAAAGGCAGCCTAACATTATAGGCCTGCAAGAAAATAAAATTTCACTCCTCTGGGGCCCTCCCCCTACTTGGGGCCCTGGTAATTTAGTCCCACTTTTCACCCAACTACGACGCCCCTGATGATGAAAGTGGTCCGAGCGGTCAGAGAATTGGATCACCAAACAATTACGCGATGAATCTCAGACATATCCGGACGGGATTGGATGTCTCAGAGGACTTCTGAGTTAGCCGAGAAGCAGTAATTATCTGATTCACGAACAAATGTAAAACAGTTCGTTAGTGAACTGGGCCGCGCTTTGTGTTTTTGACTCAAAACGAACCGGTTCATAAGAGTCATTTGTTAATGAAGTCGAATACAACTATCGTGCACATTTTATTGAAAGACGTGTTTTTTGCCATTATTTTGCATTACGCTGTCATCGCTGCGGCTGAAAAGCAGCACATGAAACACTGCTTACATTTATATTTTATTCTGTGATCATTCTGGGGTGGCAGGTGGGGTGGCACAGCTTTTTCTAAGGGTGGCAGTTGCCACCCCGTGCCACCCTGGTAGATCCGCCCCGGAACACACAATCCTTATATCTGGGGAAAATAAACAAAATTTTTGTACAATTAAGCACATTTTTAGTATTTTAGTATGTTTTAGTAGTGTTTTAGTATGCGACTTTGAAATCAGTATGATCAACTTCTTGCCTTTTACAAAGAAAAGTTGTACTCAAAATACAACAAATCTTATAAATCAAATTTGAAATATTGCTAAAATTGTAATTGTTATTGAGTTACCTCTGAAAACTTTTTCATAAAATAGCAAAAATATATATTTACAAGGAAAATGTAAGCAAAATCTTAATCGGTCAATATAACCCTTCCTATTAAATTACTTATTTATTACTGTGTTTCGGTAGTGACAAATTTGGGGAGAGGACAAATATTCCAAAACTTTCTAAAAATACAATATGAGAATTAACTGCACAATTAGAAGTGTGTGCCTTAGATATTATACATTTTGTATACATACAAAATTTGTGGGAAAAGACCTTTTTTTAAAAATGTTTCCAACTCTTTGCACTTTGCACCGGTTCTGTAGAATGGCCCACATCTGGCACTTTCCATTTTTTAGTTTAAATAAATATAGGAGGTGCTCATCTTTTCACAAAATGTTGCTTGTCAACCTCAGTGGGTAGAGTTTGTTTGTTGGTTTGTTTTTTGTTTGTTTTTTGTTTTGTTTTGTTTGTTTGTTTTTTTGTTTTTTTGCACATAAAATAAGGTGCACAGTACTAAGAGTGTAAAATATTTAGAAAACAAAAAACATGGAATTTATGCCTCGCATCCTTTAAAGTAACAGCAAATCAAAGTGAGTTTTGTTAGTAAATCATGTTAAATTCTCTAAAGTAGTTATCTATTATCTTCCTGTAGATGAGTCATTCAATCCTGGAGAAGAGGATAATGACATCCCAGAAGAGTAAGTGATTTTAAACCTTTTTTTCTTGAATTTTAAATAGTTTGTCAATCTTTCACTCTGATAATATGTTGTGTTTGTGCAGGTATGACAGTGAGACAGATGATGGAGATGAGGATGAAGGCAAGAAGAAAAAAGCTAAAAAGAAGCCCAAGAAAAAAGAGATCTTGTACTACATTTGTCAGTATCTCAATATTTACATATCAGTATCAGTATATTAGATCAGAGAGATGCACACTGATGCTTTTGACGCCATGCTAGTTTGTTAT
This sequence comes from Cirrhinus mrigala, assembly GCA_036247105.1. NCBI lineage: Eukaryota > Metazoa > Chordata > Actinopteri > Cypriniformes > Cyprinidae > Cirrhinus > Cirrhinus mrigala. The sequence continues at coordinate 97,935 of JAMKFB010000146.1, read as the reverse complement.
TGTCTGTTAAAACAGCACAAAATGAATGACACTGTGAGATACCTTAATACATTTACTGGCACCTGTGCAACAGTTCAGGAAGTGAAATCTGAAACGAAACACACTTTATTAAAAGTCTCTTCCTCTCTGTGGTGAAAAGAAAAAGATGATGGATGCGGGTGCTTCTAAGAGGCTGATAAGCACTTACATGCTGTAAGAGAGCAAATCAAAAGTGAGAAACCTGGGATATCAGTGACTGAAATCCAGAAAGACTGTAAAGAGGTCAGCTGCATTAAAATCACACACACACACAAACTGTGTGTGTGTGCAAACTGTACAAACTGTATTTTATATCCCTTTACCCGCAAACATACACCTAACCCCTCTCACAAAACCTTTTTTTTTTTTTTAAATGAAGTTTAGTATGTATTAAAGCCATTTGGATTATGATGTTACCGTGTTCATGTTGTAATACCTGTACAGTATGTCATTATACACATTTGTGTCCTCATAAATCATATAAACCTGTACACACACACACTCCAGTAACCACAAAGTCTTCACAGCCCCTATTAAGGAAAAAATCTGAAAATATTAGAAAATTTCTAATTATTCCATTAGTCAATTCATTACTATTTGACTTTTAAGTCACTTTCAATTAGCAACCTATGATTTGATTTTAGTAAAAGCCACAATTCAGGATGCAATTATTGTGGTGACATCACTGGTGGACATATTAAAACATGCATTTTATACAAGTTTAAAAAGAAAACAAAAAAACAAATATACAGCACATCCACATCTGAAACTGCGTCTGTATGTCTGAACTGAATTCATTGCAGGAAACTGTGTGAACTGTGTGTAAAACAAAAACACATCATTTTTGGTTCTGTGGCAGATGTAATATTTTATGCATGGAGCCTAGTTTTCGGGAAAACTGCTTTCTTTCCTGAAAATGCAGAGTGTCTGCCGCACCACTGAATACATTTATTAGCCACTTACTGAATTATTTGTCTGTGGTTTGTTTAAATGTGCCGCAGACGGATGATTGAAGCATAAACTCCTGATGCTGTGCTGTTATTGAGTCAACAGATTTGTTTATTTGATTCAGCAGTATGTTCAGCTAAATGTCTTTTATGTGCACAGGAGTGGGAAAGAAAAGCAGAAGAGGCCAAGAAACTTTATGAGAAAGCCATGAAAGATTACAAAGAGAGTGGAGGAGAAGTGGCATCTGTTACAAAGTGAGCAGTAGATCTATTTTCAAATTTTCAAAGAAATAATCACCAGATTAAAGGAGTAGTCCACCTCCAGAACAAAAATGTACAGAGATAATGGACTCACCTCGTTGTCATCCAAGATGTTCATGCCTTTCTTTCTTCAGTCATAAAGAAATCATGTTTTTTGAGGAAAACATTTCAGGATTTTTCTCCATATAGTGGACTTCAATGGTGCCCGCGAGTTTAAACGTCCAAAATGCAGTTTCAATACAGCTTCAAAGGACTCTAAACGATCTTAGCCGAGGAATAAGGGTCTTATCTAGCAAAACGATTGGTCATTTTCTAAAAAAAAATAAAAATGTATATACTTTTTAACCTCAAATGCTCATCTTGTCTAGCTCTAAAGCCTCCAACTTTAAAATCATCCTACATCTCTGCAGAAGTACCGACCTAGTGTTTACAAAGTGAACGTGCAAAGAAGGTCAAACGCCCTGTACAAAAAAAGGTAAAACAGCGATGTATGATGATTTTGAAGTTGGGAGTTTTTCAACATATCCTAACTGTATTCACCCGGATTACACAGACTACGCATGTGCATCGCACAGAGGAGACAAGACAAGCATTTGAGATTGAAAAGTATATTTTTATATATTTTTTTAGAAAATGACCAATCGTTTCACTAGATAAGATCCTTATTTCTCGGTTGGGAATGTTTAGAGCCCATTGAAACTGTATTTTGGATGTTCAAACTCACAGGCACCATTGAAGTCCACTATATGGAGAAAAATCCTGAAATGTTTTCCTCAAAGAACATAATTTCTTTACGACTGAAGAAAGACATTAACATCTTGGATGACAACAGGGGGAGTACATTATCTGTGAATTTTTGCTCTGGAAGTGAACGAATTCTTTAAACATACAATGCTGTTTATCAGTTAAGAACTTTCATATATTCATTATTTATTTGATCAAAAACACAGTAAAAACAGCAACATGGTGAAATATTATTACGATTTTTAGCATCATTACTCCAGTCTTCAGTATCACATGATCCTTCAGAAATCATTTTAATATGCTGATTCGCTGCTCAACAAACATTTATAATTATTATAAATGTTAAAAACAGTTGGGCTGCATCATATTTTAAGGAAACCTTAACATTACTGGATTAATAGAAAGAAAGAAAGTAGGGAAGATTGAAGCTAAGAAGAAGAATGGAGACGGAAAGCAGAGAAAGAAAGAAGGCAGAAATGATTGAGGCAGCAAACAGAAACTGTGTGACTGATGCTTTTCCTCTGTGTCAGGGTTTAGCAAGAGTGGACCCAGATGCAGAAAAAGCAGGGGAAAAACGTTTATTAACAGAACTGGGAACACAGAAGGATGAGGCAGTCAGACAGTCCACACAATAGGCAGGTCAGACAACAGAGGAAACAGGCTGGCCGAGGATGGAGAAACTTCAGACTCTGTGGCAAAGGAGACTAGGTAGAAGCCCAAGGAGCCACAGGCTTGACGCTGGGGTAGTAACTCTGGAAGCACCAGGATGACTGCCAGGCCAGAAGAAGCAGCGACCAGGGAGGACTCAGGAAACAGGGCAGGAACTGACTCAACAAACACACACAAAGACAAGACAACAAGAGAGACAAGAGATAACAGAGCAAAAAGTAAAAACCCTGCAAAAACTATAACTTGGGAGAATAAAGAGGAAATAAAACCGAAAAGGCTAAATGAAAGTAATAAGATGAGTCCTAGAAATAATTAACTGGAACATATGAAAACAAGAGGATAACAATAGAGAAAAAAAAATGACTGGAACTACTAACAAAATAAATACAAACAAGACAGCAACCTTGCTGAAAGATAGAAAGAAAAAAAAATAAAAGGACAAAAATCAAAAGGTTAAGAACTAAACCATTAAGACTGGAACTAGACTATAAGACTAAACTCAGGAACAAAATGAAAACTAGAATCTAGAAAGAGAGAGGGAAAAACAAAACTAGACTGGATGAAATATACTGAGTAGCAAGTTCTAACAAGACTAAAGTCACTAGCAAGAAGAATGCACTCAAGGCACCCCTTACGAAAAAGAAGTTAATTCAAGTGTGCTATTAGTTTACTTCTTTTAAACTAAAAACAGGAAAGTATACTTTCAGTCTACCTTTTATGTACTTCTCAGAAATGTGCTTTATATACTTATCAGAAATATACTTAAAATGACATTTAAGTATACTTGACTTATACTTAGAAAAAGTCTAAATATACTATACTTACAGTAAATATATCAATATACTTATACTAAATATACTATACAAATATACTATCAGGGCTATACTTGTGCTCTGAGAATCTGTGTTGTCATTTTTCTACATAAGAGATGCTATTACACATCTTATGTACAGAATTTTCAAAACACAAGTGAAGAAGAAACCAATACAGATGCTTCCACACTGTAAAAAATGCAAATACATATTTTCCATTTTATGAAACAGTCTCAAATACTAAAAAATGCTATTTTCTTGAAACTATATAAAAACCCTTGTCAGACCAACAAAATTACCCCAAATGCTGTCCCAACTCGTCAAACACAGTTGTCTGAACAAAGAATTTCATACTGTTGAAATTTTAAGGCTTTGTAAGTTCCCAGCATGCATTGCAGCATAAATAAATTATCCAGTTACTGTTATAGGATTATTATTTTGCTGTTTGCTGACTTCATTTAAACTTTTTTTGTTGTCGTTTTGTCATTACATTTGTTGTACTGTGATGTAAAGACCTCATCTTTTTAATATTTGCTGATTTCCACCGTTCTTGAGGGTTGTGTATCTAGTTTTGAGGCCTAGATTCTTTTCAACCTCTTATATCCATTTTCTGGATGTCTTAGTTTTGTAAAATGCTTTACAAACAAAGACAACATTGTCTATATATTAGACTAATTTATTTATAATGATTTGTATGTTCATATATTCATATAACAAAATATATACAAATTAATACCTAAATAGGGACATAGTAGTATACTTAAAGTATGGTTTAAAGTTCACAAAAAAGTGAGTATGAGTAGACTTGCAGTATAAAGCTACTAAACTAGTAGTTTACTGAGACTATACTTCAAAGTGTACTAAAATGCATAAGAAAAGTATTTAATTAGTAAACTATCAGTATACCTGTAGGTTCACTTTTAGTATACTTGCAGTACAAACTGAAAACTACTGTTTACTACTAGTTTACTACTGTTATACTTAAAGTATACTTTTATATACTAGAAAGTGGGCCAATTTAGTCCCAAAGAGTATTAAAATAGTACACTTAAAAGTATACTACTAGTACACTAATATTTGTATACTTACTACATAAAGTATACTTAAAATATACTTTAACTTTACTGAAGTATACTTAATACAATAAACTTGATGTATACTTCTTTTTGGTAAGGGACACACACCAAAAAAAACAAAAAAAAAAAAAAAACAGTGAAGACAAGAGGGAAATGAGCACAATATAAAGGGAGCAGCACATGAGGATCAGGTGAACACAATTAGACAAACAAGGAAAGTGTAAGTAAATGTACGTTTTGTAGAACCACATTTTACATAAAATGCATACGAATTATCATGAAATCACATTGCAGGGGCTGAATCTGAAACACCCTTCAAACGCCCTCCAGGGTTTTAGTTAACCTAAAACACTGTCTAATACTTGATGGCTGTTTTGTCAATTCTTTGTCATCAGCTAGGAACCTAGGTGTACTATTTGATGGCAATCTTTTCTTCGAAAACCACATCTCTAGCATTTGCAAAACTGCATTTTTTCATCTCGAAAATATATCTAAATTACGACCTATGCTCTCAATGTCAATTGCTGAAACATTAATTCATACGTTTATGACCTCAAGGTTAAATTATTGTAATGCTTTACTGGGTGGTTGTTTTGCTCGCTTAATAAACAAACTCCAGCTGGTGCAAAATGCAGCAGCTAGAGTTCTTTCTAAAACCAGAAAGTACAGTGCCCTCCACTAATATTGGCACCCTTGGTAAATATGAGCAAAGACGGCTATGAAAATAAATCTGCTTTGTTTATCTTTTTGACCTTACATTCAAAAAATTCACAAAATGCTAACCTTTCATTGAAGTAAAACAATTACAAGTGGGAGCAAACTTACATTATAAAATAAATGTTTTCTCCAATCCATGGTGGGCACAATTATTGACACCCTGAGAAATTATAATGAGTAAAATATCTCTGAGGTACATTCCCATTGATATTTGCATTTATTTAGCACACTAGAATGACTAGGAGTATGATATTGTCCAGCCATGACTTCCTTTTTCACAGGATTATAAATATGAGGAGCACAAAGGCCAAATTCCCTTAACCATCCATCACAAGGAATAAAACCAAATAATATAGTTCTGATGTGCAGAACAAGATTGTTGAGCTTCACAAAATAGAAAGTGGCTGTAAGAAAAGAGCTAAAGCATTGAAAATCCCAATTTCCATCATTAGGACAATAATTAAGAAATCCAATCATTTAAAGTTGTTACAAATCTGCCCGGAAAAGGATGTGTGTCTGTATCGTCCTAATGGATGGTGAGGAGGAGAGTTTAAGGAAAGGAAAGGACGTGACGTGTGGCCAAGTATGGTGACCCATACTTGGAATTTGTGCTCTGCATTTAACCCATCCAAGTGCACACACACACAGTAGTGAAAAGTGATCAAACACACACACACACCCAGAGCAGTGGGCAGCCATATTGCTATTGCTGCGGCACCCGGGGAGCAGTTGGGGGAACGGTGCCTTGCTCAAGAGACTCACCTCAGTCGTGGTATTGAGGGTGGAGAGAGCACTGGTTATTCACTCCCACCACCTTCAATCCCTGCCGGACCTGGGACTCAAACCCACAACCTTTTGGTTACAAGCCCGACCCCCCCCCAACCATTAGGCCACAGCTGCCCCCGTGTGTGGTGTAAGTGTCCAAAGACTCTCCAAGGATCACAGCAGGAGAACTGCAGAGATTAGTTGAGTCTTGGGGTCAAAAGCCTAAAAAAAAAATTCAAACAGCCCCTACATCAACACATGTTGTTCAGGAGGGTTTTAAGAAAAATCCTCCTTGCTCATCCAAAAACAAACTCCAGCATATTCAGTTGTCAGACACAACATGAATTTCAAATGGGACTGGCTTCTGTGGTCAGATGTAACTAAAAAAAGAGCTTTCTGGCAGCAAACCCACCAGATGGGTTTGGTACAAAAGGCACCCCATGTCCACGGTATACTGCTGGATTTCTCATGTTGTGGGCTTATTTTCCTGCCAGAGGTCCTGGACGTCTTGTTCAGATACATGGCATCATGGATTCAAGCAAATACCGACATATAAAATATCTAAATCTGACTGCATCTGTTAGAAGTTCTATATTGAGTTGTGGTTGGATCTTCCATCAGGACAATAATCCAAATCAAACATCAAAATTAACACAAAAATGTGTCACTGAGCATAAAATGAAGCTTCTGCCATGGCCATCCCATTTGCCTGGCCTGAACCCTATAGAAAATGCGTGAGGTGAACTGAAGAGAAGAAGCACCAGCATGGAGCTGGTAAACTGAAGGATCTGGAGAGATTCTGTATGAGGGAATGGTCTCTGATCTCTTGTCAGGTGTTCTCCAAACTCTTCAGGCATTAAAGGAGAAAACTCAGAGCTGTTATCTTGAATAAAGGACGTTGCAATAATTGGGTGCCAATAATTGTGGTCAACATGAAGTAGATAAAAACATTTATTTCATAATGAGATTTTCCCCCTGCTTTCCATTGTTTTACTTCAATGATAGGTTAGAATTTTGTGATTTTTTTAATGAAAGATTAAAAGGATAAACAATGCAGATATATTTTCACAGCCTCCTTTGCTCATATTTACCAAGGGTGCCAATATTAGTGGAGGGCACTGTATGACCATATTAGCCCGGTTCTGTCAACACTGCACTGGCTCCCTATTAAACATCGTATAGATTTTAAAATCTTGCTAATTACTTATAAAGCCCTGAATGGTTTAGCTCCTCAGTATCTGAGCGAGCTCTTATTACATTATAGTCCCTCACGTCTGCTGTGTTCTCAAAACTCTGGCAATTTGATAATACCCAGAATATCAAAATCATCCGTGGGCGGCAGATCATTTTCTTATCTAGCGCCCAAACTCTGGAACAATCTACCCAACACTGTTCAGGACGCAGACACACTCTGTCAGTTTAAATCCAGATTAAAGACCCATCTCTTTAACCTTGCTTACACATAACACATCAACATATTCCCATAATTCAAATCCGTTCAAGGATCGTTAGGCTGCATTAATTAGGTCAACCAGAACGGGAACACTTCCCATAACACCCGATGTACTCAGTGCATCGTCAGAAGAATGGCATCTACGCTAATATTAGACTGTTTCTTTCTTATTCCGAGGACACCTTAACCACCAGATCTAGTCCGTATCCAGATCAGATGGTCACTGCAGTCCTCCGGATCCAGTCCGTACCCAGCCCAGTGGATTGGCACCTAGAGACGACCTCTACAGCCCTGAATGTCAGTGGAGACCACATCGACTAGATGAGCCCCAGAGACGGATCCCCAGTGAAGACCTCGTCACCTAGACAGCCATCAGCACAAGACCACGGGAACCAGATGAGTCCTCTGCATTGATGCACTATATGCACCCCTACGTCTCTCGGGGCAGGAGGTTGTCAGATTTACCATTTCTTGGGTGACTTGGTCTGACACAAACACACGATTATCAAGACTGGACATGACTGACTCCGACTTTACTGGGACAGACTTGACAGGAACAGAGGTTGATTGGGAGACTTCTCTTGAAGCAACCTTGAGCTTGACTGCTTCAAAGGACTTGGTTGACTCAGGGGTGACCACGGTGGGTTCAGCTGACTCAAAGGCTGGAGCCGGCACAGAACTGCTCTCAGAGGCTGGAGCCAGGACTGAGGATTCACTGGCAGATGCAGAAACTCGGGCCGTCCTCTTTCTTCTGTCCCTCAATTTCTTAGTGGGAGTCAGAAGATGATCATGGACTTGATTTGAAGAGGGAAAGAGGGCAGGGTGGTCACTGCTGACATCCTCAGGAGGGTTAAGGATCTGAGAGTCTGTACAATGATAAATGTAAGTGGAGAAGTCCCAGAAATTCAAAACATGCAGTTGCTCCATCTCCCATCGCAGCAGGGGGTCATCCAGAGTGAGGTAGAAGGCTTCCTTCAGGGCTGCATCATCATATTCAAGGCCCCTAGCTATGGTCCAAAAGAATTGTGCAAAGGACCGTGGTTCCTGGCCCTGCTGACGAAGTGATGCCACTGCCCATCAGAGCACCAATCTCCCTTCCGCAGTGGCAGGTGAAACAATTTTAAGGCTCATTCTGCTGGGTCCTTGAGTGGCTGGCTCGTTCTGTCAGGGTTTAGCAAGAGAGGACCCAGATGCAAAATAAGCAAGGGAAAAACGTTTATTAACAGAACTGGGAACACAGAAGGATGAGGCAGTCAGACAGTCCACACAATAGGCAGGTCACACAACAGGGGAAACAGGCTGGTCGGGGATGGAGAAACTTCAGACTCTATGGCAAAGGAGACTAGGTAGAAGCCCAAGGAACCACAGGCTTGGCGCTGGGGTAGTAACTCTGGAAGCACCAGGATGACTGCCAGGCCAGAAGAAGCAGCGACCAGGGAGGACTCAGGAAACAGGGCAGGAACTGACTCAACAAACACACACAAAGACAAGACAACAAGAGAGACAAGAGATAACATAACAAAAAGTAAAAACTCGCAAAAACTATAACTCGGGAGAATAAAGAGGAAATAAAACTGAAAAGGCAGTTTTAAGAACTAAACCATAAAGACTGGACTAAACCCAGGAACTAAATGAACACTAGAATCTAGGAAAAGAGAGGGAAAAACAAAACTAGACTGGATGAAATATACTGAGTTAGCAAGCTCTAACAAGACTAAAGCCTGGCTCACACGACAGGATTTTTTTAAAAATCCTAACCGATTATGAAATCTGGTTGCAGCGCACACATAAGGAGAATCTTTGCAGATTATCTTCCCTGAAATCTTAAAGATGCATACACTACAAGATTTGAAAATTGTGGCGCATCACACGCTACAAGATATAGATTATCATGACGGAGGGAACGCCTCACGTGATCTTACGCAACAGCAACTATTTGCATAATTTAACCTGCCTAATCTTTTACAGGCTTCTGATGAGGAGGAGGACGAGAACTATAGGCAGCTATAGGCAGCTCTGAGGAGGAGTCCAGAGTCGAATAATTTCCACATCTCAGGTTTCACTATGAATAATTGATGGTTTCTCGGACCAAGACATCCTACTTCCGCTGTGTTTGAGCTGCAAACACATTTTTAGATGTTTTTCCATTCAGACTAAGAAATTGGAAATAGACCTTGATATTTTTACCCCCTTTTGAGAGTGACATCAATAAAGCTCTTAGATTTGTTCATTTTTCAGTTTTGGTAGACAGACATCATGCAGAAAAGTGTGAATAGACCAGTGGTGAGCGGTGACTTTTTTAACCGGGTATGCTGAGTGCTAAGATCCCCCCAATCGGCCGTTAGGACAAACTCAAGCACTGTGGCGTTTCCTACCTTATTTGTGAAATGAAATTCATCTCCAGTCCTTCTTATATCGTTTCAGGTTTATCCATAGTTATTTGAATGCTATAAAAACATACAGCTGCTTTTCCAGGTAAAAACCGCCAAACGACATTTACACATATTACGTTCTGATACGTAATATTCAGAGGATGGAGATATGGGGGATTCCCCTGGTCAATATGTCTCTGCTCCAACTGAATTATTATTATTATTTTTTAATTAATTCCCAGTGAATAGGAGTTAAAACTCCCACTTGGGTAATAACAGACCATGTAAAATGCCAAAAATAATAATATCTTTAAAATATTGCCAAGTAAGGTTGCAAACAACAATAAAATCAGAGAAGAAATCAGATTTTATTATTTCCCCTTTTTCTGATTTTTTCTGTTTGCTCTATCCTGGTCATAGATTTGAGGTAGTATCAGCCTCCACATACTCTACTAGTCATAATGATTTCAGAAGAGATCAAAATAAATCAAATATAACATTTTATTTGTCAGGTAAAAATGTATCATGCCAATTATGACAATCCAATTCAGAATTAAATTCAGTTCCAATTCAGATAAAGACATAACATCAGTTACTAAAGATAAATCTAAGAATGGGAGGTGCATACCTGACCGCAGAGAGATACACAGCGGCATGTAAGAGACTTGGATGCAAAGCTCCAGAGACTCTCACACACAGTGTGGGGTTCTTCTGAATACAGAATCCCAAAGTAGTGATTTGTCACTTCGCCTATATACCCAGACCAGAACAAACAAATCTTTCAATCAGTTGTAAAAACATAAAGACCTTTTGGTTGGTTTGTCAGGAGATCTTGCGACTCAGGGTCACACCTGGCTGGAGATTCTCACCCAACCCTAAGGGGAAAACACACCCCTCAGCAGCAAAACACAATTCTACAAAAATGTTCAATCTTCCTCATAATATAAGTGACTGCTGTGAAATTAATGGTATATGGATATTCTTGCTTTGGTGGAAGAAGAGTGAGATGCAGGGAGGGGAGAGGAGAGGGAGGAAGGGGGTCGTAAATGAGCAAGGTGAATGTTTGCTCTCTTTGGAGATCTCTTCTCCAGATTAGTTTTATTGTTTTGTTGCATGGCATCTGTTTTTGTCAGAATTCCTGGACTTTAAATTCATGAGGAAATAATTTCACTCCTACAATTGTATATACATTTTTATAAACTTTTTTTTAATTTACCACTTAGGCATGTTGACAATAACGTATATCTTCAACATTTTCTATGACCAAAAATGTGAGATATGTTTTCAGTGGACTTTCAAAGGTTGCTTTGCTTGAGAAACCATGAAAATACACAGTCACGTTTTTTCATTTGATTTAGTCAAGTTAGATTTACATCAAACACAGTGTGATTTTTGGCAGTCGAGATCTGGTAGCAACAGCGCTTTTTTGGGGAAGCGCTTCACGGACAGCTTACCTCATGCATGAAATCAGCCGCATACCAGCAAAACACAGAGAACGCGCTAAAATCCTGAGTGCACATAACATGTTTTGTACTTTAAGCTATGAAAATGTTAATCACTGTTTCCAATAAAACTGTGTGTGTGAGAGCGTGTGTATAGCTGCATTCACGCCATCTCGTAATTCCGAGATGAAAACACGTGACATTCTACCCTATCTAAACTATGTGTTTCTATAGCAGCACTATCAACGCCAAAGCCCTCATGTGCTCCTGAACCCGTACTTACAACTTGTAAACTCTGAATGTTCTGAGAGTTACGATTTGGACCAGTAACAGACGTACCATGTGACCGCCGCCCGGCTCATTTTGGCACTACTTAGGCGCTACCTCTGGGTCCGACAACATGGAAAGCTATGAGTAAAATGTCACGTGTTGTCATCTCGGAATTACGGTAATTAAGACATGGCGTGAAGGCAGCGTATGATTACTCACAGTAATCAGACCACCAGTGATGGTCATGTGATGTCTTGAATGAAGACACTTAAGTGTCTTTATATTTGATGAAACATAGTGGTAGAGAAGTGGTAAGGAAGTGCTTACAATACAACTTATGCTCAGTTGATTGCATCTGTGGCATAATTAATTTCCAATTTAAGTACATTTATTGAAAGTGAATGGTCAGTCTTTAATAGTTAAAATAGTATTTCAGTTGTACAGCCACAAGACGTAGGCTAAACAACATCATCATCAATTTGCCACACTAAACAATGTTAAGACAACATAAATCCTAATATAACTCTGAAATGATTTAAACAGAATTACAGCTCTTAACAAAGGAATTTAAATGCGTTTATGAAATTATAAAGCATTTCTTCATCTAAATCCTACAAAAACTGGTAATTCCTGGGATTCTGTAATATTTCAGATTCTGTAATATTTCATTTAATATCCTAATGATTTTTGGCATAAAAGAAAAATAATTTTGCTACAAATATACCCATGCTACTTACAACTGGTTTTGTGGTCCAGGGTCACATATAAATAAAACTGACCTGAGAAGACATCTTGTTGCAGCCGTGGGAAGACGTTAGTACACGCCATTTTCAAGTTCAAGTCTACCGATGTTAATCTACTCTTCTGTCTGGTTTGTTTGTCGAACAAAAATAGCGTATTCTGTGTTATGGTTCTTCAAATCACCTGTCAATCAAATTCCCTGCGAAGGTGCTAGTAAGTAGCTGAGTTTATCTTTTCGGGCTAGATTTTTAAACCAAAAACCAACTGACTTCAAGATTATGCTGGAACCAGAAATGCTAAAATGCAGCTAATTTCTGGTTACAAAAACATGTCACATGCATTAACGAAGCAATACTGTGTAACAGAAACTGTGGGTAGAGATTAACTCGTATTGAACCCAGAACAATCTTTTAACTCCCTAAAGTTTTGAGGATTGTTACTCTATCTGTTCATTGTGGCTTATCCTGTAATTGTGGTAAATTAAACCTCATTATGTTCTTAATAAACCCACTTAAAAAGTTCCTAAGGCATCGTCCCGACACATTCCCTGCTCTCAAACATCAAGATGACTCAACCAATCACCCTTTCTTTCCAAATTCAAGCAAAATGGTTTTGTTAGCACTGAAAGGCAAGTAAATAAACCCCCATCAGGGGTATAAAGTACCAGTAATGGCCTACAATGAGAGCTTGTGGCTTTTAATACAGCATGAGACTTTCATGGTATAGATATGTGGTCTGTCAAAAGCCAAGGGAAGTTGAAAAGAAGTTGTGGTTTTTAATATGATAGAGGGGTAAGAGAGACAGGTTGGAGTCTCATAGGATGGTGTGATGTAAGGTGAAACTAAATAGTGCACATTTCTGTCTTCCTTTATGTAATCTTAATGTTGTCTTTTTAAAATTATTTAAATTTAATTAAAATAATAATAATATATTTCCAAAGAAATCTCTGTTATAAGAGTAAATATATATAAAAAAGATCAAAATTAATTAAAACAACCCATCTCATCCCATCATCTCTCACTCTTTCAAACTCATGTTTTGTCTCCTGGGTGCCATCGTATGTCCTCTTTGAAGGATAATCCATTTTGTGCCATGTGTGAGAGTGGATAATGCCAGTGCTCAATGATGTTCATGACTCTGGTATCTGTAATTTATGGGAAGTTGTGTCCGCTCAAAGACGCTTCTCTGAAAGCTTTCCAGTTGAGATGACGTGACGTCGTAATTGACCACAACATAATGGGCTCACTTTAGTGATGAGGAAGTGCAATCTTCACTTTAAGCTACACAACTTGCAAATGACTTCAGAAATTTCCTAGTAGACCAGTGAATCAGTAAATATGTGATGGCAAATGACTTACAGGGTTTTTTAAATCATTTTGATCCAGTTTTACTTTAAGTGGTACATTTTAATTGACAGACAGTGGGTATATTTCTAAATTGTCTTTGTCAATACAGAGCAAGATATTCAGCAAGCGAAAATAACTAATAGATAACTTTGCGAACATAAGTCAGATCGGAGAAGTGGGCATAATATAAAGAGTCAAATGAAGCCTGGGTGTCAATGTGAACCATGGCTGCTAAACACCTCAGTTTGAGTATATCAACTATTTAGTCACACTGAAACAGCATGTTTGTCAAGAAAACACGCACAGACAACAGACTGTGCAGTACAATAGCAAATGGTATTTATACAATGCAAATGAATAAATAGGAGTGTTAAAATCCATACGGGCCATTCTACAGAATTGGTGCAAACTGCTGTCCCACAATTAAAAAACACATTTAAAAAGCATTTAAGTATTAAAATCTTAGATGTTTACTAAGATCCTTTTATTTTCTATTGAAACCCACAATAATATTTAAAATATCATTAAGCTAAATATACATAAAACCATTATTTAGTGGGTACTTGCAATTGGGAGATGGCTGTCCTCAACCCTAACCCCTAAATTTCAACTCATAAAAATGATATTGAAATAATTATTGTATTTTTTTTCATTGTTGTTTTTAAAAGTATCTTTTTGATTCTTTTAGATTTTCTTTGTAAATTATGAAACTTTATGTAAAAAAAAAAACCAAAATGTCCCACGTTTTATGTCAGTGTATGTTTTAGTCCATTGGCTGAGACTGATTTGAACTATACCGTTACATTAATTTGTCACTCTCTCTCACAGCTGCATGGTGAGTAGATAGACCCCATCATTTTGAGGTAAATGTGTTCAAAAATGTTAAAAAATCTGTGTGTAAAAGTGTGTAGAAGAATTTAAAGAATGTCACTACCAAACACCATTTTTTCTGCAATTAAATACATTTTTTGGAAGATATTTGATACTATTTAGTTTTTGTATGTGTACCACTGTTCAGAACTGTGCTAGCTTCAAAAGTATCCAAAATTGTCACATTGATGAAACATGAAACATTTGGTGAAGTTTCAGTAGTGACATCTTTGTTTTGTTTTTTTATTTGGGTGTTATCCCATAAATCTGTCACTACTGTAACAGTCACAGGCTTAAACATCATCATTGTATTGGTAGTGACAAAAGGGAACACACAATCCTTATATTTGGGGAAAATAAACAAAATTTTAGTACAGTTATTCAAATTTGTAGTATTTTAGTAGTGTTTTAGTATGTGAGGTAAAATTCTGTAATGTGATGTGGTTGCAACCAAAACATTACTGTCACTACTGTAAATGTGCAGTCACGACCAAAATGTTTGTCAAAAATAAAATAAACTGAATTATCATTATCAGATGTTATGATAGTGTTTGGTTCAGTGTATTTTCCAACTAATTAATCCTTAACTTTGAAATCAGTATGATCAACATTTTGCCTTTTACAAAGAAAAATTGGATTCAAAATACAACGGATCTCACAAATCACACTTGAAATATTGTTAAATTTGTAATTGTTATTTATCTACCTCAGAAAACGTTTTAATAAAACAGAAAAAACATATATTTACAAGAAATATGTAAGCAAAATCTTAATAGATCAATATAACCCTTCTTATTAAATTGTATAGGGTGACTTCAGGTTGATTGGGACACTTTTTCCAAGTCATTTCAATGACAAAAAGTGTCCCAGTCAACCTGTAGGCACCCTATTAATGTGTTTTGATAGCGACAAATTTGGAGAGAGGACAAATATTCCAAATCTTTATGAAAATACAATATGAGAATTAACTGCACGATTACTAGAAATGTGTACCTTGGATATTATACAATTTGCATAGACACAAAAAGTATGACTTGGAACCAATTCTGTAGAATGGCCCATATATTTCTATAAGGGACTCAAAACATTGAACAAAATGTGAATGTTGTAGTTGTAATTCCATGTTTTATGTATTTGCTCAGTAATTGTTTAATGTCAGGGTTTTGCAAACACAGAAGTAGTTGAAGTGGGCATCTAAGATGCAGCATCTTAATTAAAAAAAAAAAAAAAAAAAAAAGCACTCAAGAAAATATCAGACAAAAGAGAACTGAAATAATAATATGAATAATATGAATAATAATGGGAACTAAAGAAACAAGTGTTCACAAGAAGGGGTAGGAGACCATGGTGGAGCAAGCAGAATGGAAATATCAGAAAACTGAGGAGACAGAGGTAGACTGTTTCAATGGCTATGTTTCCATTAGCCTATTTTTATGCACATTTTGAAGTATCACATCAGAAACAAGTGATGGAAACTTCAAAATTCAGACAAAAATATATATATATTATAATAATTAAATTATTAAATACATTTTTACGCTCGCTTGAGGTGGTTTTTGACTTGTGCGAATAAGGGTTAATGTGAATAATGGGAAATGGAAATGCATTTTCTGAATAAATTCCTCCATACGCACCAAAAAGTCATGTGAATTTGTGATAGGACAGCATAACCTGAATAACCAGCAGACCAATCTTGTTGCACAGCTTCTGAAATGTCATTATTGTCATTCTGACAAGCTCAAGCAAATTCTGTCGTCAAAGCATTTCTGTATATTTGCCTCCCAGAACCATCTTACACGTCTGCATTCCAAAACAACAGGTATCCACCAACTAAAGCAAAGAGTGCATTTGTTGTGTTTCGTCTGCTTACTCTGATATTCTTTTCAGTTGCTTCTTCCATTTTTCTTAGTGATATTTGTCCAAAGTTTATCAGGAAGTGACGATTTTGTTCTCTTTGACTCATTGGATGGAAACGGTGCTTATTCGCAAATGTTTTATGGAATATTCCAATTTTGCGCACAAGTTAAATTCACAACTTTGGATGGAAACCCACTTTTTGTACTTTATTTACATTAACATACACTGGTAGGCTACAACAGGGTTAAAGTCGCCCCGGGGTAAAAGGCACCTTTGATATTATTTTCCTCTAAACCACTAGATGGCAGAAAAACATGGCGTGGCACTATCTAAAACATCCACTTTTCAACATACACGTGCAAATTTGCCTGATCTTTGACACGATCGTGTGCAGCAGTGTAAAGTCACTTCTGTGCTTGCTTGATCTAATATTTGGTGTTTTTAAAAATGTTGTAGATTTAAGTAGCAAATGAGAATTGCAAAAATTTTGAATATATCTTGAGACAAAGGTCTTTTTAATGATGTTCAGTTTTGTTTAAGATAATTAAAGCAGCAGTTTTAACAAAAGAATATGTAAAAGTATAGTATTTGGGGTAAAAAGCGCCCCTGCTTTTGGGGCTGAAAGGCACAATAATTAACATGAAAATAATAGAAGGCTGACTTTTCCATTTGTTGACATGACATTGTTAGATTCAGATAGTAAATATCATATATTATGTTGGGTGTCCATCTTAGAGATAATCACCATGTTTAGAACGAAACCATCATATTTAAAAACATGACATTATTTATATCATATAATAAAATATAATTTGTTGTTACTGTATACTCTAAATCTGTATTAAACTAGATAAAAAAGTTTGTCGAGACAAACTTTAAGTTGGCTTGAGAAAGCTGGAACAGAAAGTTTTAAAAAGTTTAAAAAGTTTTAAAAAGTTTTAAGTTTGATGGTTTTCAGTCTGAAATAGTTTGAAGTCTAAAGTAGTTTTAAAAGGTTAAAGTTTGAATGTTTTGAAGGCAGTACAGTCTGTCAGAGATAGATAGATAGATAGATAGATAGATAGATAGATAGATAGATAGATAGATAGATAACATAATTAACAAGTTACTAGCATGATTCTAGCATGATTAGAATTTTACTAGCATGTTGCTAGCATGTTGCTAACATGTTTACGATTTTATAAACATGATTTGCAATTTACTAACATGTTGCTAGCGTGATTAACAACTTGTAAGCATGTTGTTAACATGATTAGCATGTTGCTAGTTTGTTGCTAACATGATTAGCAGGTTGCTAGCATGTTGCTAACATGATTAGCAGGTTGCTAGCATGTTGCTAGCGTGATTAACAAGTTTCTAGCATGATTAACAAGTTAGTAGCATGTTGCTAGCATGTTTTTAACATGATCAGCAAGTTGCTTTGATGATTAGCAAGTTAGTAGCATGCTGCTAACATGTTTTTAACATGATTAGCAAGTTGTTAACATGATTAGCAAGTTACTAGCATCTTGCTAGCATGTTTCTAGCATGTTTTTAACATGATTAGCAAGTTGTTAGCATGATTAGCATGTTATTAGCATGATTAGCATGTCGTTAGCATGTTACTGGCATGATTAGCAAGTTACTAGCACGTTACTAGCATGATTAGCAAGTTGTTAGCATGTTATTAGCATGATTAGCATGTTGTTAGCATGTTACTAGCATGATTAGCAAGATGCTAGCATGTTTCTATTGTGATTAGCAAGTTGTTAGTATGTTGTTAACATGTTTCTGGCATGATTAGCAAGTTACTAGCATGATTCTGGTTGCTAGCCAAAGATAGATAGATAGATAGATAGATAGATAGATAGATAGATAGATAGATAGATAGATAGATAGATAGATAGATAGATAGTAATGGTTAGATAGATAGATAGATAGATAGATAGATAGATAGATAGATAGATAGATAGTAATGGTTAGATGATAGATAGATAGATAGATAGATAGTAATGGTTAGATAGATAGATAGATAGATAGATAGATAGATAGATAGATAGATAGATAGATAGATAGATAGTAGATAGATAGATAGATAGATAGATAGATAGAAGGTAGATGATAGATAGATAGATAGATAGTAAGGTAGATAGATAGATAGATAGATAGATAGATAGATAGATAGATAGATAGATAGATAGATAGATAGATAGATAGATAGATAGATAGATAGATAGATAGATAGATAGATGAGTTTGAATGAGTTTGAATGGATTAGAAATACAGTACATAGAAGGGAAGTTTGATTGAGTCTCAAAGGATTCTGGGAGTTTTGACAGTTGAAATTTGAAAAGTGTTGGCTCATTTGAACATTCCGTCAATGTAAGTCTATGGGATTTTTCCCAAATTTAATTGTCATTTTTAGGAAAATCGTAAATCCGATCAGTTAGAAAAGATATAGCAACTAACTTCAGATCAGTTTGAAGATCTGGGCTGAGTTTGGAGTTTGTAGAGTTAAAGCTCTAGGAGGAGTTAGAGTCTCAGAAGAAGAATAATAACTTTAAGTTTAAATAGCATATCAGTAAGTTGGCTTTCTCAAGCTTAATTACTATAGGATCTCCTTCAATGCTTTCAGAATCTTTATATTTTAAAATGATTTTGCTTCTGTATTATAAAAAAATATGTTTTATATTATAATATAAATGTAAATATAATATTTTTTTATTAAAATAAGCAGAAAATAGTACAAACTTTGCTAAAGTGATTGTTCTGAACAAGTGTTAACTTAGACATTATAAAAAAACATTATTTTAGCTAAAGTATTTGTATCAGTACTGTGTGCCTTTTACCCTGTGTGTGGGGTAAAATGCCCCCCTTGCCACCTATACATTTATAAGATTTTTAAACAAAATGAACGACTTTTGAATATAGATTGAAAATCCGTTGCTCCATAAATATTCAATACAAATGTATATATAAATTTTTTTGCAATCATACACTTCGGGTGCAGTGAAAAACACATTTCTTTCTTAGGGTGTGCCCTTAGCCATGTTGTACAAAAATGTGGGGAAAGTATATAGAAAAAATTAGTTGTCAAAGTAAAAAAGTCTCCATTTTGTTACTTGCTTCATTTCATTCACCTATAAGGATGATTTAAATCTTGTATTATGTTATTATGTATTGTGTAATCTTATTGTTAAAGTTAGAAAATGCAAAAAAGATTGTTCTCGTGGTTTTTTTTGTTTGTTTGTTTGTTTGTTTGTTTGTTTGTTTTTTTTTTTTTTTTTGTGATTAAAGCATTGAATGTCACAATTTTGATTTAAATTGTCTTTAAAGGAGAAAACATTGCTTGTATCAGTTACATGGTGCCCCTTCCCCATATGGTGAATCCAGCCCTGAAAACATTGACTATTTCTATTTGAACGGAAACATGTACAATTCTAATCAATAGCAGGTTTTGAAAAATTAACTAGAGGGCTATGCCACAGTCTGAAGTCTTTAAAAATGCACCATTTACTTGTGAAACACTCAATTATGAAAAAGGTACCAACATTATTGTAATTATTTGGACTTATAACAAAAGCAAAAATTGTAATGCATACTGTGACTTTGTATATGTGACAAAAATGCCAAACAAAAGACAAAATGATACAAAATGCAGAGTTACAATGAGGAACACAACATGCGTGCCCTTTTTCACGTCTAAGGAACATCAAATCAGCTGTTATAATTAGACAGCGGTGTGTTTATTTTAATAAAAGGTTTGCTTGGTAAAAAAAAAGAGAAACATTTCCTTAAAATAAAGCTGGGAAGAGATGAGCAAATGAGCAGGCTATTAGGGAAATGGACAGTCAAGGCCTCTGGGGGCCACAGAGAGGAGAGGCATGAACACGAAAAGGGGAGGGAAATGTGGTTGAGGTTTTTTTCTTCTTCTTCATTTTTTTTTTTTTCAATACATCAAGTAAAATAAGATCCCTCATTCAGCAGACGCACAGCAGTGGTTTATCCTGCACCAGATCTCAGCTTAAGAGTTCAAGAGTTTTTAGCGTTACACTTGATAGTATCA
Organism: Cirrhinus mrigala; assembly: GCA_036247105.1. Classification (NCBI taxonomy): domain Eukaryota; kingdom Metazoa; phylum Chordata; class Actinopteri; order Cypriniformes; family Cyprinidae; genus Cirrhinus; species Cirrhinus mrigala. The sequence goes on along the minus strand of JAMKFB010000146.1, from coordinate 77,530 downwards.
CACGACACACACTTCTACTATGGCTCACAGAGTCCTGCGCTTCATCACTGACTTCTTCGTCTATGAAACGGCCAAATCAGTTGTGGTAAAGAGCTGGTCTGTTGGAATCATCAACCGTGTCGTCCAGCTGTTAATTATTCTGTATTTCATCTGGTAAGTGTTGATTATTTAGTTGTTGCTAACATGAATTTTAAATAATTTTAAATAATATAGTTTTAGTTTAAGGATTAGGGAATAATGAAGGACTTGTACTTGATGGTGTTTGAGAGTGAAGAGCAGAAATGTAGTTAAACTTTGATGATGAATGTAAATGTTTTAAATACTGATATAAAAATGAAGATTTGAGACTTGATGTAATGTTTATATTGTGTTGCAAATGGGTGCACCAGTAGTTAATGATTAACAAAAGATGAAGAAAATCTATAGTCTATGATCTATAAACTGACTAATTATTTGCATATACATACATACATATTCATACATGTGTGTGTGTGTGTGTGTGTAAACCATAAATTGATAATATTCCAAAGTATCTGCGTTATTTAAAGTATTTATCTGTTGATTAAGAGAAAAAAAAAACATGGGAGTAATTGATATTACCCTGCTTATTATCCATTTAGATTATCTTTTTAGCATATTAAATAACTATAAAAGTATTTTAAATAAATAAATAAATGACCTTAAAGGAGAAGTCCACTTCCAGAACAAAACTTTACAGATAATGTACTCACCCCCTTGTCATCCAAGATGTTCATGTCTTTCTTTCATCAGTCATAAAGAAATTATGTTTTTTGAGAAAAACATTTTAGCATTTTTCTCCATATAATAGACTTCTAGAGTCTGAACGTCCAAAATGCAGGTTAAATGCGGCTTCAAATGATCCCAAATGCGGTTGTAAACAATCCTAGCCGAGGAAGAAGTGTCTTATCTAGCGTAACGATCAGTTATTTTCATAAAAATAATACTATTTATATACTTTTTAATGCCAAACGTTCATCTTATCTTACTCTGCCTGGACTGTTTTTGTTCCGGTTCATGACAGTTCTCCCTCAACTTCAAAATCATCTTATATCGCCGTTTTACCTTTTTTGTTAAGGGTGTTTGATCTTCTTTGCATGTTCACTTTGCAAAGACTGGGTCGGTACTTCTGCAGCGATGTAGGATGATTTTGAAATCATGTTTGAAGTTGAGGGAGAAAATACGATTGGAGTTTTTCAACATACCTGTCTTTGACATACCTGTCTTGAACCGGAAAATAACCAATCGTTTCGCCAGATAAGGCCCTTCTTCCTCGGCTGGGATCGTTTACAACTGCATTTGGGATCATTTGAAGCTACATTTAAACTACATTTTAGAAGTTCAATCTCGGGGCACCATATCTGTCCATTATATGGAGAAAAATGCAGAAATGTTTTCCTCAAAAAACATAATTTCTTTACGACTGAAAAAAAGAAAGATATTTACATCTTGGATGACAAGCGAGTGAGTACATTATCTGTAAATTTTTCTTCTGGAAATGGACTTCTCCTTTAAAGGGATAGTTCACACAAAACTAAAAAAAAACTCAAATAAAACACAAGTTAAGAGCTTTTCTGACCCATGCATCTTGTGAACGCATGGCATAGACTGACACGGAATACAAGAAATTGTTGCATGAAGTCATTATTTTTGTTTTCTTTGCACACAGAAAGTGCTCTTGTAGCTTTATAACATTACGGTTAAACCACTGATGTCACATCGATTGTTTTAACAATGTCCGTATTACATTTCTGGGCATTGAATGTGCCAGTTGTGTTGCTGTCTATTCAGGATCAGAAAGCTCTCAGATTTCATTAAAAATATCTTAATTTGTGTTCTGAAAATGAACGGAGGTCTTACAGGTTTGGAAAGACATGAGGGTGAGTAATTAATGACAGAACTTTCATTTTTGGTTATTTGTGTGTGTTTGTATTTTAAGCTGGGTGTTTATGCATGAAAAAGGACATCAGCTGCGGGACACGGGAATCGAGTCTGCCGTCATGACCAAAGTGAAGGGCCTGGGCCGATTTAACAGCCGTGTGATGGATGTAGCAGACTATGTATTTCCCTCACAGGTTAGCAAATGAACCATGCATTTTATATTGTCCACTCTGTAAAGTCTTGGTCTGAGGTGAACGTTTCTGCGATTTTATAGGGTGGTTCTTCGTTCTCCATCATCACCAACATGGTCGTCACAGCCAATCAGACGCAAGGACGATGTCCTGAGGTGAAACACAAACCTCAGCTGACTTGATATACTTTAAATATGCTGCCCTATGTATTTTAACACATGCACTCTCTCTACTCTTCTCTCGTCTGTCAGACTGATCAAATGTTTAACTGCACTACTGATGAGGAGTGCATAAAGAAACAAGGTTCAAATTTAGGAAATGGTGAGTTCATTGTAGGGCTGTCACTAACAATTATTTTGGTAATCAAGTAATCTGTCCATATTCTGATGATTAATCAAGTAATCAAATAATAATAATAATATATATATATATATATATATATATATATATATATATATATATATATATATATTTTTTTTTTTTTTTTTTTTTTTTTTTTTTGGAATAAAAATAGACCTAGAAGTAATAAAAAGCAAACAATAGTCTTTAAAATGACTTAGAATAATAGCATATATAATAGCAATGAGTTAACAATAATTAATTCAAATACAGTATCAAAAGCAACTAACCGTATTGTTTTACTGAACAAAACTGTTCAAAGACATATTGTATTATAAACAATACAGCTAACGTTCATTACACATTATAACAAATGCTTGCAGAGGGCATCAACGGCCTGAAGATTGTTTTTACACTTTACTGCACAATCTAATCCTCGTTTAATATAGACTAAACAACAATTAATTCAAATGTCCACTTAATCTTTAATATTTGGCTATTTCTTTTCTACAGAAATGCTACAGCCACTGTAATTTCTTGAATATCTGGACATCAAAATGTGTAAATTCTGAGCAAGGGTTTAAATGTTTTCAAATCGTGATGAACAGTTAGCATATTGAGAAAGATACTGATGTATTCTTCTATGTTTGCTTAGGTTTATAAATGATTTATCTTACAAATCTGATTAAATGGCGGACATTGCATTCCCAGATGAATGTTATAATAAACCCAAACTCACTGTAAACTTACTGTAAATGGAGCCGCTCTGACAAGCACATACGTTACCTATGGAAGGCCAAAAGGTTCAAAAACACATGAATTTTAACATGTCAACAACACGTAAAATATGAATATTTAACGTGTATTATATGCATATTTCATGTGTTAAATACATATTATTTACACATGTAAACTCAGTGTGTTAAATACGTACAAATAGGGTTGGGTGTCGAGAAACGGTTCCATTTTAGAACCAAGAACCAGGTATTCGATTAGACACCTGCATTTCGGTTCCACTTGATTCTTTCATTCGCATTTTAAAGCGATTTTAAAGTTTAGAATCAAACGATTTAAACGCAGGAAGGGTAAAACCTGCACACTGTTTGTGCTCCCGGGCCTGTGTCCGTTCTCGAACTGCTACGTGCATTTCTACTGTGGAAAAAAGTTGTTCCGGCCTGGATCTGACTTTTCTTTCACATTTACTGCCCAATATGCACAAAATATGTCAGTATATCGCCATAAACACAGCCGTTTTTTATCGAAAGTGAAAGTGAAAATATACAGAAAATGAGAAAGAAAACATACATGATCCGTGTGTGTTCGGTGTTAAAGAGACAGCAGCCTAATAAATCTGCTGCCTGTCATTAATGTTAATGCAGGAACAAAAAATCATTCACTGATCTTGACTGAATATCTTTCATAACTTTAATGAGTTAATTTATATTTTATTAATGAAAAGAAAACGATGCAGTGTTTTTAAAGGAGAAGTCCACTTCCAGAACAAAGATTTACAGATAATGTACTCACCCCCTTCATCCAAGATGTTCATGTCTTTCTTTCTTCAGTCGTAAAGAAATAATGCTTTTTGAGGAAAACATTTCTGATATTTCCATATAGTGGACTTCAATGGTGCCCCGAGTTTGAACTTCCAAAATCCAGTTTAAATGCAGCTTCAAACGATCCCAAATGCAACTGTAAACGATCCCAGTCTAGCAAGAAGGGTCTTGTCTAGCGAAACAATTGGTTATTTTCATAAAAATAATACAATTTATATACATTTTAATGTCAAAAGCTTGTCTGGTCTTACTCTCCCTAAACTCTGTTTTTTTTTCTGGTTAATGACAGTTAGAGTATGTCGATAAACACTCATCTCATGTTCTCCCTAAGCTTTAAAAGCACCCTATATCACTGTTTTACCTTTTTCTTATCTTGAGCCAGAATATCCAGAGTTCAGGCAGAGCAAGACAAGATGAGCGTTTGACATTAAAAAGTATTTAAATTGAATATTTATAAAGTATTTTTAATGAAAATAACCAATCATTTCGCTAGATGAGACCCTCCTTCCTCGGCTAGGATCGTTTGAAGCTGCATTTAAACTGCATTTTGGAAGTTCAAACTCGGGGCACCATATCAGTCCATTATATGGAGAAAAATGCTGAAATGTTTTCCTCAAAAAAAAATATTTCTTTTTGGATGACGAAAGACATGTACATAAATTTCTGTACCTATAATTTTATTTATTTACGCTATTGCTAATTTATTTGCTTGTTCCTGCAACAGAAAGTTTTTTATTGACTTTTTAATGTTATTGGAATCAAAACTAGGAATCGTTAAGAAGCAGAATCGGAATCGATAAAATTGAAACGATACCCAACCCTGCGCACAAACAACATGTATTTAACCTGTTTTTGGCATATTAAAATTCAAGTGTGTTTTGAACCATTTGGCCCTCCGTAGTAACTTACATGCATGTAAATAATCCAGTGCATATATTAAACCTGCATCACATATATTTATTTAATTGAATCATATAGTTTGTAAATTGACCATATGCACGGATTACTTCCTTGTTTTAGACAAGCCAGCTCAGTCATTTCCATTCAGTGTACTGTCATAATAGGAGTGTCCTTTGCTCGTTTTCTCTACATAATCCAATGACAATTTGAAGAAAAGTTTTGTTTGTCTAAGAGGACCAAACGTCCATGTATACCGTTTCAAGAATGACAAATGGGAGTGTAAAAAATTAGGTGCGTAAATACGCTAAATCTGCAGCAAGTCATTTGATATGATTGACAGTTATAACCGAAGAAACATCTGACAAGCTAATGTCAAAAATAGAGTTTTAGATTTAATGATTCTGACTAAATTCAGAGAAACAAAACTACAGCAGTAATACGTTTGTGTTGGTTGTATATAGGCTATTTAATAGCTTTTACAGTTCAAGATAAAACTGTTATTATTAAACGTATGTAAAAAGATGTAGTTTAAATTAAATCTAAAATATTTCAAATTCATATTGATTCATATTAAATACATTATTTAATTCTTATACCATTAATATTTAACTTACTCAATTTGTAGTAAACTATACATAAGTATTTAAATAATTCACCCTTATAGGCTGTTTGTGTCTAAGCTTAGTTATTTATTTATTTTAATGACTTTTTGCACTCGCTATACTATATACTTCAGTACGGTAGAAGTACTAAAATTTGTTATATTAGTAATTTTATAAGAAATCGAAAAGGAAGGCGTGGAAAAACTATGGGAGTTGAAATGGTAGTTGCAACCAATGAGTGAACCTCTGCTGCCATCTTCTGGTTATAAGTGTTATGTGGATATAATTTCATGTCATTTTCATCTTAAAAAGTCGTTGTTTTCCGTGTTAATTTTTATGAATGAAAAGTGAATCTTTGAAGTGCATTTTACTGCACAGCTTTATAGTTGAAAAATAATAAAGGCTTTAAAATATTACAAGATTTTAGAAAAAATGTGTTCATGACTATGAAGGCAAGATATTGATTATCAAGAATACTATTAAGATGTCGTTGAAGAGAAGCATCTCTAGTTAGATAAAAACATTTATGACAGTGTTTACCTGTCACCATTTTAAATGTATAACTACGTGTCTATGTACTTTCCTGGGATTACCAGGCTCAGAATTTAAAACTGAATGTTCATGCCGCTATCATTATTTACGATGTTGCAATTATTTATTTATTTATTTATTTTAAGTTTCTGATAAGAACGAGGCAGGAGAGCAGTCTCAAGAGTCTCCACCTATATATAGCATATAGAAAATGTACCAGCTGGCTTATCATTCTGCGGAAGTTCTAAAAAACGCTCCCTGCATATGGTTAATTCTCAATAGCATTATGCTTTATTATGATTTTTAAATGGGTTTTAATATATCATGCAGGCTTGGAAAACGGTCTAAAAATATTTCATAAGTTCTCATCTGTGGAAAGCGCCAATTCCGGTAATTTGCCGGTTACTCGATGCGGGCAAAATGCAAATTTTTTTTTTTTTTTTACTCAAACTTACTCAAACTGAATCGAGGAATCGTGACAGCCCTAGTTCATTATCTAAACTCAGTATTTTAAAGTCTTCAGAGGCTGACATCAATATACTAATACTCTTAGCATTGAAGCATGCTAATACATTCTAGATTGCTAGATTGCTTCAGATGCATCTCTCCTTTATCACAGGTATTGTAACAGGCAAATGCTTTAACACAACGGGTCGATGTGAAATTGAAGGCTGGTGCCCTGCAGAGGATGACACTGTTGTACAGTAAGAAACGCATGCATGAATGTGCAACTTTTTGGATTTGTAATTGAGATATTGTGCACAGTGCGAGTAATCTTGTAATCCTAAATCAATTTTAATGCCAGATGCATTAATTAATCTGCTCACTCTTAGAAATCCAATGAAAGAGGTGGAGAACTTCACCATCTTCATCAAGAACAGCATCCGCTTTCCTCTGTTTAATGTCGCTAGGTGAGTTTCATCTACAGCTGTCAAAAACCATACTGTTGTGAGAAGCCGTTCTCTATACTTTTTTTCTTTTTTTAAATTAATCTAAATTAAGGCTGTCCATGCTCGCTCAATTGACAATGAAATTTTAAATTCAAATAGACAAAAAATTATAATATCATTACTTCATGTCCTGTTTCTCTCTCTTATCTTCACAGAGGCAATTTCCCTTCCAGTTTAAACAAGTCTAACATTCAGAACTGTCATTATGACCCGGTGGATTATCCGTTCTGTCCCATCTTTAAAGTGGGAGACATCCTGAGGCACATCAATCAAAGTTTGGACAGCATTACTGACAAAGTAGGTCTACTCACCTTTACCTCTCATCTGACCACTCATCCAATTTGCAATTTATCATAGAGATCTATTTAATTATTTTGAGAAACAATCCATTACATCTCTCAGATGACTGCTGTTGGATTGTTGGAGCAAAAGTTCATGTCTTGTCTTGATTGGCATGGTGTTACACAACAACAGTCTGTTCTGTAACAAGAATGTGTAGAGCCAAGATTTAAAACAAAAACAAAAGTTATGGAGGAACCTCTAGAGCAGGGCTTCACAAAAGCTTTTTTTCTTCACCAAATATTCCTGCTTCAATTAAATTTCAATTCTTTCCACTGTATTTGTGCCGCAATGTTAATTAACACAGAAACAAGTCAGCTCGTCCCTTTTCAGTAAAAGAAAGAAACAAATGGCCAATTTTTGAGGATTTAAAAGCAGAAATGCAAAGTTTTATGAAAACTAACATTTGTTCGTATTAGGCCTACTTGTTTGTTCTTTATAGTTAACGTTAAAGAATTGATCTATAATATTTAATAAAATATAATAGTAATAATAAAAAAGCCAGAAAAAAAATTATAATACAATGTAAAACTATGAGTTTCATGCCCATCAAAGACACAGCATAGGAATTATAATCTACTAAAAAAAAAATGTAAAAAACCTTGGTCAAAAAAAGTCTATAGTCTATTAAAAAAAGTAGCCATTTTTTGAGGATTTAAAAGCAAAAATGTATAGCATATGAATGTATGAATGTAAAAAAATCGATCGCCCTCTGGAGGAGAAAGGAAGAATGAGGAGGCTGAGAGATGCTTTTTGTAGCACTTTGACAAAATATAAATGAAGCAATCCGTTTAAAATGATAAAGGGAAGAAGCAACGACTCTGAGTCATGTGTAAGTATATTAACTGACGAGTGTAGGAAAAGCAAAAGCTTACAGCACCTGGTATTCCCAGGCGGTCTCCCATCCAAGTACTAACCAAGCCCGACCCTGCTTAGCTTCCGAGATCGGACGAGATCGAGCGTGCTCAGGGTGGTATGGCCGTAAGCGAGAGCTCAAGTCAAGAGAGAGCTATTTAAACAAGACACACTGACAGCAGCACAACACGGATCGACCCGTAATGACACACGTCCCGGGCTGCAGCAAGACACAAACAGTCCCCTTTCACCCTCAAGTGTTCGTGTCTTTTAAACCGTTTTTTTCTTCACCAAATATTCCCGCTTCAATCAAATTTCAATTCTTTACACTGTATTTCTACCACAATGTTGACTAACAAAGAAACAAGTCAGCTCGTCCCTCTTTTTATATATATATAAAAAAAAAGAAATGAAATGAAAAAAATGTAAGCAGTTTTGAGGATTTAAAAGCAGAAATGCGAAGCGTATCGTTTTATGAAAAAAGAACACTAACATTTGTTCGTATTAGCCCTGCTTGTTTGTTCTTTATAGCTAACGTTAGAGAGTTTATCTATAATATATAATAAAATATAATTTTATTATAAAAGAAAGAAAGAAAGAAAGAACGAAAAAAATGTGGCAATTTTTAAGGATTTAAAAGCAGAAATGTAAAGCATATAAACGTAATGTCAAGCAGTCAGTAGTGCTTCAAGATCTACTAAGAGAAAAAAGGCTCTCGGTCGCCCCCTGGAGGAGAAAGGAAGAATGAGGAGGCTGAGAGATGCTTTTTCAACACTTTGACAAAATATAAATGAAGCAATCCGTTTAAAATGATAAAGGGAAGAAGCAACTATTCAGAGTCATGTGTAAGTATATTAACTGACGAGTGTAGGAAAAGCAAAAGCTTACAGCACCTGGTATTCCCAGGCGGTCTCCCATCCAAGTACTAACCAGGCCCGACCCTGCTTAGCTTCCGAGATCGGACGAGATCGGGCGTGCTCAGGGTGGTATGGCCGTAAGCGAGAGCTCAGGTCAAGAGAGAGCTATTTAAACAAGACACACCGACAGCAGCACAACACGGATCGACCCGTAATGACACACGTCCCGGACTGCAGCAAGACACAAACAGTCCCCTTTCACCCTCAAGTGTTCGTGTCTTTTAAAAAGTTTTTTTTTTTTTTTTTTTAACGAAATACTCCCGCTTCAATCAATGTTCAACTCAGTCATTTGCATTTCTGTCGTAATACTAACAAAGAAAGAATGTGCCCAGTTTTTAAGCAGAAATGAGGAGTGATGGGGATATACATATATAAAGTAAACAATGTGTTTATGTTGTTGGATGTGTTTTGTTTCTTTGTTTGTTTGTTTGTTTTGTCTGTCAGGGAGGAGAGATTGGAATTAACATTAACTGGAAATGTAATCTGGACTATGATGTGACGTATTGCAATCCCAAGTACTTCTTCACACGCTTGGATGCTGCTTTTGAGAACAGCGTTGCCTCTAAAGGATATAACTTCAGGTAACACATGAACACACATACTCATGCGTCATTCAGTCTTTTCTGCACCTGCATCTTCTGTTTGTCTCTTCAAGGTTTGCTAAATACTATCAGTCCAAGGATGGGCCTGAGCGTCGAACGCTTCATAAAGCTAAAGCAATCCACATTGAAATAATCGTGTCTGGTGAAGTGAGTAGACTATATAACCTTAAATGCTATAAAGCCACTTATGTAACACATATGGACTTGTAGGCATCTAACTTTGCTTATCTATACACAGGCAGGAAAGTTTAACAGTGTGCCGTTTCTGATTAATTTGGTGGCAGCTTTCACTTCCGTGGGACTGGTAAGACCTTTGTTACACATTAATGCTGGCAAAACACATATGTTAGGCACATAATATCTGAATGATGTATATTTTTGCAGGCTACTGTGTTCTGTGACATCATCTTACTCAACTTCCATAAAGGGGCGGAGGAGTACAAAGCAAAGAAATTTGAAGAGGTGCCAGAGTTGAGTTTACTCATGCAAGTATGTAGAGATAAGGCAAAGGGATGTCTTATCTTTGTGTCCTCTTTGTGACAGGTGTCAGGTGTTGTGTCCGAGTCAGCGAGCAACAGACTCTATGAGGGAAGCCAGATGTCAATCAAAGCGCTGGAGAAGAGATCAAATGACTCAGGAACCTTTTCTATTGGACGGCAGGACACGTCAAACCAATGAGACTTTCACATAACATTCCTACTTCTAGATTTGTGATTCTGTGCACTTTCTTCATGTAATAGTATACAAATAATAGTTTAAGCCTGAAAGTCTGACACTTGGTATGTTAACGAATTTAAATAAAGGCTTTTTCAGTCAATCCCAAACCCTGAGAAAACACACATTTATACATGTACACTACAAGTCAAAAGTCTGTACACACCTTTTAGTATTTTAGAATAATAAAGTCATCCAAACTTTAAAATAACACAGACGTAAGTACACTCTAAAAAACAATTTGTTGAGTCAACTTAAAATAATGTGTTACGTTGCTGCCTTGAAATTTTAAGTTCAGTCAACTCAAAAAAAAAGTTTAGTCAACTTGAAATGTTAAGTTTTACTAAGTGACAACTTATATTTGAGTTAATTCAACAATCTTAAGGCAGCCGGGTAACAAACACAGCTTTTTAAGTTTAGTCAGCATGAATATCCAAGTTGTCACTTAGTACAACTTAACATTTCAAGTTGAATAAACTCATTTGAGTTGACTGAACTTAAAATTTTAAGGCAGCAGGGTAACAGTGTATGTAGTGACCAAAAATGTTAACCAGTCAAAACATCTTATTTATTATCGTATATTTAAGCTTTAAACATCTAGTCCAAGATACATCTCATTTTCTCAAGAAATTCACAAATGACCACAATTTACTGTATATTTGTATACAAAAATTTAATTTAAGCTTCTTTAGATAAGTAAGCGTCCAACCTTTAACTGATAGTGTATATACAAACAGTAATTAAGCTGCAGTAAATTAAATGATAAAAACAAAGAAACAGTAATTGATTCATTAAGTAATAGATCATCTTTCAGCATATAAAAGAACAAAGAAAGAAAATGATGATATGTGACTACATACAGTATTTCATTCACAAGTTAAAAGTATTTAGGCATATTTTGAGTGTTTTTAATGTGAAACACTTGTCTAAATCAGCTTGATTTTCATACCGTTGACTTTATTTACTTGAACTATGCCCTTGAGATTGTAAGTAATGTTATCTTAGAAAATGAACTCCTGTTATTCTTATGACATTTTACTTACATTTTTTAATTGAAAATTGAATTGAATGTAATTGCATATCAGTATAATGCTGGCATATCACATTCTCATTAAGATCTTTTTTTTTTTTTTTCAGAATGTTATAATGATAATCGTGTATTATTTGTGCTGTGTCGTTTTTGCTTCTCTCAGGAAGCACAGTCTCTGTTTATGTGAGCTGTGAAAATTTTTAAGGTGGAGTCAAAGTTAAAATTTGTACTTTCCGCTTTTGGGCTTTAAAGACACAATCCACCTAGGAAAAGACGGACGGTGAGAAGGTTCCTCTTGCAAGTCATTTTCATTTTCTTCATCGACATTATCTTCATCAGATTCTGGCAAGTAGCTGGGCGGTAAGATGACAACCTCCTCACAGAACCGAACGTGCCGGGTGTCTTCCATCCTTCTCTGGATAAAAGAAGAGAAACAATGACATGATGGATTGTAATTGTGGACACTAATATATTACAATTGATTCACAATTGATTCACGAATGTTTACAACAGACACATCAACTGATTCCCTCAGACTTTCTTCTGTAAAACACAAAGGTGAAAATCTCAAGAATATATGGTTTATTCTTTTCAAATGATAATAAACTAGAGCAAACAAATGTATCATAAAAATCAGTGGCGGTTCTACAATGAATTGCTCCCCGGGCGAGACTACCTCCCGGCAAAAAAATATATATTTTGTACACACCACACGCTTTATTGTAGTAATACTACATGTCATCCCGTAACAGACCAATTTTTGCAAAAAAAAAAAATAAACTGCTCATAACTTAAATAAATATACTGTGTACAAACAAATATTATTTAAGAAAAAATATTTTAAATTATTAAGAATAATATACAAATTAAATATAGAATAAATCACACTAAAGAAAATTAAATTATTTAGTTCACTGCAGAACAGAAAACACAAACTGAAACTAAAATCTGACATTTCTGGCCTTTCTAGATGCAAAGTCATCAATAATGGCATCATATGAGATATGCTCCCCTATTGACACTTTATTAATCTAATATAATCTAATCTAAGGGAGGAACAATTAGCTCCTTGGTTAATTTACTGCCTCAAATTATATGCTTTGTCACGTAACAGAGTTATAGCAAATGGAAAATGTTTGTCTTTTAAACTATCTACACATATGTAAATTACACTGGCTATTTACAGTATACTGTAAATATATTGTAAATATATTGGCTATAGCCAACATTAACATAAACAATGGAAATAAATAACTGTACTTGCAACAGTTTTGTTGCAAAGCATAATTGTGTGGTTAAATTTAATTAGATCTCATGTTGTATACACTGCTGAAAAAACAATAGAACCCTGCCCAAAAATAATAGAAAATGTAATGGATTTAATGGTTATAATGGGAATTGTATTGGTTTTAATGGTAAGTATAACAGTGTCTGCTGGTATATGATGGATTCTGTTGGTGGGTGGGATGGTAAATCCTATTGGAAAAGTGTCCAAAACACACTACAATAAGGAATTTTGTAATAGTTTCACTGGAAAAAGTTAATGGTTCATAATGCTATTTAATAGAAACCATTAGAATTTCTGTGATGGTTTGTATATTAGGCTTTTATTGTGTTTTTTTAGCAAGATAAGCATAGCAAGCATCATAAGCAAGAAGGCTAACAAACTTAAGAGTTAACGTTATACCACTAATTAACATAATGACATTAATACCTTAATCATACAGAGAGAACATTGTTGCATACCTTTATCTTTTGCCCGTTTCTCCTCATCTTCTTTTCTTTTTTTCCTAAATTGGGCTCCTGACAGCTTTGGCCTTTTTCTCTCCATCGCTGTGTTTACTTTGTAATCGACAATCAACAGATTTCCCATCCCCCAACGCTGTCACTCACGACCAGAAGTCAAGACTAAACCAATTCACCTCCACATCATAATCGTTTTTTATTACCTATTTTTATTAGCAATTTCACACAATTAAATAAATCAAAAAAGTGCAACTTATTGGTCTGTGTTTATAATTTTTTTTCTCTTTTTTTTTCTTCAAAGTAATATTTTGAATGAAATGTGCGTTATTTGTAATAAAGTCAGGTGTCACTGACATAGTTTAGCCCACCTGCTTGTCCGCTTCAGTTGGGAGAGGTGAACTGTACTCTGTACATCTGGCTTTTGTTTCACTTAGTCACACTTGTGGTGTTCCCGGTCAAAAATGACCGGACTCCAAACAACTGCTCATAAATCTCTCATTATGCTATACTATCACTAAAGATTAGATTCATTCTTTTTGTCAACTTGTTTTCTTTCATTTAGGACTGGTTTCGTGTTTCTATTTGCATCTGATTAATCGTAGGCCTCATTTTTCTGAGAGAAGGTCCCTCATTTTTTGAGTGAAAAAATCTTTTTTTATGAGTAATTTTCACAATATGAAATAAAAAATTATAAAAAAAAGTGCATGGTTTCTCACACTAATATGCTTGAATGTTTAATCAGGAAGTTTGCTTTTAAATGCTTTTATTTTGTACAAAATTGCAAAAAGTCACACTTGTGGTGTTCCCGGTCAAATGTGACCGGACTCCAAACAACTGCTTTTAAATCTGTCATTATGCTATATTATCACCAAATATTGGATTCATTCTTTTCGTCAACTTGTTTTCTTTCATTTAGGACTGGTTTCGTGTTTCTATTTGCATCTGATTAATGTTACGACCCGTTGTCTAGGGGTTAGATGCGCAAGCGCATGTAAGTGACGGGATTCCAGATACAACAGATCACCAAAACACAAAACATTAAAGTTAAATCATTTATTAATGAAAATAGATAAGAAAATGTATTTGTATAAAGAAATGGAGCAATGGTTTCAGGGTGACCCAAGGCCAAAATAACAAACAAAATCCACTAGGAAATAAAGTCTTATAAATAACCTATAAATAAAGAAAATAAAATTACAAATAACTTCCCTTCCTCCCTAAACGAAAACACATCGCAAAAATAATTCAAAAAATAAAAGGGCAGGTCACCCCTACACTCCAAGATCTCAAACAAACTAAACAAATGTCCTCCAAAACAGACTAGTGTCTGGTTTGTAACTCGAACCACAAAATGGATCTTATACAATACAAGTTAACCGAATAGGGACACTAAACTAAACAAATCAAAAGAAAACAATCAGTGATCCGTTGTAGCGCTGGAATCCGGAGCTCCACATGCCACGACGCACACGTTTAGAATGAGCTCGCCATGTTTCGAAAACGCCGCCCTTTTATCAGCTGGCTCCAAGTTCACCAACCACGTGGTCCATCGCTACGCCAATAGGGTACCTGTACACACAGATACACAAAGCGAATCGCGCAGATGCGAGGATCGTAACATACCCACACACAAAAGAAAATCAACATAGTTGATTTTTAAACAAATTCAAAAGAACGAGACAATGCATCTGCTAATACGTTGTCCTTACCCTTTTCATAACAAATTTCCAAGTTAAAATTTTGAACAAATAAAGACCAACGCATAATTCTTTGGTTTGCATTGCGCATACGTGCCAAGAATACCAGAGAATTGTGATCGGTAAAAACACGCACAAGATTAGGATTTGATCCAACCTACACTTCAAAGTGCTGTAGTGCCAGAAGCAAAGCTAATGCCTCTTTCTCTATTGTGCTATAGTTTTTTTGGTGTGTAGCCTGAAATGGGTGTGCTGTGCCTTTAAGCAGGCAGGTGAAGCAACAAGCGGGGGGTTTTAAGTCTCGCGATTATTAAACTATCGTTTGTTCACGTTTCTTGGTGCTGTACTCCCCGTTGTTGGCGCTTGGAAGAACTGTGCAAGTGCTCTCTGCTAATTAATGAATTTTATTGTGGGTCGAAGAGCTGCATAGGTGTGTGCGGGTGGTTTTGACAAATTGACGATCGTCCTCGTGTGGAGTGCGTATGATTTGTGGGGAATAACATCTTGGATACTGTTAGTGAGCTGCTGTGTATTGTTGTGCCTCTCCTCCTATGAAGTGGTTGGCTTCTACCGGCTAGCAATATCAATGATATTAATTCAAGTTGTTGTGCACCTGTCCCTTTTCCTGTAAGGAAGTGATTGGCTTTACAGTTTAGCACTGCGCCTGATTTTCCTCCATGAGGTGGTTGCCTGCTACAGTTTAGTCCATTATATGGGCTGAGGTTTTATGCTGATTGTCGTGCTGTGCGCCACTGTTTCCTTTTCCCACTTTTTTTTTTGTTTTGGTTTTTGTTTATTTGATAATCCATTGCAGTGGTGTATAGAGGTCTATTTAAGTCTATGGGTGCCCATATTAATGTGACCTTATGGCTGTATGTTATTTGGGTTTAATGAGTGGCTATATTATTGTAATCTTATGGTCTCGACA
Source organism: Cirrhinus mrigala (assembly GCA_036247105.1). Lineage (NCBI taxonomy): Eukaryota > Metazoa > Chordata > Actinopteri > Cypriniformes > Cyprinidae > Cirrhinus > Cirrhinus mrigala. The sequence goes on along the minus strand of JAMKFB010000146.1, from coordinate 61,734 downwards.
GGGTTTTGTTGAACTTTCCATGTACTGAAGTTTTCTTTTGTTGGTTTGTGGTGTTTTGTGTTTGGGTAGAATGATTTTTGTTGGGTACATTTGATTTGTTTTTTTGGTTTGGGCTTTGTGTAAACCTTTTTTTTTCAGTACAAGTGGTTGTTTGAATACAAAAATCTTGGTAGTCCAGTACCATATTAGCCAATTTTTATTACATCGAAGGTTCCTTTATGGACGACAACTGTATTTTTAGACTGGAAGCTAGACAAAAGTCATAATATACCTGTTAAAGTGTTGGTTAATGAATATTGTTTTATTGAAATAAAATTGATTTTCATTGCACTTTGGTTTTCAGGTTCTTTCAGTTGAACCACCTGGGCAGGAGTTTAATATAGCAGGTTCCCCTATCCTGTATATATATAGGGGTGGCGTAGTCGTTATTTAACTCTTAACATCGCCAAAAGCTAGGCATTACATCCTGGTGGTTTCGGTTACAGGTGCGGTAAAAACTTTTTCGAAAAATATGCTACAGGATGCTCAACTCCATCAGCATCATCTTGCAGAAGAACTGCACCTGCACCCGTAGCACTGGCGTCAACGTCAATTTTAAAAGTACGTGAATAATCCGGAGCGGCCAACACCGGCACACTACACAACAAAGTTTTAATAGCATTAAAAGCATGTTGACATGCAGCATCCCACACAAACTTTTGGGACAAACGAAGCAAGTCAGTTAAGGGTAGAGCAACATCGGAAAAGTTTCGGCAAAATGCTCTATAATAACCAGCCATGCCGAGAAAACGGCGAAGTTCACGCTTGGTCTGAGGCACGGGAAAATCAACAATTGCCTGCACTTTTTGGGCAACAGGACGCACTTGTCCTTGACCAACCTGTTTCCCTAAATAAGTGACAGTGGCTTTTGCGAATTCACACTTAGACAGATTTAATGTAAGAGAAGCATCGCGCAAACGTGTGAAGACAATAGTCAATGTGTCCACATGCTTTTTCCAAGAGGACGAATAAACCACAGTATCATCCAAATACGCTTTACAATTCTGTACCCCTGCTAACACTGAGTTCATCAAACGTTGAAACGTAGCTGGCGCGTTTCGAAGTCCGAAAGCCATGACCGTATAGTTGAGGAAGTTATCAGGAGTGACAAATGCAGCTATCTCGGCTGCACGTTCGGTCAAGGGAACTTGCCAGTAACCCTTCAGAAGATCTAGCTTCGTCACAAACTGAGCCGAACCCACATCGTCAACACAATCCTCCATCAACGGTAAAGGAAACGAATCAGGCTTTGTAATCGCATTTACCTTCCGGTAGTCAGTGCAAAAACGATGCGTTCCATCGGGCTTCGGAACCAGCAAGCAGGGTGAACTCCAAGCGCTCGAACTGGGAACAGCCAAACCATTCTCCACAAGATATTTCACCTCAGACTCAATGATCTTTCGTTTAGTTGGGTTCACACGACATGCATTCTGTTTAATAGGTGGATGATCATGTACCTCAATATCATGTTTAACAACATTAGTCTGTGTTGGAACATCAGAAAATAAACACAAAAATGAATTAATTAATTTCACAACGTCTGCTCTCTGAACATCACTTAAGTGCAACAAGTACGAATTCAAATCAGACAAGACTTCAGAGTTATTCAGTCTAACACTGGACGTGGGCATACTTCGCAGACAGAGCTCATCATTATCCTCGTCAGTACAAGAAAGTGGCACCACGGAGATAGAAGCAGAAGGAATAATAGAGCTTTTCGACTCTTGTTCCTTTCCTCGCACAACATAGCGTTTAATCATGTTTATGTGGCACACCCGAGTTTTTCGCCGACGATCGGGAGTGCGAATGATATAGTCCGTGTCACTAAGTTTTCGCTCCACTACATAAGGTCCTGAGAATTTTGCCTGCAACAAAGAGCCAAGAAGAGGTAACAAAACCAAAACTTGGTCTCCCTTCTCAAACGAGCGAGCTGTTGCGCGTTTATCAAAATGTTCTTTCATTTTGGACTGAGCATCCGACAGAGCTGACTGAGCAAGTTCACAAGCTCTGTGAAGACGTTCCCGAAAGGAACTAACATAGTCCAGCACATTAACAACAGCTTGCCCTTCGGACAACCAGTTTTCTTTCAAAAGTTTAAGCGGTCCACGCACAGTATGCGCAAAAACTAACTCTGCGGGACTAAAACCGAGAGACTCCTGGACCGTTTCTCTCACCGCAAACAAAAGCAATGGCAGACCCTCATCCCACTCTTTCTCTGACTGAGTACAATAAGTGCGTAACATGGTCTTTAAAGTCTGGTGAAATCTCTCCAGACTTCCTTGCGATTCCGGGTGATATGGACTTGAAACAATATGCTTAATGTGCAACTGAGTTAAAATCTGGTTGAACACACGTGACATAAAGTTCGTTCCTTGGTCAGTCTGAACGACTCTCGGAAGGCCAAATGTTGAAAAAAACCCAACGAGAGCTTTAACAATTGTTTTCGCTCTCAAAGAAAGAATTGGTATAGCCTCCGGGAAACGAGTCGCAGCGCACATCAGCGTGAGCAAATAAGCGTGACCGGATTTTGTTTTTGGCAGGGGTCCTACACAATCTAAAACAATACGGTCAAATGGCTCACCTATAACAGGAATTGGTGTAAGTGGCGCCGGAGAAATAACCTGATTGGGTTTTCCAACCATCTGACATGTATGGCAGGATCGGCAGAACTTCGACACATCCGAGTTGATACCAGGCCAAAAATGACGCGTCACGCGGTAACGTGTCTTAGCTACACCCAGGTGACCGGCAACCTTATCATGGGCAACAGATAATACTTGTTCTCGAAAACATTTAGGAACTATAATCTGAAAAATCATGTCACACCCCGACTCATCTGCCACAGACGGCGTCCATTTGCGCATTAATACTCCGTCTTCAAAGAAATAACCAATTGATTTAGTTTCAATTACCTCTCTCATAACAGCGACTTCCTTACAATGTGTGAGTGAGGGATCTCGTGCTTGTTCGGCAATAAATGACTTACGATCGACGGACAGTAACACGTCAATGGAATTAATTTCAGCACCAGTGCCAGGGGACAACGACTTTGAGTCAGACACTTCAGGCTGCAAGGGAACAGAATCAAGTGCGTCTTCATCAAAAAACTGTCAGAAAGATCAACAACATTAGGGAATTTTCGAGACAGAGCTGGAGTGATAGCACAGGCAGGGAAGACAGTCAACACTGCCGCGTGATCTTTATTTAAAACCGAAGGTTCATCAAGTGGATTGTCCACAACTTCGGGAAGGGGATGGACCTTTCCACCGGCCAAGTCATTCCCAATAATCATGGAAATTCCCTTCACAGGTAACTCAGATCGCACCGCTACCTTCACAAAACCAGTGATTAGTTTAGACTGAAGGTGCAACTTGTGTAAAGGAACCTTCACAATTCCCAATTCAATGCCTTGAACTAATACATCTGAACCGCAATACGTTTCCTTTGAGAAGATCAACGCACTTTGTAGAATAAAAGACTGCGCGGTTCCAGTATCACGCAACAAGGTAACAGGAACTTGATCCTTCGCTAAACCAGTTAAGGAAATCATACCCTGACCAACGAAAGGTTCAAACACATCATCAATTTTTGGTTGTGATGTCTGACTTACAGTTCGTACGAAACCAACACTCTTCGTTTGTTTCAACTTATTTTTCTTTTTCAAAGCGGGGCATACAGCAATCAAGTGTCCAACCTCGTGACAGTAAAAACATTCACGAACATCAGATTGTTCTGGTGATTTCATTAACTTGGAAGTCTTCAAATTCTTGTCCGAATTCATAAAATGAAACGGTTCACGCCGGCCAGAAGTTAAAAACACATTTTTGTGCGTTAGAACAAATTCATCAGCACACACGGCGGCCTCGGCAAGAGTAGAAACTTTTTTCTCGTTTAAATAGACCACAATTTTGTCTGGCAACGAATTCTTAAAATCCTCAATTAAAACACGGAGCTGCTCGAAATTATTCGTTTTGCTGGACTGACACCACTTATCAAAGAGGACACCCTTTTCACGGGCATACTCAACGAATGTTTGATTGGCAGATTTCATGTGCGAGCGAAACTTTTGGCGATAAGCTTCGGGGACAAGCTCATAAGCCCTCAAAACAGCACATTTAACCTTGTCATAATTTAAACTATCGTCCACCGAAAAAGAAGAACAAACTTCCTGAGCCTTCCCAATCAAACGACATTGCAACAAAAGAGACCACACTTCTTTTGGCCATCTCAAAGCTATAGCGATGCGCTCAAACGCACCAAAATACGAGTCCACTTCAGACTCTCGAAAAGGTGGCACAAGGTTAATTTGTCTACTCACATCAAAATCAGAAGAATTGGGCGAAACGGAGAACGAAAGATCTGAGGTCTGATACGAATCTCGAGCATCTTGGGCTAGAACAGGTGTGGTTCTAAGCTGACTAGGCGGTCGTTTACCAGCCTGCAACTCCAACTCACATTGTCTAAAACGCAACAACTGTGTAGTGTGCTCTTGACGCTTAACCTCCAAATCAAGCTGTTTGAGCTGGATAGCAAGTTGTAAATCAATAGTACTCAAGCCAGCAAGTGAGTGCAGCACCTCACCGCTTGCTCCCTGTTCTTCATCACACGTGCCCTCTTTCTCATTCATATCAATACTAGGGATGGGCGGATCGATCCTGAAGTATCGATACTTTCGATACTGACGTTGTATCGAAAGGATCGATCCTCACATAAAAATATCGATTCTAAAGTGCATTTTTAACCATTAATTTAATTTATTTAGCAAGAAATTAGGTGCATAAAATAAGCCTATAAGAGGAGCAATATACTATTAGCGAATTATTGTGTAGGATAGAATACTCCTGCTCATCGGAACACACGCAAATGCTGAAAGACAGAACTAATCAATCACAGATAGCGTTCGCTGCTGACGCTTCGCTTACAGTGCTTGTTCAAATAGGGCAATAGAAGCAGCACAACTATTTTCAACATCGATAATAATCAGAAATTATGTTTCTTGAGGAACAAATGATATTTAGAATGATTTCTGAAGGATCATGTGACACTGAAGACTGGAGTAATGATGCTGAAAATTCAGCTTTTACCACAGCTGCTTTTTAAATTACAATTTTCAAAATATTAAAATAGAACATAGTTATTATAATAGTTATATTTCCCAATATTGCCGTTTTTGCTGTATTTTTGTTACAATAAGTGCAGCCTTGGTTAGCATGGTTAAAGACACATTACAAAATCGTACTGACCTCAAACTTTTGAACAGTATAGTGTACATGAAGTATTTATTTAATTAGTTAACTATTTGTGCTAAAGTTTCACCTTTAGGGGTACAACAGCCTGGCAGCCTTTTACAAAAAAATAACCATGGTTTTACTACAGTAACCACATTTTCCACATATTTGTAGTAAAAATGCAGTAACAACAAATTTACCATGGTTAACACTTTCTCTCTCTCTCTTTCAGCTTGCTTCCTTTTACCATGGTTAACACTACAGGAACATTATTTCGCCTTAAAATTTGTAGCAAAAACCATTGTAATAATAATTAATAATGATAATAAGAATTTCATTAATTTTTATTTTAAGTAATTTTAGTACTTCTGTAACACTATGGTTGTTTTTGTACTATTTGTACACCTTTCTACCTTATCTACCCTTAATGTGTGTGTACTTGTATGGTATTAGTGTGCTTCCTGGCTTTTAGGGGTAGAGAAGGTGCACCTTTGAGGTTACTGCCCCAGTAAAGAGCTAAAATACAATTTTGGTACATTTCATTTATAGACTTTCAAATATAATGTTAAGTGAGTATAATTACTTGTTTTATTCTTTTAATAATTTAAAAGATCAGTTTAGTTTAGAGGTATCGGTATCGGTATTGATATCGACGATACTGGGCTTGAAAATATCGGTATCGGATCGAAAATAAAATAAGAGGTATCGCCCATCCCTAATCAATACCGTGAACAGATTCAGCTGCTGGTAACACACCTTGTTGAACCAACACGGTTAATAGGACCTCACGCACATCTTTTTTTCGAGCGGTTTTAACTATTGGAATATCATAACTCTCAGCAATCAAATACAAATCGGTTTTACGACATAAAGCTAAAGCTTCACGCGAAGGCTTCTGTCGAAACTCCTCAACATTAAACTCCATATTTGCATATTTGTTTGCTTTTAAATGCTTTTATTTTGTACAAAATTGCAAAAAGTCACACTTGTGGTGTTCCCGGTCAAAAATGACCGGACTCCAAACAATTGCTTATAAATCTGTCATTATGCTATATTATCACCAAATATTGGATTCAATCTTTTTGTCAACTTGTTTTCTTTCATTTAGGACTGGTTTCGTGTTTCTATTTGCATCTGATTAATCGTAGGCCTCATTTTTCTGAAAGTAGGCACCTAATTTTTTGAGTGAAAAAAGCATTTTTTGTGAATAATTTTCACAATATGAGAGAAAAAATTATGAAAATTTGCACTATTTCTCACACTAGTGTGCTTCAATGTTTAATCAGGACGTTTGCTTTTAAATGCTTTTATTTTCTACAAAATTGCACAAAGTCACACTCATCAAAAATGTCCAGTCATTGAAAGTGAATGGGGAAGAGCACAAAAAGCAGGATCTTTATTTTGAAATGATTTTATGTTCTGAAAAGGGGCACAAAGTAACACTTGTGCTGTTCCTGTTAAATCTGACCATCATGACACACAAAAAAAGAACACATTAAGTTTATTTGCATTATAACATTTCATGGAACAACAAACCAAAACACTTATTTTAGTTCTATATATCCTGCACACTGACACTGTCAAACTGAGACAATATTATGAAACAACAAGCTGAAGCTCTCTCTCTGCTAAAGCGTTTATTTGTAAACTTTCATCTGCTCTGTGAGAACATGAAAGCCTCAAAACCTAAGCTAAAGACAAGGCAGTTTGAGCGTGTGAGTGTATGAGAGGTTTATCACAGAGAGAGTTATTATAAAAGCATATTGCATGCAGTCCAAGGTAGGATGAAATAAATATAATACTCACAACAGTTTGTGTGAGATAGCGTGAGTATACATGAATCTATACATGCACAGGTCCAAGGCCTTTATGTTTGCAAGCACAAAATGCTCCTGAACACTAGTTGTTTCTTTTACTTTCATTCTTCCCCATTCACTTTCAATGGTCAGCCATTTTGTAACTTTGTGCAGTTTTGTACAGTTTTGCCTACTTTCACATAAATGAGACCTATGATTAATCGGATGCAAATAGAAACACAAAACCAGTCCTAAATTAAAGAAAACAAGTTGACAAAAAGATTGAATCCAATATTTGGTGATAATATAGCATAATGACAGATTTATAAGCAAATGTTTCGAGTCCAATTATTTTTGACCGGGAACACCACGAGTGTGACTTTTTGCAATTTTGTAAAAAATAAAAGAATTTAAAAGGAAACTTCCTGATTAATCATTCAAGCACATTAGCGTGAGAAACCATGCAAATTTTTATAAATTTTTATCTATTATTGTGAAAGTTATTCATAAAAATTATTTTTTTCACTCAAAAAATGAGGGACCTTCTCTCAGAAAAATGAGGCCTACGATTAATTGGATGCAAATAGAAACACGAAACCAGTCCTAAATGAAAGAAAACAAGTGGACAAAAAGAATGAATCCAATCTTTAGTGATAATATAGCATATTTACAGATTTATAAGCAATCGTTCGGAGTCCGGTCATTTTTGACCGGAAACACCACAAGTGTGACTGGAATCCGAACACAACCAGAGGGTTAAATGAGATCTTTTTAATGAATTGGTCGATCCAGTTTACAAACCACGACTTGATGAGACTGTCAAAACAGTTAAGAGACCAGGACTGACCGATTTTCATATGTTTTCAGAAGATTTGGAAGGTAATGACCAGTACAATTCTTCAAAATTCCCCCTTTTATATTAGACAGAAAAAAAGGTCACGCAGGTTTGGAATGATGAGGGTGGGTAACTGATGACATAATCATTTTTTAATGAAATGGTGAAGCTGGATGACAAAGAAGAGAACCAGCATCTAAAACACAACATGTACTGGTGAACAGCTCATCTTTACACCAGTTGCAGTTGAGGTCAAAAGTTTACATACACCTTGCAGAATCTGCAAAATGGTAATTATTTTTTGTCTATATTTTGTCCTCCGGGAGACATGTAAGTGCCTTCTGTAGCTTCTGAAGGGCAGTACTAAATGAAAAAAAGTGACATTTAGGCAAAATAAGAAAAATGTACACATCTTCATTCTGTTCAAAAGTTTTCACCCCCTGCTTATAATCCATTGTGTTTCCTTCTGGAGCATCAGTGAACGTTTGAACCTTCTGTAATAGTTGCATACGAGTCCCTCAGTTGTCCTTAGTGTGAAAAGATGGATCTCAAAATCATACAGTTATTGTTGAAAAGGGTTCAAATACACAAAAATGCTGAAAAACCAAAGAATTTTACTGAAGAATACCGGGCAGTTTAACTGTTTAGGACAAACAAGGGACTCATGAACAACTATCACTTAAAAAAAAAAAAAAAAAACCACAGCTGTTGATCATTCAGGCAACAACACAGTATTAAGAACCAAGTGTATGTAAACTTTTGAACAGGGGTCATTTTTATAAATTCAACTATTATTTTCTCTTGCAGACTATATTATAACGTAAAAAATAACATGCATTTTGTATGATCCCTCTTATTTTGGTAAAATAATTAACATTTTGCAGATCCTGAAAGGGAGGTGTAAACCTTTGACCTCAACTGTACTATTCAAACGTTTGGGGCTGGTATGATTTTTTTGGTAATGCTGGACAGCAATCATTTGTTTAAATTAGTTAATGTATTAACTCACATGAACAAGCAACGGACAATACATTTATTCCAGTATTTATTAATCTTTGTTAATATTAGTTAATCAAAATAAAGTTAGTCATTGTTTGTTCATGTTAGTTCACAGTGCATTAACTAATGTTAACAAACGCAACTTGTGATTTTAATAATTAACATTAACTAAGATTAATACATGCTGTAGAAGTATTGTTCATTCTTACTTCATGTTAACTAATGTAGTTAACTAATGTTAACTAATGAACGTTATTGTAAAGTGCTACCAATTTTATGTCTTTGAAAAAATGGTCTAATTCTCATCAAAGCTGCAATTACCTGATACAGTAAAAAC
>JAMKFB010000146.1:0-50000 GCA_036247105.1 Cirrhinus mrigala | reverse complement strand
AATTTTTGAGGATTTAAAAGCAGAAATGTAAAGCATATGAATGTAATGTCAAGCAGTCAGTAGTGCTTCGAGATTTACTAGAGAAAAAAGGCTCTCGATCGCCCCCTGGTGGAGAAAGGAAGAATGAGGAGGCTAGGAAATGCCTTTTTCAACACTTTGACAAAATATAAATGAAGCAATCCGTTTAAAATGATAAAGGGAAGAAGCAACGACTCTGAGTCATGTGTAAGTGTATTAACTGACGAGTGTAGGAAAAGCAAAAGCTTACAGCACCTGGTATTCCCAGGCGGTCTCCCATCCAAGTACTAACCAGGCCCGACCCTGCTTAGCTTCCGAGATCGGACGAGATCGGGCGTGCTCAGGGTGGTATGGCCGTAAGCGAGAGCTCAAGTCAAGAGAGAGCTATTTAAACAAGACACACCGACAGCAGCACAACACGGATCGACCCGTAATGACACACGTCCCGGACTGCAGCAAGACACAAACAGTCCCCTTTCACCCTCAAGTGTTCGTGTCTTTTAAAAAGTTTTATATAAAGAAGAAAAAAAAGTGGCCAATTTTTGAGGATTTAAAAGCAGAAATACGAAGCATATCATTTTATGAAAAACAAAACAAAAAAAAAAAACATTTGTGCGTATTAGGCCTACTTAATAAGGCCTAATTATTACAGTAATAATAAAAAAAGCCAGAAGAAAAATAATATGATGTAAAACTATGAGTTTCATGCCCATCAAAGACACAGCATAGGAATTATAATCTAGAAAAAAAAAAAAAACCCTTGACCAATTTTTGAGTATTTAAAAGCAAAAATGTAAATCATGTATATATATGTATGTATATACAGTAGTCAACATTTGTTATAACCAAAGAGCTGCTCCATAATATATAATAAGATTTGATAGTAATAATAAAAGAGCCAGAAAGAAATTACATTTACATGATGGATAAGAAGAAAAAAGAAAAGAAAAAAGTGACCAGTTTTTGAGGATTTAAAAGCAGAAATGCGAATCATTTGGTTTTATGAAAAAAAAATACTAACATTTGTTCGTATTAGCCCCGCTTGCTTGTTCTTTATAGCTCACGTTAAAGAGTTGATCTATAATATTTAATAAAATATAATAGTAATAATAAAAAAATGCCAGAAAAAAAGAAACAATTAATATGATGTAAAACTCATTGAAAGAGTTGCTCTATAATATTGTAATAAATTCAGCCACCACTAGGGGCCACTGGTGAACTTCTCTATTTCGAATTAGTACCTACTGCCACCACCTTTGATTCAAACCCGGTCTGGTCCGGGAGGAGCACTCAAACACACGCACAAGTTAGAATTACAAAGAATATACTTTATTAACACAATAGCAGCCATATGGCGTTGTCTCAAATAACTATCTTGATCACGTGCACCAGTCATATAAGCTCATTAATCCGTGAACACACATTTAAAAAGAGTACTCAAGCACACGTTTCCAATTCACAGCAAACATTAAATAGTGAGACATTTCATACACGGCACCCGTAGTTAGAAACTCCAAGCATAAATCACATGCCCTATGTGTAAAAACCAGCACAGGCAATCAATATACTCTATTCAAAGAGACAATCACTAATAGCCGAAGACAACGACAACGCACATAAATCACATTCGGAAGAATAAAATAATTTCGGACTTCCCTGTCCACGTCCGACGACACCCTGCCGTCACTGTGAGGACTCAGCCTTCCCCTCCGCGACAATGATGGGAAGGTCTTTTCAAACAGCCTGCCAGTGTCCACCTACACTTATTTCCCTAGCTATCTACTTTTCCCCCCCAATAACTATCTCCGGGCCAATAAGTGGAACCCCGGTTTTCTTCAGCGCCGGTGGTGCTAACCAACCACGAACGCCACGGATCCCCTTCTTTTGTGGACACAGCAGACTAGTAAACACAGCAAATCAGTCCCTTTCACAGTTCATCATTAAACAAAAGCCTCCCCACCTTTCCCCTTCGCCCATTTTAAAAACATCCAATAATTGTTCATTATCCACAGGTGTGCTTGAAGACATCATTCCTTCCTTGTTTGTCCGTAGCAGTGACGTCACGCAATCAGTCGACTCGTAATCATTACACTACTCCCCCTGTTGAAAAATAGGACTCGTCCTCGAGTCCTTAACAGGTTCCCTCATAATCCTTAAACCACACAGGGGGTTTCCGTGTCCGTCTGGGACGGCCCCACTCTGTAGTAGCTGGTGTCAACAACTGCCCCCCAACCGGGGACAAATCACTCCTGCTAGCCTCCTCAGCCACAGTAAATCCAGCAGGTAAGGGAGGCTCTCGCACTATAGCCGAAGACCCAAAAGGGCCACCACTATCCGCAGCTGAAACTTCCGTCAAAGCAGGAGACACCTCAGCCTCCATAGAAATCTGCGATGTTAGAGAGCCCTCAATGGCAGCTGTCCGCACAGGTGAAGCAGGTGATCCAACAGCAGCAGACGAAACAACCGATCGAAACCCCTCCGTAACACCAGAAGAGGCAGAGGAATAGACGTCCCCAACAGCAACAGGGAAATCAGGTGGCCGTGATCGTCGAAACACCCAGCTAGACCCAAAGCCTGGACCCCTTTCTCTCCTTCTCGTAGTCTGGACAGGTGTAATCGTCTGATCAGCTTTAGCTTTCGTATGGCCACCCACAGACTCTGCAACCATAGAAGGGACATAAGGTTTCAGTTGATTAAAATGCACCACATGATCTTTACCTCCTGCCTCTGGCTGTATTTGATACAACACTTCAGATACCCTTTCTAAAACCCTATATGGGCCCTTGAATCGTTTCTGCAATTTTGGACTCACCCCCTTCTTCCTAGCTTTATTCTTTAGCCACACCAACTCACCCACTGAATAATACTGAAACTTAGCTTTAAAGTCAAAATACCGCTTTTGATGTTCCGCGGCCCTAGCCTGATGGTTTTTCACTGCCCCTACTACTGTTGAAAGACTTTCAGCTACCCCCTTCACATACTCATTCACAGTTAAAAATCGCTCTTGTCCATGCACATCCATCATGATGTCAATAGGCAGAACCATCTCTTGACCAAATAAAACTTTGTATGGGGTGAAGCCAGTACTGGAGTGAACGCTACTTCTATAAGCCATCATCACATAAGGCAAAAGGACATCCCAATTCTGCTGATTGTCATCAACATAAAACGACAACATAGACAGCAATGTACGATTAAACCTCTCAATCATACCATCTGACTGAGGCTGATATGGAGATGTCCTAGTCTTATTAATGCCTAGCAACCGACACAATTCCCCAAACAAGTTAGATTCAAAATTTCGACCTTGGTCGGAATGCAGGCTTCTAGGGGTTCCGTAACGACACACCCACTCTTCTACAAGTACTCTTGCTACAGTCTTTGCCTCCTGATTTGGGAGGGGATACGCTTCTGTCCACTTTGAAAAATAATCCCCCACCACCAACACATATTTATTTTTGAGAAGGGTCTCAGGAAGAGGTCCTAATATGTCAAGTGCAACCCGTTCATATGGACGAGACATTACAGATGAAATAAGGGGAGCCCGAGGGGCCGGGCCATTCTCTTTATGAACCGCGCATTCCGGACATTCCTGACACCATCGCTTTACGTCCTTATACCACCCCGGCCAATAAAAACGATCTCTCACTTTTTGCTGTAGCTTTTGCACTCCCAAATGGGCTCCAGTAGTTATATTATGCAAAAGCCTCAAAATTTCTGACACCATAGACTGGGGAACAATAACCTGAGTTTTTGCACTCAAACCAGTTTTTGGAGGCAACACCCTCACCAATCTCTGCCCCTGAACCTCTATCTGCTCCCAGACCAAGGCATACTTCTTAAGAGATGGATAGGTGTTCATAACTTCCTGTCTGTTTACTTTCTGAGTCTTCAATTGTAACATCAGACTCAACTCTAAATCACTATGCTGGGCTTTTGTCAAATCATTCTTTTCTCCTTCCACCCCACCTACTTCTTGATTCGACAACACTCCCTGTTCCATAACACCACCCTGAGGTGCAGGTTCCACTTCTACATAACTGACGGAGCTAACCACAACCTCCCCAGAATAAGCAGGTAACCTCGATAGTGCATCTGCATTAATGTGGTCCTTACCTGGTCTATGAACAATTTTATATTGGAAAACGGCTAATTGTTCCAGCCAACGGGCCAACTGGCCTTCCACCCCCTGGAAATTATGCAACCACCGGAGAGAGTTATGGTCCGTTCGCAGCAAAAACTCCTTCCCTAAAAGGAAATGCTTAAAATACTTAGTGAAAGTAACCACGCTAAGAAGTTCTTTCTTTGTGGTGGCATATTTACGTTCCTGTTTACTTAACGTTCTACTTGCATACGCCACCACTCGCTCCAAACCATCGACTTCCTGTGACAACACCGCCCCAATCCCCACGTCGCTAGCATCTGTGTCCAAAATAAATGAACGTTGGGGGTCTGGATAAGCTAAAATTGGAGCAGTAATAAGGCATGATTTCAACTTCTCAAACGCAACCTGACAACAATCATCCCACTGAAATCGCCTCCCCTTCTCTGTCAACCGGTGCAATGGTCTAGCCAACTCAGCGAAACCTTTTACAAATCGCCTATAATACGAGGCTAAACCCAAAAAACTACGTACCTCAGTCTGATTTTTGGGGACTGGCCATGATTTCACAGCTTCTACTTTACCGGGATCGGCCATAACACCCTCAGCCGAAATAACATGACCCAAGTATTGCACTTTAGTGGCAAACAAATTACACTTTGATGGTTTCACTTTAAGATTGGCAGCCTGCAATTTAGACAACACTTGACCTAACCGCTGAAGATGTTCCTCAAAATTTTTCCCAAAAACTATAATATCGTCTAAATAAACTAAACACACAGACCACTGTAAATCTGCCAAGATCAGATCCATCAACCTTTGAAACGTACTTGGACTATTGGACAAACCAAAGGGAAGAACATTAAATTCAAAGAGCCCCTGTCTCGTTATAAAGGCGGTTTTAGGACGGTCTTTAGGGTCTACTTCGACCTGCCAGTAGCCACTAGCTAAGTCTAGGGTAGAGAACCACTGTGCATGAGTTAGACTATCTAATGCATCATCGATACGTGGAAGGGGATATGCATCCTTTCTAGTGACATCATTTAACTTACGATAGTCAACACAGAACCTCAATGCCCCATCTTTCTTCCTCACCGGAACAACAGGAGCGGCCCAAGGACTACAGGATGGTCGTATGATACCCCTTTCCTGCATCTGCTTCACATGATCTGCCACCTCCTGCTGCAAATGAAGCGGTACCCGGCGAGGAGCCAATTTAATGGGCTTTGCCTCCCCAGTGTCAATTTGATGGAGGGTCCTATGGGTCCGTCCTAAATCAGTGTCACTTCTACTAAAAACAGAGAGATAGTTACTTAATAACTCTTGAACAGCGTGTAATTGTGTCAGTTCCAGGCCTCTGTTATTCAGCCCCAGATTTTGCAATAGCCCTTCGGCTGTCCATAGCTGCTCCCCTAAATCATTACATGAACCTAAAGCGTTAACTGCACCATCCCCTATCTGGACATCCGTACATAAAGTTCCAATAGTAGTCCCTTTTCTTAGCGTAAGTTCCTCACTGGTCACATTAATAACCCTAAGTGGCAGCACTCCCTTTTCCACCCTACATAATACACGGGCCACCAGAACATCCGCAACCAATCTATCAGAAGGTTCCAACATTCCTTCCACACACTCTAACCCCACCCCTTCAACACTACCAGGAATTATAACCTCAGTTCTCGGGGGCACCATCACATCCTGCCTTACTGATACAGTTCTAGTCTTATTGTTCATGTTACCCAAATATAGTGGTAGACTCTTCCCCATTAAGGTACAGCACGATGCACTCAAATCAATTACTGCACCAAACTTCCTCAAGAAGTCAGTGCCTAGAATTATCTCCTGCAAAGGTACGTCAGCCACTAAGAAATCTGTGGCCAAAGCCAACGTCTCTATCTGGCACACAGTTGACCATTTTCCTATAATATTCATTTGTCCCCCATCAGCTACAGACACCTTCCCTAAATAGGGCACTAATTCAGATCCCCCATTTGTTGCTGTCTGCCAAAATTCTTTAGACACTACTGACACCTGAGCACCCGTATCCAGCAACAAATCACAGGTTACACCTCCCACTCTAGCTGATAAAAACACCCCAACACCCTGTTCACTACAAGAAACACTAATTTGCAGGCCAGTCGTATAATCAGGGAGGGGGGCAAGCATTTGGCCTTCTTTACTCACCCCCTCTATTTTCCCTGCACATAAGGGCATTCTTTTCTCAAGTGACGATCACAACCACACTCCCAACATACATCGCCACGACCCTTCTGGCCCCGACTAAACCCCTGTAATTCAGAATGAGAAGGAGCCCTAACAGAAGAGGTATTATTAGCTTGAGCCTTAATAAGATTTTGAACAGTCACCTGTAAGGTTCTGACTTCCTGGCGCAAACTCTCTACAGTTTCAAGCAATATAGACATCTGGGTATCATTAGAATTATTAGACACTCCACGTACCTTCAATTCAGATGTAATATGACTACGCTCTAACTCACGAATAAGCTCCAGTTCAAAAGCCAAATTTATGGCTGCCTCTAATGTAGTTGGTCTAGCACTACGGAGCTGTATTCGCAGCTCCCCAGTTCCAACATGTGCAATAAAGTGCTCACGTGCTAATAAATCTTGCGTCTCGCCATTAGCAACTGGATAGGATTTGGCTACTAATCGCCTTAAAGCGTTACCAAACTCCCGTGCACTTTCCCCTGGTAATCGTCGCCTAGCTGACAGACTCGCACGGTTCCAATCCTCACTTTCGCAAGGATCGAAACACTTGCTCAAAGCTTCTTTAAGTTTGTCATAACTACTGCGGTCTTCTACTGTCAAGCCACAGAATACATCTCTGGCTCTACCAGACAACAAAAGTGACATAAACTTTAATTTTAAGTCCCCGCTCCAATTATTCACATCTGCGGCCATTTCAAATTGCTGGGACCAATCAGCCCAATCACGGCCGCTACCTGTAAAGGTCTCTGGCATGAACACGGGACGATTCACTACGCTATTAGCAGTAGCAGTCATACTCCTAGCTGTCTGAGCAGAAAACTCTTGACTAGAATGTGCGTTTTCAGAGTGCTCCATTTTAATATATTAACACAAAAATTGTGTAAACTTCAGTTGATCCCACCGCTGCCACCAGTGTAATAAATTCAGCCACCACTAGGGGCCACTGGTGAACTTCTCTATTTCGAATTAGTACCTACTGCCACCACCTTTGATTCAAACCCGGTCTGGTCCGGGAGGAGCACTCAAACACACGCACAAGTTAGAATTACAAAGAATATACTTTATTAACACAATAGCAGCCATATGGCGTTGTCTCAAATAACTATCTTGATCACGTGCACCAGTCATATAAGCTCATTAATCCGTGAACACACATTTAAAAAGAGTACTCAAGCACACGTTTCCAATTCACAGCAAACATTAAATAGTGAGACATTTCATACACGGCACCCGTAGTTAGAAACTCCAAGCATAAATCACATGCCCTATGTGTAAAAACCAGCACAGGCAATCAATATACTCTATTCAAAGAGACAATCACTAATAGCCGAAGACAACGACAACGCACATAAATCACATTCGGAAGAATAAAATAATTTCGGACTTCCCTGTCCACGTCCGACGACACCCTGCCGTCACTGTGAGGACTCAGCCTTCCCCTCCGCGACAATGATGGGAAGGTCTTTTCAAACAGCCTGCCAGTGTCCACCTACACTTATTTCCCTAGCTATCTACTTTTCCCCCCCAATAACTATCTCCGGGCCAATAAGTGGAACCCCGGTTTTCTTCAGCGCCGGTGGTGCTAACCAACCACGAACGCCACGGATCCCCTTCTTTTGTGGACACAGCAGACTAGTAAACACAGCAAATCAGTCCCTTTCACAGTTCATCATTAAACAAAAGCCTCCCCACCTTTCCCCTTCGCCCATTTTAAAAACATCCAATAATTGTTCATTATCCACAGGTGTGCTTGAAGACATCATTCCTTCCTTGTTTGTCCGTAGCAGTGACGTCACGCAATCAGTCGACTCGTAATCATTACAATATATAATAAAAATTGATAGTAATAATAAAAGAGACAGAAAAAAAATTACATTTACATCAGAAAAAAAAAAGAAAAAGAAAAAACATGACCAATTTGAGGTTTTAAAAGCAGAAATGCGAAGCATATGGGTTTATGGAGAAAAAAAAAAAAAACATTTGTTCGTATTAGGCTTTTTTCTTTGTAGCTAATGTTAAAGAGTTGCTTTATAATATACAATAAAATATAACAGTAATAATAAAAAAAGCCAGAAAAAAATAATATGATGTAAAACTATGAGTTTCATGCCCATCAAAGACAAAGACAAATTTGGGCAATTTTGAGGATTTAAAAGCAGAAATGCGAAGCGTATCGTTTTATGAAAAAAGAACACTAACATTTGTTCGTATTAGGCCTTCTTGTTTGTTCTTTATAGTTAACGTTAAAGAGATAATCTATAATATATAATAAAATATAATAATAATATTATTTTTAAAAGCCAGAAAAAAAAAAAAAACAATTATTGTGATGTAAAACACAAGGAGTTTTTTTGTTTGTTTTTTGTTTGTTTTTTGTTTTGTTGTTGTTTTCCTCACTTTTTTTTTACTTTTTTTGACTTTTCAAATTGATTCATGCCAATCAAAGACACTGGAAATATAGCCTATATCGCAAAAAAAAATGTAATGACACACGTCCCGGACTGCAGCAAGACACAAACAGTCCCCTTTCACCCTCAAGTGTTCGTGTCTTTTAAAAAGTTTTATATAAAGAAGAAAGAAAAAAAAAGTGGCCAGTTTTTGGAGGATTTAAGAGCAGAAATACGAAGCATATCATTTTATGAAAAAAAAAAAAAAAAAAAAAAACATTTGTGCGTATTAGGCCTACTTGTTTTTTTCTTTATAGCTAAAATTAAATAGGTGCTCTATAATATATTAATAAAATATTATAGTAATAATAAAAAAGCCAGAAGAAAAATAATATGATGTAAAACTATGAGTTTCATGCCCATCAAAGAGACAAAATGCGAAGCATATGGTTTTATGAAAAAAAAACACTAACATTTGTTCCTATTAGCCCTGCTTGTTTGTTCTTTATAGCTCACGTTAAAGAGTTGATCTATAATATTTAATAAAATTTAATAGTAATAATAAAAAAGCCAGAAGAAAAATAATATGATGTAAAACTATGAGTTTCATGCCCATCAAAGACACAGCATAGAAATTATTATAATCTACCAAAAAAAAAAAACATGGCCATTTAAAAGCAGAAATGTAAAGCATATGCATGTAATTTAAAGCAGTCAGTAGTGTTTCGAGATTTAGAAAATAAAAAAACTTGGCCAATTTTTCAGGATTTAAAAGCAAAAATGTAAAGCATATTTTATATATTTTATTTGCTTTTGGTATAGCCAAAGAGTTGCTCTATAATATATATTAAAACGTGATAGTAATAATAAAAGAGTCAGAACAAATAACATTTATATGATGTAAAATTCTGGGAGTCATTTTTTTGTTTGTTTGTTTGTTTGTTCGTTTGACTTTTTTTTTTTTTTTTTTACTTTTTGACTTTTCAAATTGATTTTTTATGTCAATCAAAGACATAAAAATATAGTGGAAATATAGTCTATACCGCAACAAATAAATAAATAAATGCGGGCAATTTTTGAGGATTTAAAAGCAGAAATGTAAAGCATATAAACGTAATGTCAAGCAGTCAGTAGTGCTTCGAGATTTACTAAGAGAAAAAAGGCTCTCGATCGCCCCCTGGAGGAGAAAGGAAGAATGAGGAGCCTAGGAAATGCCTTTTTCAACACTTTGACAAAATATAAATGAAGCAATCCGTTTAAAATGATAAAGGGAAGAAGCAACGACTCTGAGTCATGTGTAAGTGTATTAACTGACGAGTGTAGGAAAAGAGCAAAAGCTTACAGCACCTGGTATTCCCAGGCGGTCTCCCATCCAAGTACTAACCAGGCCCGACCCTGCTTAGCTTCCGAGATCGGACGAGATCGGGCGTGCTCAGGGTGGTATGGCCGTAAGCGAGAGCTCAAGTCAAGAGAGAGCTATTTAAACAAGACACACCGACAGCAGCACAACACGGATCGACCCGTAATGACACACGTCCCGGACTGCAGCAAGACACAAACAGTCCCCTTTCACCCTCAAGTGTTCGTGTCTTTTAAAAAGTTTTATATAAAGAAGAAAGAAAAAAAAAGTGGCCAGTTTTTGAGGATTTAAAAGCAGAAATACGAAGCATATCATTTTATGAAAAAAAAAAAAAAAAAAAAAAAAAACATTTGTGCGTATTAGGCCTACTTGTTTTTTTCTTTATAGCTAAAATTAAATAGTTGCTCTATAATATATTAATAAAATATTACAGTAATAATAAAAAAAGCCAGAAGAAAAATAATATGATGTAAAACTATGAGTTTCATGCCCATCAAAGACACAGCATAGGAATTATAATCTAGAAAATAAAAAAAAAAAAACCCTTGACCAATTTTTGAGTATTTAAAAGCAAAAATGTAAATCATGTATATATATGTATGTATATACAGTAGTCAACATTTGTTATAACCAAAGAGTTGCTCCATAATATATAATAAGATTTGATAGTAATAATAAAAGAGCCAGAAAGAAATTACATTTACATGATGGATAAGAAGAAAAAAAGTGACCAGTTTTTGAGGATTTTAAAGCAGAAATGCGAATCATTTGGTTTTATGAAAAAAAATACTAACATTTGTTCGTATTAGCCCTGCTTGTTTGTTCTTTATAGCTCACGTTAAAGAGTTGATCTATAATATTTAATAAAATATAATAGTAATAATAAAAAAATGCCAGAAAAAAAAGAAACAATTAATATGATGTAAAACTCATTGAAAGAGTTGCTCTATAATATATAATAAAAATTGATAGTAATAATAAAAGAGACAGAAAAAAAATTACATTTACATCAGAAAAAAAAAAGAAAAAGAAAAAACATGACCAATTTGAGGTTTTAAAAGCAGAAATGCGAAGCATATGGGTTTATGGAGAAAAAAAAAAAAACATTTGTTGGTATTAAGCTTTTTTCTTTGTAGCTAATGTTAAAGAGTTGCTTTATAATATATAATAAAATATAACAGTAATAATAAAAAAGCCAGAAAAAAATAATATGATGTAAAACTATGAGTTTCATGCCCATCAAAGACAAAGACAAATTTGGGCAATTTTGAGGATTTAAAAGCAGAAATGCGAAGCGTATCGTTTTATGAAAAAAGAACACTAACATTTGTTCGTATTAGGCCTACTTGTTTGTTCTTTATAGTTAACGTTAAAGAGTTAATCTATAATATATAATAAAATATAATAATAATATTATTTTTAAAAGCCAGAAAAAAAAAAAAAAAACAATTATTGTGATATAAAACACAAGGAGTTTTTTTTGTTTGTTTGTTTGTTTGTTTGTTTTTTGTTTTGTTGTTGTTTTCCTCACCTTTTTTTTACTTTTTTTAACTTTTCAAATTGATTCTTTATGCCAATCAAAGACACTGGAAATATAGCCTATATCGCAAAAAAAAAAAAAAAAAAAAAAAAAAAAGCAAGAAAGAAATGTCATTTTTTGGAGGATTTAAGAGCAGAAATACGAAGCATATCATTTTATCAAAAAAAAAAAAAAAAAAAACATTTGTGTGTATTAGGCCTACTTGTTTTCTCTTTATAGCTAAAATTAAATAGTTGCTCTATAATATATTAATAAAATATTATAGTAATAATAAAAAAGCCAGAAGAAAAATAATATGATGTAAAACTATGAGTTTCATGCCCATCAAAGACACAGCATAGGAATTATAATCTAGAAAATAAAAAAAATAAAAAAACCCTTGACCAATTTTTGAGTATTTAAAAGCAAAAATGTAAATCATGTATATATATGTATATACAGTAGTCAACATTTGTTATAACCAAAGAGTTGCTCCATAATATATAATAAGATTTGATAGTAATAATAAAAGAGCCAGAAAGAAATTACATTTACATGATGGATAAGAAGAAAAAAAGAAAAAGAAAAAAAGTGACCAGTTTTTGAGGATTTAAAAGCAGAAATGCGAAGCATATGGTTTTATGAAAAAAAAAACACTAACATTTGTTCGTATTAGCCCCGCTTGTTTGTTCTTTATAGCTCACATTAAAGAGTTGATCTATAATATTTAATAAAATATAATAGTAATAATAAAAAATGCCAGAAAAAAAGAAACAATTAATATGATGTAAAACTCATTGAAAGAGTTGCTTTATAATATATAATAAAATTTGATAGTAATAATAAAAGAGCCAGAAAAAAATTTACATTTACATGAGAAAAAAAAAAGAAAAAGAAAAAACATTACCAATTTTTGAGGTTTTAAAAGCAGAAATGTGAAGCATATGGGTTTATGGAGAAAAAAAAAACACAAACATTTGTTCGTATTAGGCTTTTTTCTTCATAGCTAATGTTAAAGAGTTGCTTTATAATATGTAATAAAATATTATAGTAATAATAAAAAAGCCAGAAAAACATAATATGATGTAAAACTATGAGTTTCATGCCCATCAAAGACACAGCATAGAAATTATTATGATCTACCAAAAAAAAAAAACTGGCCATTTAAAAGCAGAAATGTAAAGCATATGCATGTAATTTAAAGCAGTCAGTAGTGTTTCGAGATTTAAAAAATAAAAAAACTTGGCCAGTTTTTCAGGATTTAAAAGCAAAAAATGTAAAGCATATTTTATATATTTTATTTGCTTTTGGCATAGCCAAAGAGTTGCTCTATAATATATATAATAGCAATAATAAAAGAGTCAGAACAAATAACATTTATATGATGTAAAATTCAGGGAGTCATTTTTTGTTTGTTTGTTTGACTTTCTTTTTTTTTTTTTTTTTACTTTTTGACTTTTCAAATTCATTTTTTATGTCAATCAAAGACATAAAAATATAGTGGAAATATAGTCTATACCGCAACAAATAAATAAATGCGGGCAATTTTTGAGGATTTAAAAGCAGAAATGTAAAGCATATAAACGTAATGTCAAGCAGTCAGTAGTGCTTCGAGAT
Source organism: Cirrhinus mrigala (assembly GCA_036247105.1). Taxonomy (NCBI): domain Eukaryota; kingdom Metazoa; phylum Chordata; class Actinopteri; order Cypriniformes; family Cyprinidae; genus Cirrhinus; species Cirrhinus mrigala. Next base: position 36,772 of record JAMKFB010000146.1, on the reverse strand, counting down.
TTACTAAGAGAAAAAAGGCTCTCGATCGCCCCCTGGAGGAGAAAGGAAGAATGAGGAGCCTAGGAAATGCCTTTTTCAACACTTTGACAAAATATAAATGAAGCAATCCGTTTTAAATGATAAAGGGAAGAAGCAACGACTCTGAGTCATGTGTAAGTGTATTAACTGACGAGTGTAGGAAAAGCAAAAGCTTACAGCACCTGGTATTCCCAGGCGGTCTCCCATCCAAGTACTAACCAGGCCCGACCCTGCTTAGCTTCCGAGATCGGACGAGATCGGGCGTGCTCAGGGTGGTATGGCCGTAAGCGAGAGTTCAAGTCAAGAGAGAGCTATTTAAACAAGACACACCGACAGCAGCACAACACGGATCGACCCGTAATGACACACGTCCCGGACTGCAGCAAGACACAAACAGTCCCCTTTCACCCTCAAGTGTTCGTGTCTTTTAAAAAGTTTTATATAAAGAAGAAAGAAAAAAAAAAGTGGCCAGTTTTTGAGGATTTAAAAGCAGAAATACGAAGCATATCATTTTATGAAAAAAAAAAAAAAAAAAAAAAAAAAAACATTTGTGCGTATTAGGCCTACTTGTTTTTTTTCTTTATAGCTAAAATTAAATAGTTGCTCTATAATATATTAATAAAATATTACAGTAATAATAAAAAAAGCCAGAAGAAAAATAATATGATGTAAAACTATGAGTTTCATGCCCATCAAAGACAGCATAGGAATTATAATCTAGAAAATAAAAAAATAAAAAAATAAAAAAAAAAACCCTTGACCAATTTTTGAGTATTTAAAAGCAAAAATGTAAATCATGTATATATATGTATGTATATATAGTAGTCAACATTTGTTATAACCAAAGAGCTGCTCCATAATATATAATAAGATTTGATAGTAATAATAAAAGAGCCAGAAAGAAATTACATTTACATGATGGATAAGAAGAAAAAAAAGTGACCAGTTTTTGAGGATTTTAAAGCAGAAATGCGAATCATTTGGTTTTATGAAAAAAAAAAAAACACTAACATTTGTTCGTATTAGCCCCGCTTGTTTGTTCTTTATAGCTCACGTTAAAGAGTTGATCTATAATATTTAATAAAATATAATAGTAATAATAAAAAAATGCCAGAAAAAAAGAAACAATTAATATGATGTAAAACTCATTGAAAGAGTTGCTCTATAATATATAATAAAAATTGATAGTAATAATAAAAGAGACAGAAAAAAAATTACATTTACATCAGAAAAAAAAAGAAAAAGAAAAAACATTACCAATTTGAGGTTTTAAAAGCAGAAATGCGAAGCATATGGGTTTATGGAAAAAAAAAAAAAAAAAAAACATTTGTTGGTATTAGGCTTTTTTCTTTATAGCTAATGTTAAAGAGTTGCTTTATAATATACAATAAAATATAACAGTAATAATAAAAAAGCCAGAAAAACATAATATGATGTAAAACTATGAGTTTCATGCCCATCAAAGACACAGCATAGAAATTATTATAATCTACCAAAAAAAAAAACATGGCCATTTAAAAGCAGAAATGTAAAGCATATGCATGTAATTTAAAGCAGTCAGTAGTGTTTCGAGATTTAAAAAATAAAAAAACTTGGCCAGTTTTTCAGGATTTAAAAGCAAAAAATGTAAAGCATATTTTATATATTTTATTTGCTTTTGGCATAGCCAAAGAGTTGCTCTATAATATATATAATAGCAATAATAAAAGAGTCAGAACAAATAACATTTCTATGATGTAAAATTCAGGCAGTCATTTTTTGTTTGTTTGTTTGACTTTCTTTTTTTTTTTTTTTTACTTTTTGACTTTTCAAATTCATGTCAATCAAAGACATAAAAATATAGTGGAAATATAGTCTATACCAAAAAAATAAATAAATAAATAAATGCGGGCAATTTTTGAGGATTTAAAAGCAGAAATGTAAAGCATATAAACGTAATGTCAAGCAGTCAGTAGTGCTTCGAGATTTACTAAGAGAAAAAAGGCTCTCGATCGCCCCCTGGAGGAGAAAGGAAGAATGAGGAGCCTAGGAAATGCCTTTTTCAACACTTTGACAAAATATAAATGAAGCAATCCGTTTAAAATGATAAAGGGAAGAAGCAACGACTCTGAGTCATGTGTAAGTGTATTAACTGACGAGTGTAGGAAAAGCAAAAGCTTACAGCACCTGGTATTCCCAGGCGGTCTCCCATCCAAGTACTAACCAGGCCCGACCCTGCTTAGCTTCCGAGATCGGACGAGATCGGGCGTGCTCAGGGTGGTATGGCCGTAAGCGAGAGCTCAAGTCAAGAGAGAGCTATTTAAACAAGACACACCGACAGCAGCACAACACGGATCGACCCGTAATGACACACGTCCCGGACTGCAGCAAGACACAAACAGTCCCCTTTCACCCTCAAGTGTTCGTGTCTTTTAAAAAGTTTTATATAAAGAAGAAAGAAAAAAAAAAGTGGCCAGTTTTTGAGGATTTAAGAGCAGAAATACGAAGCATATCATTTTATGAAAAAAAAAAAAAAAAAAAAAAAACATTTGTGCGTATTAGGCCTACTTGTTTTTTTTCTTTATAGCTAAAATTAAATAGTTGCTCTATAATATATTAATAAAATATTACAGTAATAATAAAAAAAGCCAGAAGAAAAATAATATGATGTAAAACTATGAGTTTCATGCCCATCAAAGAGACAAAATGCGAAGCATATGGTTTTATGAAAAAAAACACTAACATTTGTTCCTATTAGCCCTGCTTGTTTGTTCTTTATAGCTCACGTTAAAGAGTTGATCTATAATATTTAATAAAATTTAATAGTAATAATAAAAAAGCCAGAAGAAAAATAATATGATGTAAAACTATGAGTTTCATGCCCATCAAAGACACAGCATAGAAATTATTATAATCTACCAAAAAAAAAAACATGGCCATTTAAAAGCAGAAATGTAAAGCATATGCATGTAATTTAAAGCAGTCAGTAGTGTTTCGAGATTTAGAAAATAAAAAAACTTGGCCAATTTTTCAGGATTTAAAAGCAAAAATGTAAAGCATATTTTATATATTTTATTTGCTTTTGGTATAGCCAAAGAGTTGCTCTATAATATATATTAAAACGTGATAGTAATAATAAAAGAGTCAGAACAAATAACATTTATATGATGTAAAATTCTGGGAGTCATTTTTTTGTTTGTTTGTTTGTTTGTTCGTTTGACTTTTTTTTTTTTTTTTTACTTTTTGACTTTTCAAATTGATTTTTTATGTCAATCAAAGACATAAAAATATAGTGGAAATATAGTCTATACCGCAACAAATAAATAAATAAATGCGGGCAATTTTTGAGGATTTAAAAGCAGAAATGTAAAGCATATAAACGTAATGTCAAGCAGTCAGTAGTGCTTCGAGATTTACTAAGAGAAAAAAGGCTCTCGATCGCCCCCTGGAGGAGAAAGGAAGAATGAGGAGCCTAGGAAATGCCTTTTTCAACACTTTGACAAAATATAAATGAAGCAATCCGTTTAAAATGATAAAGGGAAGAAGCAACGACTCTGAGTCATGTGTAAGTGTATTAACTGACGAGTGTAGGAAAGAGCAAAAGCTTACAGCACCTGGTATTCCCAGGCGGTCTCCCATCCAAGTACTAACCAGGCCCGACCCTGCTTAGCTTCCGAGATCGGACGAGATCGGGCGTGCTCAGGGTGGTATGGCCGTAAGCGAGAGCTCAAGTCAAGAGAGAGCTATTTAAACAAGACACACCGACAGCAGCACAACACGGATCGACCCGTAATGACACACGTCCCGGACTGCAGCAAGACACAAACAGTCCCCTTTCACCCTCAAGTGTTCGTGTCTTTTAAAACGTTTTATATAAAGAAGAAAGAAAAAAAAAGTGGCCAGTTTTTGAGGATTTAAAAGCAGAAATACGAAGCATATCATTTTATGAAAAAAAAAAAAAAAAAAAAAAAAAAAACATTTGTGCGTATTAGGCCTACTTGTTTTTTTTCTTTATAGCTAAAATTAAATAGTTGCTCTATAATATATTAATAAAATATTACAGTAATAATAAAAAAAGCCAGAAGAAAAATAATATGATGTAAAACTATGAGTTTCATGCCCATCAAAGACACAGCATAGGAATTATAATCTAGAAAATAAAAAAAATAAAAAAAACCCTTGACCAATTTTTGAGTATTTAAAAGCAAAAATGTAAATCATGTATATATATGTATGTATATACAGTAGTCAACATTTGTTATAACCAAAGAGCTGCTCCATAATATATAATAAGATTTGATAGTAATAATAAAAGAGCCAGAAAGAAATTACATTTACATGATGGATAAGAAGAAAAAAAGTGACCAGTTTTTGAGGATTTTAAAGCAGAAATGCGAAGCATATGGGTTTATGAAAAAAAAAAAAAAAAAAAACATTTGTTCATATTAGGCTTTTTTCTTTGTAGCTAATGTTAAAGAGTTGCTTTATAATATACAATAAAATATAACAGTAATAATAAAAAAGCCAGAAAAAAAATAATATGATGTAAAACTATGAGTTTCATGCCCATCAAAGACAAAGACAAATTTGGGCAATTTTGAGGATTTAAAAGCAGAAATGCGAAGCGTATCGTTTTATGAAAAAAGAACACTAACATTTGTTCGTATTAGGCCTACTTGTTTGTTCTTTATAGTTAACGTTAAAGAGTTAATCTATAATATATAATAAAATATAATAATAATATTATTTTTAAAAGCCAGAAAAAAAAAAAAAAAACAATTATTGTGATGTAAAACACAAGGAGTTTTTTTGTTTGTTTGTTTGTTTTTTGTTTTTTTTTGTTGTTGTTTTCCTCACTTTTTTTTTACTTTTTTTGACTTTTCAAATTGATTCTTTATGCCAATCAAAGACACTGGAAATATAGCCTATATCGCAAAAAAAAAAAAAAAAAAAGAAAAAAAAAAAAAAAAGCAAGAAAGAAATGTCATTTTTTGGAGGATTTAAGAGCAGAAATACGAAGCATATCATTTTATCAAAAAGAAAAAAAAAAAAAAACATTTGTGCGTATTAGGCCTACTTGTTTTTTTCTTTATAGCTAAAATTAAATAGTTGCTCTATAATATATAATAAATATTATAGTAATAATAAAAAAGCCAGAAGAAAAATAATATGATGTAAAACTATGAGTTTCATGCCCATCAAAGAGACAGCATAGGAATTATAATCTAGAAAATAAAAAAAAAAACCCTTGACCAATTTTTGAGTATTTAAAAGCAAAAATGTAAATCATGTATATATATGTATATACAGTAGTCAACATTTGTTATAACCAAAGAGTTGCTCCATAATATATAATAAGATTTGATAGTAATAATAAAAGAGCCAGAAAGAAATTACATTTACATGATGGATAAGAAGAAAAAAAGAAAAAGAAAAAAAGTGACCAGTTTTTGAGGATTTAAAAGCAGAAATGCGAAGCATATGGTTTTATGAAAAAAAACACTAACATTTGTTCGTATTAGCCCCGCTTGTTTGTTCTTTATAGCTCACGTTAAAGAGTTGATCTATAATATTTAATAAAATATAATAGTAATAATAAAAAAATCCAAAATATATCTATATTTATTATAATTTACCAAAAAAAAAATGGACCGTGTCCATTTAAAAGCAGAAATGTAAAGCATATGAATGTAATGTAAAGCAGTCAGTAGTGCTTCGAGATTTACTGAGAGAGCAAAAAGCGTCTCGATCGCCCCCTGCAGGAGAAAGGAAGAATGAGGAGCCTAAAAATGCCTTTTGCATTACTTACAAAAAAAAAAAACACTAACATTTGTCGTATTAGGCCTACTTGTTTTTTCTTTATAGCTAATGTTAAAGAGTTGCTCTATAATGTATAATAAAATATAATAGTAATATTTAAAAAAAAAAAAAAAAAAAAAAAACAGTTATTATGCTGTAAAACAGAGGGAGTATTTTTTGTATGATTTTTTTTTACTTTTTAAATTGATTTTTTAATGCCAATCAAAGACACTGGAAATATAGTCTATGCCGCAAAAAAATAAAATAAAATAAAAATGTGACCAATTTTTGAGGATTTAAAAGCAGAAATGTAAAGCATATGAATGTAATGTCAAGCAGTCAGTAGTGCTTCGAGATTTACTAAGAGAAAAAAGGCTCTCGATCGCCCCCTGGAGGAGAAAGGAAGAATGAGGAGCCTAGGAAATGCCTTTTTCAACACTTTGACAAAATATAAATGAAGCAATCCGTTTAAAATGATAAAGGGAAGAAGCAACGACTCTGAGTCATGTGTAAGTGTATTAACTGACGAGTGTAGGAAAAGCAAAAGCTTACAGCACCTGGTATTCCCAGGCGGTCTCCCATCCAAGTACTAACCAGGCCCGACCCTGCTTAGCTTCCGAGATCGGACGAGATCGGGCGTGCTCAGGGTGGTATGGCCGTAAGCGAGAGTTCAAGTCAAGAGAGAGCTATTTAAACAAGACACACCGACAGCAGCACAACACGGATCGACCCGTAATGACACACGTCCCGGACTGCAGCAAGACACAAACAGTCCCCTTTCACCCTCAAGTGTTCGTGTCTTTTAAAACGTTTTATATAAAGAAGAAAGAAAAAAAAAAGTGGCCAGTTTTTGAGGATTTAAGAGCAGAAATACGAAGCATATCATTTTATGAAAAAAAAAAAAAAAAAAACATTTGTGCGTATTAGGCCTACTTGTTTTTTTCTTTATAGCTAAAATTAAATAGGTGCTCTATAATATTTAATAAAATTTAATAGTAATAATAAAAAAGCCAGAAGAAAAATAATATGATGTAAAACTATGAGTTTCATGCCCATCAAAGACACAGCATAGAAATTATTATAATCTACCAAAAAAAAAAACATGGCCATTTAAAAGCAGAAATGTAAAGCATATGCATGTAATTTAAAGCAGTCAGTAGTGTTTCGAGATTTAGAAAATAAAAAAACTTGGCCAATTTTTCAGGATTTAAAAGCAAAAATGTAAAGCATATTTTATATATTTTATTTGCTTTTGGTATAGCCAAAGAGTTGCTCTATAATATATATTAAAACGTGATAGTAATAATAAAAGAGTCAGAACAAATAACATTTATATGATGTAAAATTCTGGGAGTCATTTTTTTGTTTGTTTGTTTGTTTGTTCGTTTGACTTTTTTTTTTTTTTTTTACTTTTTGACTTTTCAAATTGATTTTTTATGTCAATCAAAGACATAAAAATATAGTGGAAATATAGTCTATACCGCAACAAATAAATAAATAAATGCGGGCAATTTTTGAGGATTTAAAAGCAGAAATGTAAAGCATATAAACGTAATGTCAAGCAGTCAGTAGTGCTTCGAGATTTACTAAGAGAAAAAAGGCTCTCGATCGCCCCCTGGAGGAGAAAGGAAGAATGAGGAGCCTAGGAAATGCCTTTTTCAACACTTTGACAAAATATAAATGAAGCAATCCGTTTAAAATGATAAAGGGAAGAAGCAACGACTCTGAGTCATGTGTAAGTGTATTAACTGACGAGTGTAGGAAAAGCAAAAGCTTACAGCACCTGGTATTCCCAGGCGGTCTCCCATCCAAGTACTAACCAGGCCCGACCCTGCTTAGCTTCCGAGATCGGACGAGATCGGGCGTGCTCAGGGTGGTATGGCCGTAAGCGAGAGCTCAAGTCAAGAGAGAGCTATTTAAACAAGACACACCGACAGCAGCACAACACGGATCGACCCGTAATGACACACGTCCCGGACTGCAGCAAGACACAAACAGTCCCCTTTCACCCTCAAGTGTTCGTGTCTTTTAAAACGTTTTATATAAAGAAGAAAGAAAAAAAAAGTGGCCAGTTTTTGAGGATTTAAAAGCAGAAATACGAAGCATATCATTTTATGAAAAAAAAAAAACAAAAAAAAAAAAACATTTGTGCGTATTAGGCCTACTTGTTTTTTTTCTTTATAGCTAAAATTAAATAGTTGCTCTATAATATATTAATAAAATATTACAGTAATAATAAAAAAAGCCAGAAGAAAAATAATATGATGTAAAACTATGAGTTTCATGCCCATCAAAGACACAGCATAGGAATTATAATCTAGAAAATAAAAAAAATAAAAAAAACCCTTGACCAATTTTTGAGTATTTAAAAGCAAAAATGTAAATCATGTATATATATGTATGTATATACAGTAGTCAACATTTGTTATAACCAAAGAGCTGCTCCATAATATATAATAAGATTTGATAGTAATAATAAAAGAGCCAGAAAGAAATTACATTTACATGATGGATAAGAAGAAAAAAAGTGACCAGTTTTTGAGGATTTTAAAGCAGAAATGCGAAGCATATGGGTTTATGAAAAAAAAAAAAAAAAAAAAAACATTTGTTCATATTAGGCTTTTTTCTTTGTAGCTAATGTTAAAGAGTTGCTTTATAATATACAATAAAATATAACAGTAATAATAAAAAAGCCAGAAAAAAATAATATGATGTAAAACTATGAGTTTCATGCCCATCAAAGACAAAGACAAATTTGGGCAATTTTGAGGATTTAAAAGCAGAAATGCGAAGCGTATCGTTTTATGAAAAAAGAACACTAACATTTGTTCGTATTAGGCCTACTTGTTTGTTCTTTATAGTTAACGTTAAAGAGTTAATCTATAATATATAATAAAATATAATAATAATATTATTTTTAAAAGCCAGAAAAAAAAAAAAAAAACAATTATTGTGATGTAAAACACAAGGAGTTTTTTTGTTTGTTTTTTTGTTTTTTGTTATTTGTTTTGTTGTTGTTTTCCTCACTTTTTTTTTACTTTTTTTGACTTTTCAAATTGATTCTTTATGCCAATCAAAGACACTGGAAATATAGCCTATATCGCAAAAAAAAAAAAAAAAAAAGAAAAAAAAAAAAAAGCAAGAAAGAAATGTCATTTTTTGGAGGATTTAAGAGCAGAAATACGAAGCATATCATTTTATCAAAAAGAAAAAAAAAAAAAAACATTTGTGCGTATTAGGCCTACTTGTTTTTTTCTTTATAGCTAAAATTAAATAGTTGCTCTATAATATTATAATATATTAATAAAATATTGTAGTAATAATAAAAAAGCCAGAAGAAAAATAATATGATGTAAAACTATGAGTTTCATGCCCATCAAAGACACAGCATAGGAATTATAATCTAGAAAATAAAACAAAAAACCCTTGACCAATTTTTGAGTATTTAAAAGCAAAAATGTAAATCATGTATATATATGTATATACAGTAGTCAACATTTGTTATAACCAAAGAGTTGCTCCATAATATATAATAAGATTTGATAGTAATAATAAAAGAGCCAGAAAGAAATTACATTTACATGATGGATAAGAAGAAAAAAAGAAAAAGAAAAAAAGTGACCAGTTTTTGAGGATTTAAAAGCAGAAATGCGAAGCATATGGTTTTATGAAAAAAAACACTAACATTTGTTCGTATTAGCCCCGCTTGTTTGTTCTTTATAGCTCACGTTAAAGAGTTGATCTATAATATTTAATAAAATATAATAGTAATAATAAAAAAATCCAAAATATATCTATATTTATTATAATTTACCAAAAAAAAAATGGACCGTGTCCATTTAAAAGCAGAAATGTAAAGCATATGAATGTAATGTAAAGCAGTCAGTAGTGCTTCGAGATTTACTGAGAGAGCAAAAAGCGTCTCGATCGCCCCCTGCAGGAGAAAGGAAGAATGAGGAGCCTAAAAATGCCTTTTGCATTACTTACAAAAAAAAAAAAACACTAACATTTGTCGTATTAGGCCTACTTGTTTTTTCTTTATAGCTAATGTTAAAGAGTTGCTCTATAATGTATAATAAAATATAATAGTAATATTTAAAAAAAAAAAAAAAAAAAAAAACAGTTATTATGCTGTAAAACAGAGGGAGTATTTTTTGTATGATTTTTTTTTACTTTTTAAATTGATTTTTTAATGCCAATCAAAGACACTGGAAATATAGTCTATGCCGCAAAAAAATAAAATAAAATAAAAATGTGACCAATTTTTGAGGATTTAAAAGCAGAAATGTAAAGCATATGAATGTAATGTCAAGCAGTCAGTAGTGCTTCGAGATTTACTAAGAGAAAAAAGGCTCTCGATCGCCCCCTGGAGGAGAAAGGAAGAATGAGGAGCCTAGGAAATGCCTTTTTCAACACTTTGACAAAATATAAATGAAGCAATCCGTTTAAAATGATAAAGGGAAGAAGCAACGACTCTGAGTCATGTGTAAGTGTATTAACTGACGAGTGTAGGAAAAGCAAAAGCTTACAGCACCTGGTATTCCCAGGCGGTCTCCCATCCAAGTACTAACCAGGCCCGACCCTGCTTAGCTTCCGAGATCGGACGAGATCGGGCGTGCTCAGGGTGGTATGGCCGTAAGCGAGAGTTCAAGTCAAGAGAGAGCTATTTAAACAAGACACACCGACAGCAGCACAACACGGATCGACCCGTAATGACACACGTCCCGGACTGCAGCAAGACACAAACAGTCCCCTTTCACCCTCAAGTGTTCGTGTCTTTTAAAACGTTTTATATAAAGAAGAAAGAAAAAAAAAAGTGGCCAGTTTTTGAGGATTTAAGAGCAGAAATACGAAGCATATCATTTTATGAAAAAAAAAAAAAAAAAAAACATTTGTGCGTATTAGGCCTACTTGTTTTTTTCTTTATAGCTAAAATTAAATAGGTGCTCTATAATATATTAATAAAATATTATAGTAATAATAAAAAAGCCAGAAGAAAAATAATATGATGTAAAACTATGAGTTTCATGCCCATCAAAGAGACAAAATGCGAAGCATATGGTTTTATGAAAAAAAACACTAACATTTGTTCCTATTAGCCCTGCTTGTTTGTTCTTTATAGCTCACGTTAAAGAGTTGATCTATAATATTTAATAAAATTTAATAGTAATAATAAAAAAGCCAGAAGAAAAATAATATGATGTAAAACTATGAGTTTCATGCCCATCAAAGACACAGCATAGAAATTATTATAATCTACCAAAAAAAAAAACATGGCCATTTAAAAGCAGAAATGTAAAGCATATGCATGTAATTTAAAGCAGTCAGTAGTGTTTCGAGATTTAGAAAATAAAAAAACTTGGCCAATTTTTCAGGATTTAAAAGCAAAAATGTAAAGCATATTTTATATATTTTATTTGCTTTTGGTATAGCCAAAGAGTTGCTCTATAATATATATTAAAACGTGATAGTAATAATAAAAGAGTCAGAACAAATAACATTTATATGATGTAAAATTCTGGGAGTCATTTTTTTGTTTGTTTGTTTGTTTGTTCGTTTGACTTTTTTTTTTTTTTTTTTACTTTTTGACTTTTCAAATTGATTTTTTATGTCAATCAAAGACATAAAAATATAGTGGAAATATAGTCTATACCGCAACAAATAAATAAATAAATGCGGGCAATTTTTGAGGATTTAAAAGCAGAAATGTAAAGCATATAAACGTAATGTCAAGCAGTCAGTAGTGCTTCGAGATTTACTAAGAGAAAAAAGGCTCTCGATCGCCCCCTGGAGGAGAAAGGAAGAATGAGGAGCCTAGGAAATGCCTTTTTCAACACTTTGACAAAATATAAATGAAGCAATCCGTTTAAAATGATAAAGGGAAGAAGCAACGACTCTGAGTCATGTGTAAGTGTATTAACTGACGAGTGTAGGAAAAGCAAAAGCTTACAGCACCTGGTATTCCCAGGCGGTCTCCCATCCAAGTACTAACCAGGCCCGACCCTGCTTAGCTTCCGAGATCGGACGAGATCGGGCGTGCTCAGGGTGGTATGGCCGTAAGCGAGAGCTCAAGTCAAGAGAGAGCTATTTAAACAAGACACACCGACAGCAGCACAACACGGATCGACCCGTAATGACACACGTCCCGGACTGCAGCAAGACACAAACAGTCCCCTTTCACCCTCAAGTGTTCGTGTCTTTTAAAACGTTTTATATAAAGAAGAAAGAAAAAAAAAGTGGCCAGTTTTTGAGGATTTAAAAGCAGAAATACGAAGCATATCATTTTATGAAAAAAAAAAAAAAAAAAAAAAAAAACATTTGTGCGTATTAGGCCTACTTGTTTTTTTTCTTTATAGCTAAAATTAAATAGTTGCTCTATAATATATTAATAAAATATTACAGTAATAATAAAAAAAGCCAGAAGAAAAATAATATGATGTAAAACTATGAGTTTCATGCCCATCAAAGACACAGCATAGGAATTATAATCTAGAAAATAAAAAAAATAAAAAAAACCCTTGACCAATTTTTGAGTATTTAAAAGCAAAAATGTAAATCATGTATATATATGTATGTATATACAGTAGTCAACATTTGTTATAACCAAAGAGCTGCTCCATAATATATAATAAGATTTGATAGTAATAATAAAAGAGCCAGAAAGAAATTACATTTACATGATGGATAAGAAGAAAAAAAGTGACCAGTTTTTGAGGATTTTAAAGCAGAAATGCGAAGCATATGGGTTTATAAAAAAAAAAAAAAAAAAAAACATTTGTTCATATTAGGCTTTTTTCTTTGTAGCTAATGTTAAAGAGTTGCTTTATAATATACAATAAAATATAACAGTAATAATAAAAAAGCCAGAAAAAAATAATATGATGTAAAACTATGAGTTTCATGCCCATCAAAGACAAAGACAAATTTGGGCAATTTTGAGGATTTAAAAGCAGAAATGCGAAGCGTATCGTTTTATGAAAAAAGAACACTAACATTTGTTCGTATTAGGCCTACTTGTTTGTTCTTTATAGTTAACGTTAAAGAGTTAATCTATAATATATAATAAAATATAATAATAATATTATTTTTAAAAGCCAGAAAAAAAAAAAAAAAAACAATTATTGTGATGTAAAACACAAGGAGTTTTTTTGTTTGTTTGTTTGTTTTTTGTTTTTTGTTTTGTTGTTGTTTTCCTCACTTTTTTTTTACTTTTTTTGACTTTTCAAATTGATTCTTTATGCCAATCAAAGACACTGGAAATATAGCCTATATCGCAAAAAAAAAAAAAAAAAAAAGAAAAAAAAAAAAAGCAAGAAAGAAATGTCATTTTTTGGAGGATTTAAGAGCAGAAATACGAAGCATATCATTTTATCAAAAAGAAAAAAAAAAAAAAAACATTTGTGCGTATTAGGCCTACTTGTTTTTTTCTTTATAGCTAAAATTAAATAGTTGCTCTATAATATTATAATATATTAATAAAATATTGTAGTAATAATAAAAAAGCCAGAAGAAAAATAATATGATGTAAAACTATGAGTTTCATGCCCATCAAAGACACAGCATAGGAATTATAATCTAGAAAATAAAACAAAAAACCCTTGACCAATTTTTGAGTATTTAAAAGCAAAAATGTAAATCATGTATATATATGTATATACAGTAGTCAACATTTGTTATAACCAAAGAGTTGCTCCATAATATATAATAAGATTTGATAGTAATAATAAAAGAGCCAGAAAGAAATTACATTTACATGATGGATAAGAAGAAAAAAAGAAAAAGAAAAAAAGTGACCAGTTTTTGAGGATTTAAAAGCAGAAATGCGAAGCATATGGTTTTATGAAAAAAAACACTAACATTTGTTCGTATTAGCCCCGCTTGTTTGTTCTTTATAGCTCACGTTAAAGAGTTGATCTATAATATTTAATAAAATATAATAGTAATAATAAAAAAATCCAAAATATATCTATATTTATTATAATTTACCAAAAAAAAAATGGACCGTGTCCATTTAAAAGCAGAAATGTAAAGCATATGAATGTAATGTAAAGCAGTCAGTAGTGCTTCGAGATTTACTGAGAGAGCAAAAAGCGTCTCGATCGCCCCCTGCAGGAGAAAGGAAGAATGAGGAGCCTAAAAATGCCTTTTGCATTACTTACAAAAAAAAAAAAACACTAACATTTGTCGTATTAGGCCTACTTGTTTTTTCTTTATAGCTAATGTTAAAGAGTTGCTCTATAATGTATAATAAAATATAATAGTAATATTTAAAAAAAAAAAAAAAAAAAAAAACAGTTATTATGCTGTAAAACAGAGGGAGTATTTTTTGTATGATTTTTTTTTACTTTTTAAATTGATTTTTTAATGCCAATCAAAGACACTGGAAATATAGTCTATGCCGCAAAAAAATAAAATAAAATAAAAATGTGACCAATTTTTGAGGATTTAAAAGCAGAAATGTAAAGCATATGAATGTAATGTCAAGCAGTCAGTAGTGCTTCGAGATTTACTAAGAGAAAAAAGGCTCTCGATCGCCCCCTGGAGGAGAAAGGAAGAATGAGGAGCCTAGGAAATGCCTTTTTCAACACTTTGACAAAATATAAATGAAGCAATCCGTTTAAAATGATAAAGGGAAGAAGCAACGACTCTGAGTCATGTGTAAGTGTATTAACTGACGAGTGTAGGAAAAGCAAAAGCTTACAGCACCTGGTATTCCCAGGCGGTCTCCCATCCAAGTACTAACCAGGCCCGACCCTGCTTAGCTTCCGAGATCGGACGAGATCGGGCGTGCTCAGGGTGGTATGGCCGTAAGCGAGAGTTCAAGTCAAGAGAGAGCTATTTAAACAAGACACACCGACAGCAGCACAACACGGATCGACCCGTAATGACACACGTCCCGGACTGCAGCAAGACACAAACAGTCCCCTTTCACCCTCAAGTGTTCGTGTCTTTTAAAACGTTTTATATAAAGAAGAAAGAAAAAAAAAAGTGGCCAGTTTTTGAGGATTTAAGAGCAGAAATACGAAGCATATCATTTTATGAAAAAAAAAAAAAAAAAAACATTTGTGCGTATTAGGCCTACTTGTTTTTTTCTTTATAGCTAAAATTAAATAGGTGCTCTATAATATATTAATAAAATATTATAGTAATAATAAAAAAGCCAGAAGAAAAATAATATGATGTAAAACTATGAGTTTCATGCCCATCAAAGAGACAAAATGCGAAGCATATGGTTTTATGAAAAAAAACACTAACATTTGTTCCTATTAGCCCTGCTTGTTTGTTCTTTATAGCTCACGTTAAAGAGTTGATCTATAATATTTAATAAAATTTAATAGTAATAATAAAAAAGCCAGAAGAAAAATAATATGATGTAAAACTATGAGTTTCATGCCCATCAAAGACACAGCATAGAAATTATTATAATCTACCAAAAAAAAAAACATGGCCATTTAAAAGCAGAAATGTAAAGCATATGCATGTAATTTAAAGCAGTCAGTAGTGTTTCGAGATTTAGAAAATAAAAAAACTTGGCCAATTTTTCAGGATTTAAAAGCAAAAATGTAAAGCATATTTTATATATTTTATTTGCTTTTGGTATAGCCAAAGAGTTGCTCTATAATATATATTAAAACGTGATAGTAATAATAAAAGAGTCAGAACAAATAACATTTATATGATGTAAAATTCTGGGAGTCATTTTTTTGTTTGTTTGTTTGTTTGTTCGTTTGACTTTTTTTTTTTTTTTTTTACTTTTTGACTTTTCAAATTGATTTTTTATGTCAATCAAAGACATAAAAATATAGTGGAAATATAGTCTATACCGCAACAAATAAATAAATAAATGCGGGCAATTTTTGAGGATTTAAAAGCAGAAATGTAAAGCATATAAACGTAATGTCAAGCAGTCAGTAGTGCTTCGAGATTTACTAAGAGAAAAAAGGCTCTCGATCGCCCCCTGGAGGAGAAAGGAAGAATGAGGAGCCTAGGAAATGCCTTTTTCAACACTTTGACAAAATATAAATGAAGCAATCCGTTTAAAATGATAAAGGGAAGAAGCAACGACTCTGAGTCATGTGTAAGTGTATTAACTGACGAGTGTAGGAAAAGCAAAAGCTTACAGCACCTGGTATTCCCAGGCGGTCTCCCATCCAAGTACTAACCAGGCCCGACCCTGCTTAGCTTCCGAGATCGGACGAGATCGGGCGTGCTCAGGGTGGTATGGCCGTAAGCGAGAGCTCAAGTCAAGAGAGAGCTATTTAAACAAGACACACCGACAGCAGCACAACACGGATCGACCCGTAATGACACACGTCCCGGACTGCAGCAAGACACAAACAGTCCCCTTTCACCCTCAAGTGTTCGTGTCTTTTAAAACGTTTTATATAAAGAAGAAAGAAAAAAAAAGTGGCCAGTTTTTGAGGATTTAAAAGCAGAAATACGAAGCATATCATTTTATGAAAAAAAAAAAAAAAAAAAAAAAAAAACATTTGTGCGTATTAGGCCTACTTGTTTTTTTTCTTTATAGCTAAAATTAAATAGTTGCTCTATAATATATTAATAAAATATTACAGTAATAATAAAAAAAGCCAGAAGAAAAATAATATGATGTAAAACTATGAGTTTCATGCCCATCAAAGACACAGCATAGGAATTATAATCTAGAAAATAAAAAAAATAAAAAAAACCCTTGACCAATTTTTGAGTATTTAAAAGCAAAAATGTAAATCATGTATATATATGTATGTATATACAGTAGTCAACATTTGTTATAACCAAAGAGCTGCTCCATAATATATAATAAGATTTGATAGTAATAATAAAAGAGCCAGAAAGAAATTACATTTACATGATGGATAAGAAGAAAAAAAGTGACCAGTTTTTGAGGATTTTAAAGCAGAAATGCGAAGCATATGGGTTTATGAAAAAAAAAAAAAAAAAAAACATTTGTTCATATTAGGCTTTTTTCTTTGTAGCTAATGTTAAAGAGTTGCTTTATAATATACAATAAAATATAACAGTAATAATAAAAAAGCCAGAAAAAAATAATATGATGTAAAACTATGAGTTTCATGCCCATCAAAGACAAAGACAAATTTGGGCAATTTTGAGGATTTAAAAGCAGAAATGCGAAGCGTATCGTTTTATGAAAAAAGAACACTAACATTTGTTCGTATTAGGCCTACTTGTTTGTTCTTTATAGTTAACGTTAAAGAGTTAATCTATAATATATAATAAAATATAATAATAATATTATTTTTAAAAGCCAGAAAAAAAAAAAAAAAACAATTATTGTGATGTAAAACACAAGGAGTTTTTTTTTGTTTGTTTGTTTGTTTTTTGTTTTGTTGTTGTTTTCCTCACTTTTTTTTTACTTTTTTTGACTTTTCAAATTGATTCTTTATGCCAATCAAAGACACTGGAAATATAGCCTATATCGCAAAAAAAAAAAAAAAAAAGAAAAAAAAAAAAAAAGCAAGAAAGAAATGTCATTTTTTGGAGGATTTAAGAGCAGAAATACGAAGCATATCATTTTATCAAAAAGAAAAAAAAAAAAAAAACATTTGTGCGTATTAGGCCTACTTGTTTTTTTCTTTATAGCTAAAATTAAATAGTTGCTCTATAATATATATTAATAAAATATTATAGTAATAATAAAAAAGCCAGAAGAAAAATAATATGATGTAAAACTATGAGTTTCATGCCCATCAAAGAGACAGCATAGGAATTATAATCTAGAAAATAAAAAAAAAAAACCCTTGACCAATTTTTGAGTATTTAAAAGCAAAAATGTAAATCATGTATATATATGTATATACAGTAGTCAACATTTGTTATAACCAAAGAGTTGCTCCATAATATATAATAAGATTTGATAGTAATAATAAAAGAGCCAGAAAGAAATTACATTTACATGATGGATAAGAAGAAAAAAAGAAAAAGAAAAAAAGTGACCAGTTTTTGAGGATTTAAAAGCAGAAATGCGAAGCATATGGTTTTATGAAAAAAAACACTAACATTTGTTCGTATTAGCCCCGCTTGTTTGTTCTTTATAGCTCACGTTAAAGAGTTGATCTATAATATTTAATAAAATATAATAGTAATAATAAAAAAATCCAAAATATATCTATATTTATTATAATTTACCAAAAAAAAAATGGACCGTGTCCATTTAAAAGCAGAAATGTAAAGCATATGAATGTAATGTAAAGCAGTCAGTAGTGCTTCGAGATTTACTGAGAGAGCAAAAAGCGTCTCGATCGCCCCCTGCAGGAGAAAGGAAGAATGAGGAGCCTAAAAATGCCTTTTGCATTACTTACAAAAAAAAAAAACACTAACATTTGTCGTATTAGGCCTACTTGTTTTTTCTTTATAGCTAATGTTAAAGAGTTGCTCTATAATGTATAATAAAATATAATAGTAATATTTAAAAAAAAAAAAAAAAAAAAAAAACAGTTATTATGCTGTAAAACAGAGGGAGTATTTTTTGTATGATTTTTTTTTACTTTTTAAATTGATTTTTTAATGCCAATCAAAGACACTGGAAATATAGTCTATGCCGCAAAAAAATAAAATAAAATAAAAATGTGACCAATTTTTGAGGATTTAAAAGCAGAAATGTAAAGCATATGAATGTAATGTCAAGCAGTCAGTAGTGCTTCGAGATTTACTAAGAGAAAAAAGGCTCTCGATCGCCCCCTGGAGGAGAAAGGAAGAATGAGGGGCCTAGGAAATGCCTTTTTCAACACTTTGACAAAATATAAATGAAGCAATCCGTTTAAAATGATAAAGGGAAGAAGCAACGACTCTGAGTCATGTGTAAGTGTATTAACTGACGAGTGTAGGAAAAGCAAAAGCTTACAGCACCTGGTATTCCCAGGCGGTCTCCCATCCAAGTACTAACCAGGCCCGACCCTGCTTAGCTTCCGAGATCGGACGAGATCGGGCGTGCTCAGGGTGGTATGGCCGTAAGCGAGAGTTCAAGTCAAGAGAGAGCTATTTAAACAAGACACACCGACAGCAGCACAACACGGATCGACCCGTAATGACACACGTCCCGGACTGCAGCAAGACACAAACAGTCCCCTTTCACCCTCAAGTGTTCGTGTCTTTTAAAACGTTTTATATAAAGAAGAAAGAAAAAAAAAAGTGGCCAGTTTTTGAGGATTTAAGAGCAGAAATACGAAGCATATCATTTTATGAAAAAAAAAAAAAAAAAAACATTTGTGCGTATTAGGCCTACTTGTTTTTTTCTTTATAGCTAAAATTAAATAGGTGCTCTATAATATATTAATAAAATATTATAGTAATAATAAAAAAGCCAGAAGAAAAATAATATGATGTAAAACTATGAGTTTCATGCCCATCAAAGAGACAAAATGCGAAGCATATGGTTTTATGAAAAAAAACACTAACATTTGTTCCTATTAGCCCTGCTTGTTTGTTCTTTATAGCTCACGTTAAAGAGTTGATCTATAATATTTAATAAAATTTAATAGTAATAATAAAAAAGCCAGAAGAAAAATAATATGATGTAAAACTATGAGTTTCATGCCCATCAAAGACACAGCATAGAAATTATTATAATCTACCAAAAAAAAAAACATGGCCATTTAAAAGCAGAAATGTAAAGCATATGCATGTAATTTAAAGCAGTCAGTAGTGTTTCGAGATTTAGAAAATAAAAAAACTTGGCCAATTTTTCAGGATTTAAAAGCAAAAATGTAAAGCATATTTTATATATTTTATTTGCTTTTGGTATAGCCAAAGAGTTGCTCTATAATATATATTAAAACGTGATAGTAATAATAAAAGAGTCAGAACAAATAACATTTATATGATGTAAAATTCTGGGAGTCATTTTTTTGTTTGTTTGTTTGTTTGTTCGTTTGACTTTTTTTTTTTTTTTTTACTTTTTGACTTTTCAAATTGATTTTTTATGTCAATCAAAGACATAAAAATATAGTGGAAATATAGTCTATACCGCAACAAATAAATAAATAAATGCGGGCAATTTTTGAGGATTTAAAAGCAGAAATGTAAAGCATATAAACGTAATGTCAAGCAGTCAGTAGTGCTTCGAGATTTACTAAGAGAAAAAAGGCTCTCGATCGCCCCCTGGAGGAGAAAGGAAGAATGAGGAGCCTAGGAAATGCCTTTTTCAACACTTTGACAAAATATAAATGAAGCAATCCGTTTAAAATGATAAAGGGAAGAAGCAACGACTCTGAGTCATGTGTAAGTGTATTAACTGACGAGTGTAGGAAAAGCAAAAGCTTACAGCACCTGGTATTCCCAGGCGGTCTCCCATCCAAGTACTAACCAGGCCCGACCCTGCTTAGCTTCCGAGATCGGACGAGATCGGGCGTGCTCAGGGTGGTATGGCCGTAAGCGAGAGCTCAAGTCAAGAGAGAGCTATTTAAACAAGACACACCGACAGCAGCACAACACGGATCGACCCGTAATGACACACGTCCCGGACTGCAGCAAGACACAAACAGTCCCCTTTCACCCTCAAGTGTTCGTGTCTTTTAAAACGTTTTATATAAAGAAGAAAGAAAAAAAAAGTGGCCAGTTTTTGAGGATTTAAGAGCAGAAATACGAAGCATATCATTTTATGAAAAAAAAAAAAAAAAAAAAAAACATTTGTGCGTATTAGGCCTACTTGTTTTTTTCTTTATAGCTAAAATTAAATAGGTGCTCTATAATATATTAATAAAATATTATAGTAATAATAAAAAAAGCCAGAAGAAAAATAATATGATGTAAAACTATGAGTTTCATGCCCATCAAAGAGACAAAATGCGAAGCATATGGTTTTATGAAAAAAAACACTAACATTTGTTCCTATTAGCCCTGCTTGTTTGTTCTTTATAGCTCACGTTAAAGAGTTGATCTATAATATTTAATAAAATTTAATAGTAATAATAAAAAAGCCAGAAGAAAAATAATATGATGTAAAACTATGAGTTTCATGCCCATCAAAGACACAGCATAGAAATTATTATAATCTACCAAAAAAAAAAATATGGCCATTTAAAAGCAGAAATGTAAAGCATATGCATGTAATTTAAAGCAGTCAGTAGTGTTTCGAGATTTAGAAAATAAAAAAACTTGGCCAATTTTTCAGGATTTAAAAGCAAAAATGTAAAGCATATTTTATATATTTTATTTGCTTTTGGTATAGCCAAAGAGTTGCTCTATAATATATATTAAAACGTGATAGTAATAATAAAAGAGTCAGAACAAATAACATTTATATGATGTAAAATTCTGGGAGTCATTTTTTTGTTTGTTTGTTTGTTTGTTCGTTTGACTTTTTTTTTTTTTTTTTACTTTTTGACTTTTCAAATTGATTTTTTATGTCAATCAAAGACATAAAAATATAGTGGAAATATAGTCTATACCGCAACAAATAAATAAATAAATGCGGGCAATTTTTGAGGATTTAAAAGCAGAAATGTAAAGCATATAAACGTAATGTCAAGCAGTCAGTAGTGCTTCGAGATTTACTAAGAGAAAAAAGGCTCTCGATCGCCCCCTGGAGGAGAAAGGAAGAATGAGGAGCCTAGGAAATGCCTTTTTCAACACTTTGACAAAATATAAATGAAGCAATCCGTTTAAAATGATAAAGGGAAGAAGCAACGACTCTGAGTCATGTGTAAGTGTATTAACTGACGAGTGTAGGAAAAGCAAAAGCTTACAGCACCTGGTATTCCCAGGCGGTCTCCCATCCAAGTACTAACCAGGCCCGACCCTGCTTAGCTTCCGAGATCGGACGAGATCGGGCGTGCTCAGGGTGGTATGGCCGTAAGCGAGAGCCCAAGTCAAGAGAGAGCTATTTAAACAAGACACACCGACAGCAGCACAACACGGATCGACCCGTAATGACACACGTCCCGGACTGCAGCAAGACACAAACAGTCCCCTTTCACCCTCAAGTGTTCGTGTCTTTTAAAACGTTTTATATAAAGAAGAAAGAAAAAAAAAGTGGCCAGTTTTTGAGGATTTAAAAGCAGAAATACGAAGCATATCATTTTATGAAAAAAAAAAAAAAAAAAAAACATTTGTGCGTATTAGGCCTACTTGTTTTTTTTCTTTATAGCTAAAATTAAATAGTTGCTCTATAATATATTAATAAAATATTACAGTAATAATAAAAAAAGCCAGAAGAAAAATAATATGATGTAAAACTATGAGTTTCATGCCCATCAAAGACACAGCATAGGAATTATAATCTAGAAAATAAAAAAAATAAAAAAAACCCTTGACCAATTTTTGAGTATTTAAAAGCAAAAATGTAAATCATGTATATATATGTATGTATATACAGTAGTCAACATTTGTTATAACCAAAGAGCTGCTCCATAATATATAATAAGATTTGATAGTAATAATAAAAGAGCCAGAAAGAAATTACATTTACATGATGGATAAGAAGAAAAAAAGTGACCAGTTTTTGAGGATTTTAAAGCAGAAATGCGAAGCATATGGGTTTATGAAAAAAAAAAAAAAAAAAAACATTTGTTCATATTAGGCTTTTTTCTTTGTAGCTAATGTTAAAGAGTTGCTTTATAATATACAATAAAATATAACAGTAATAATAAAAAAGCCAGAAAAAAATAATATGATGTAAAACTATGAGTTTCATGCCCATCAAAGACAAAGACAAATTTGGGCAATTTTGAGGATTTAAAAGCAGAAATGCGAAGCGTATCGTTTTATGAAAAAAGAACACTAACATTTGTTCGTATTAGGCCTACTTGTTTGTTCTTTATAGTTAACGTTAAAGAGTTAATCTATAATATATAATAAAATATAATAATAATATTATTTTTAAAAGCCAGAAAAAAAAAAAAAAAACAATTATTGTGATGTAAAACACAAGGAGTTTTTTTGTTTGTTTGTTTTGTTTTTTGTTTTGTTGTTGTTTTCCTCACTTTTTTTTTACTTTTTTTGACTTTTCAAATTGATTCTTTATGCCAATCAAAGACACTGGAAATATAGCCTATATCGCAAAAAAAAAAAAAAAAGAAAAAAAAAAAAAAAGCAAGAAAGAAATGTCATTTTTTGGAGGATTTAAGAGCAGAAATACGAAGCATATCATTTTATCAAAAAGAAAAAAAAAAAAAAAAACATTTGTGCGTATTAGGCCTACTTGTTTTTTTCTTTATAGCTAAAATTAAATAGTTGCTCTATAATATATTAATAAAATATTATAGTAATAATAAAAAAGCCAGAAGAAAAATAATATGATGTAAAACTATGAGTTTCATGCCCATCAAAGAGACAGCATAGGAATTATAATCTAGAAAATAAAAAAAAAAAACCCTTGACCAATTTTTGAGTATTTAAAAGCAAAAATGTAAATCATGTATATATATGTATATACAGTAGTCAACATTTGTTATAACCAAAGAGTTGCTCCATAATATATAATAAGATTTGATAGTAATAATAAAAGAGCCAGAAAGAAATTACATTTACATGATGGATAAGAAGAAAAAAAGAAAAAGAAAAAAAGTGACCAGTTTTTGAGGATTTAAAAGCAGAAATGCGAAGCATATGGTTTTATGAAAAAAAACACTAACATTTGTTCGTATTAGCCCCGCTTGTTTGTTCTTTATAGCTCACGTTAAAGAGTTGATCTATAATATTTAATAAAATATAATAGTAATAATAAAAAAATCCAAAATATATCTATATTTATTATAATTTACCAAAAAAAAAATGGACCGTGTCCATTTAAAAGCAGAAATGTAAAGCATATGAATGTAATGTAAAGCAGTCAGTAGTGCTTCGAGATTTACTGAGAGAGCAAAAAGCGTCTCGATCGCCCCCTGCAGGAGAAAGGAAGAATGAGGAGCCTAAAAATGCCTTTTGCATTACTTACAAAAAAAAAAAACACTAACATTTGTCGTATTAGGCCTACTTGTTTTTTCTTTATAGCTAATGTTAAAGAGTTGCTCTATAATGTATAATAAAATATAATAGTAATATTTAAAAAAAAAAAAAAAAAAAAAAACAGTTATTATGCTGTAAAACAGAGGGAGTATTTTTTGTATGATTTTTTTTTACTTTTTAAATTGATTTTTTAATGCCAATCAAAGACACTGGAAATATAGTCTATGCCGCAAAAAAATAAAATAAAATAAAAATGTGACCAATTTTTGAGGATTTAAAAGCAGAAATGTAAAGCATATGAATGTAATGTCAAGCAGTCAGTAGTGCTTCGAGATTTACTAAGAGAAAAAAAGGCTCTCGATCGCCCCCTGGAGGAGAAAGGAAGAATGAGGAGCCTAGGAAATGCCTTTTTCAACACTTTGACAAAATATAAATGAAGCAATCCGTTTAAAATGATAAAGGGAAGAAGCAACGACTCTGAGTCATGTGTAAGTGTATTAACTGACGAGTGTAGGAAAAGCAAAAGCTTACAGCACCTGGTATTCCCAGGCGGTCTCCCATCCAAGTACTAACCAGGCCCGACCCTGCTTAGCTTCCGAGATCGGACGAGATCGGGCGTGCTCAGGGTGGTATGGCCGTAAGCGAGAGCTCAAGTCAAGAGAGAGCTATTTAAACAAGACACACCGACAGCAGCACAACACGGATCGACCCGTAATGACACACGTCCCGGACTGCAGCAAGACACAAACAGTCCCCTTTCACCCTCAAGTGTTCGTGTCTTTTAAAACGTTTTATATAAAGAAGAAAGAAAAAAAAAAGTGGCCAGTTTTTGAGGATTTAAGAGCAGAAATACGAAGCATATCATTTTATGAAAAAAAAAAAAAAAAAAAAACATTTGTGCGTATTAGGCCTACTTGTTTTTTTCTTTATAGCTAAAATTAAATAGGTGCTCTATAATATATTAATAAAATATTATAGTAATAATAAAAAAGCCAGAAGAAAAATAATATGATGTAAAACTATGAGTTTCATGCCCATCAAAGAGACAAAATGCGAAGCATATGGTTTTATGAAAAAAAACACTAACATTTGTTCCTATTAGCCCTGCTTGTTTGTTCTTTATAGCTCACGTTAAAGAGTTGATCTATAATATTTAATAAAATTTAATAGTAATAATAAAAAAGCCAGAAGAAAAATAATATGATGTAAAACTATGAGTTTCATGCCCATCAAAGACACAGCATAGAAATTATTATAATCTACCAAAAAAAAAAACATGGCCATTTAAAAGCAGAAATGTAAAGCATATGCATGTAATTTAAAGCAGTCAGTAGTGTTTCGAGATTTAGAAAATAAAAAAACTTGGCCAATTTTTCAGGATTTAAAAGCAAAAATGTAAAGCATATTTTATATATTTTATTTGCTTTTGGTATAGCCAAAGAGTTGCTCTATAATATATATTAAAACGTGATAGTAATAATAAAAGAGTCAGAACAAATAACATTTATATGATGTAAAATTCTGGGAGTCATTTTTTTGTTTGTTTGTTTGTTTGTTCGTTTGACTTTTTTTTTTTTTTTTTACTTTTTGACTTTTCAAATTGATTTTTTATGTCAATCAAAGACATAAAAATATAGTGGAAATATAGTCTATACCGCAACAAATAAATAAATAAATGCGGGCAATTTTTGAGGATTTAAAAGCAGAAATGTAAAGCATATAAACGTAATGTCAAGCAGTCAGTAGTGCTTCGAGATTTACTAAGAGAAAAAAGGCTCTCGATCGCCCCCTGGAGGAGAAAGGAAGAATGAGGAGCCTAGGAAATGCCTTTTTCAACACTTTGACAAAATATAAATGAAGCAATCCGTTTAAAATGATAAAGGGAAGAAGCAACGACTCTGAGTCATGTGTAAGTGTATTAACTGACGAGTGTAGGAAAAGCAAAAGCTTACAGCACCTGGTATTCCCAGGCGGTCTCCCATCCAAGTACTAACCAGGCCCGACCCTGCTTAGCTTCCGAGATCGGACGAGATCGGGCGTGCTCAGGGTGGTATGGCCGTAAGCGAGAGTTCAAGTCAAGAGAGAGCTATTTAAACAAGACACACCGACAGCAGCACAACACGGATCGACCCGTAATGACACACGTCCCGGACTGCAGCAAGACACAAACAGTCCCCTTTCACCCTCAAGTGTTCGTGTCTTTTAAAACGTTTTATATAAAGAAGAAAGAAAAAAAAAGTGGCCAGTTTTTGAGGATTTAAGAGCAGAAATACGAAGCATATCATTTTATGAAAAAAAAAAAAAAAAAAAAAACATTTGTGCGTATTAGGCCTACTTGTTTTTTTTCTTTATAGCTAAAATTAAATAGGTGCTCTATAATATATTAATAAAATATTACAGTAATAATAAAAAAAGCCAGAAGAAAAATAATATGATGTAAAACTATGAGTTTCATGCCCATCAAAGAGACAAAATGCGAAGCATATGGTTTTATGAAAAAAAACACTAACATTTGTTCCTATTAGCCCTGCTTGTTTGTTCTTTATAGCTCACGTTAAAGAGTTGATCTATAATATTTAATAAAATTTAATAGTAATAATAAAAAAGCCAGAAGAAAAATAATATGATGTAAAACTATGAGTTTCATGCCCATCAAAGACACAGCATAGAAATTATTATAATCTACCAAAAAAAAAAAATATGGCCATTTAAAAGCAGAAATGTAAAGCATATGCATGTAATTTAAAGCAGTCAGTAGTGTTTCGAGATTTAGAAAATAAAAAAACTTGGCCAATTTTTCAGGATTTAAAAGCAAAAATGTAAAGCATATTTTATATATTTTATTTGCTTTTGGTATAGCCAAAGAGTTGCTCTATAATATATATTAAAACGTGATAGTAATAATAAAAGAGTCAGAACAAATAACATTTATATGATGTAAAATTCTGGGAGTCATTTTTTTGTTTGTTTGTTTGTTTGTTCGTTTGACTTTTTTTTTTTTTTTTTTACTTTTTGACTTTTCAAATTGATTTTTTATGTCAATCAAAGACATAAAAATATAGTGGAAATATAGTCTATACCGCAACAAATAAATAAATAAATGCGGGCAATTTTTGAGGATTTAAAAGCAGAAATGTAAAGCATATAAACGTAATGTCAAGCAGTCAGTAGTGCTTCGAGATTTACTAAGAGAAAAAAGGCTCTCGATCGCCCCCTGGAGGAGAAAGGAAGAATGAGGAGCCTAGGAAATGCCTTTTTCAACACTTTGACAAAATATAAATGAAGCAATCCGTTTAAAATGATAAAGGGAAGAAGCAACGACTCTGAGTCATGTGTAAGTATATTAACTGACGAGTGTAGGAAAGAGCAAAAGCTTACAGCACCTGGTATTCCCAGGCGGTCTCCCATCCAAGTACTAACCAGGCCCGACCCTGCTTAGCTTCCGAGATCGGACGAGATCGGGCGTGCTCAGGGTGGTATGGCCGTAAGCGAGAATTCAAGTCAAGAGAGAGCTATTTAAACAAGACACACCGACAGCAGCACAACACGGATCGACCCGTAATGACACACGTCCCGGACTGCAGCAAGACACAAACAGTCCCCTTTCACCCTCAAGTGTTCGTGTCTTTTAAAACGTTTTATATAAAGAAGAAAGAAAAAAAAAAGTGGCCAGTTTTTGAGGATTTAAGAGCAGAAATACGAAGCATATCATTTTATGAAAAAAAAAAAAAAAAAAAACATTTGTGCGTATTAGGCCTACTTGTTTTTTTCTTTATAGCTAAAATTAAATAGGTGCTCTATAATATATTAATAAAATATTATAGTAATAATAAAAAAGCCAGAAGAAAAATAATATGATGTAAAACTATGAGTTTCATGCCCATCAAAGAGACAAAATGCGAAGCATATGGTTTTATGAAAAAAAACACTAACATTTGTTCCTATTAGCCCTGCTTGTTTGTTCTTTATAGCTCACGTTAAAGAGTTGATCTATAATATTTAATAAAATTTAATAGTAATAATAAAAAAGCCAGAAGAAAAATAATATGATGTAAAACTATGAGTTTCATGCCCATCAAAGACACAGCATAGGAATTATAATCTAGAAAATAAAAAAAATAAAAAAACCCTTGACCAATTTTTGAGTATTTAAAAGCAAAAATGTAAATCATGTATATATATGTATGTATATACAGTAGTCAACATTTGTTATAACCAAAGAGCTGCTCCATAATATATAATAAGATTTGATAGTAATAATAAAAGAGCCAGAAAGAAATTACATTTACATGATGGATAAGAAGAAAAAAAGTGACCAGTTTTTGAGGATTTTAAAGCAGAAATGCGAAGCATATGGGTTTATGAAAAAAAAAAAAAAAAAAACATTTGTTCATATTAGGCTTTTTTCTTTGTAGCTAATGTTAAAGAGTTGCTTTATAATATACAATAAAATATAACAGTAATAATAAAAAAGCCAGAAAAAAATAATATGATGTAAAACTATGAGTTTCATGCCCATCAAAGACAAAGACAAATTTGGGCAATTTTGAGGATTTAAAAGCAGAAATGCGAAGCGTATCGTTTTATGAAAAAAGAACACTAACATTTGTTCGTATTAGGCCTACTTGTTTGTTCTTTATAGTTAACGTTAAAGAGTTAATCTATAATATATAATAAAATATAATAATAATATTATTTTTAAAAGCCAGAAAAAAAAAAAAAAAACAATTATTGTGATGTAAAACACAAGGAGTTTTTTTGTTTGTTTGTTTGTTTTTTGTTTTGTTGTTGTTTTCCTCACTTTTTTTTTACTTTTTTTGACTTTTCAAATTGATTCTTTATGCCAATCAAAGACACTGGAAATATAGCCTATATCGCAAAAAAAAAAAAAAAAAAAGAAAAAAAAAAAAAAAGCAAGAAAGAAATGTCATTTTTTGGAGGATTTAAGAGCAGAAATACGAAGCATATCATTTTATCAAAAAGAAAAAAAAAAAAAAAACATTTGTGCGTATTAGGCCTACTTGTTTTTTTCTTTATAGCTAAAATTAAATAGTTGCTCTATAATATATTAATAAAATATTATAGTAATAATAAAAAAGCCAGAAGAAAAATAATATGATGTAAAACTATGAGTTTCATGCCCATCAAAGAGACAGCATAGGAATTATAATCTAGAAAATAAAAAAAAAAAACCCTTGACCAATTTTTGAGTATTTAAAAGCAAAAATGTAAATCATGTATATATATGTATATACAGTAGTCAACATTTGTTATAACCAAAGAGTTGCTCCATAATATATAATAAGATTTGATAGTAATAATAAAAGAGCCAGAAAGAAATTACATTTACATGATGGATAAGAAGAAAAAAAGAAAAAGAAAAAAAGTGACCAGTTTTTGAGGATTTAAAAGCAGAAATGCGAAGCATATGGTTTTATGAAAAAAAACACTAACATTTGTTCGTATTAGCCCCGCTTGTTTGTTCTTTATAGCTCACGTTAAAGAGTTGATCTATAATATTTAATAAAATATAATAGTAATAATAAAAAAATCCAAAATATATCTATATTTATTATAATTTACCAAAAAAAAAATGGACCGTGTCCATTTAAAAGCAGAAATGTAAAGCATATGAATGTAATGTAAAGCAGTCAGTAGTGCTTCGAGATTTACTGAGAGAGCAAAAAGCGTCTCGATCGCCCCCTGCAGGAGAAAGGAAGAATGAGGAGCCTAAAAATGCCTTTTGCATTACTTACAAAAAAAAAAAACACTAACATTTGTCGTATTAGGCCTACTTGTTTTTTCTTTATAGCTAATGTTAAAGAGTTGCTCTATAATGTATAATAAAATATAATAGTAATATTTAAAAAAAAAAAAAAAAAAAAAAACAGTTATTATGCTGTAAAACAGAGGGAGTATTTTTTGTATGATTTTTTTTTACTTTTTAAATTGATTTTTTAATGCCAATCAAAGACACTGGAAATATAGTCTATGCCGCAAAAAAATAAAATAAAATAAAAATGTGACCAATTTTTGAGGATTTAAAAGCAGAAATGTAAAGCATATGAATGTAATGTCAAGCAGTCAGTAGTGCTTCGAGATTTACTAAGAGAAAAAAGGCTCTCGATCGCCCCCTGGAGGAGAAAGGAAGAATGAGGGGCCTAGGAAATGCCTTTTTCAACACTTTGACAAAATATAAATGAAGCAATCCGTTTAAAATGATAAAGGGAAGAAGCAACGACTCTGAGTCATGTGTAAGTGTATTAACTGACGAGTGTAGGAAAAGCAAAAGCTTACAGCACCTGGTATTCCCAGGCGGTCTCCCATCCAAGTACTAACCAGGCCCGACCCTGCTTAGCTTCCGAGATCGGACGAGATCGGGCGTGCTCAGGGTGGTATGGCCGTAAGCGAGAGTTCAAGTCAAGAGAGAGCTATTTAAACAAGACACACCGACAGCAGCACAACACGGATCGACCCGTAATGACACACGTCCCGGACTGCAGCAAGACACAAACAGTCCCCTTTCACCCTCAAGTGTTCGTGTCTTTTAAAACGTTTTATATAAAGAAGAAAGAAAAAAAAAAGTGGCCAGTTTTTGAGGATTTAAGAGCAGAAATACGAAGCATATCATTTTATGAAAAAAAAAAAAAAAAAAAAACATTTGTGCGTATTAGGCCTACTTGTTTTTTTCTTTATAGCTAAAATTAAATAGGTGCTCTATAATATATTAATAAAATATTATAGTAATAATAAAAAAGCCAGAAGAAAAATAATATGATGTAAAACTATGAGTTTCATGCCCATCAAAGAGACAAAATGCGAAGCATATGGTTTTATGAAAAAAAACACTAACATTTGTTCCTATTAGCCCTGCTTGTTTGTTCTTTATAGCTCACGTTAAAGAGTTGATCTATAATATTTAATAAAATTTAATAGTAATAATAAAAAAGCCAGAAGAAAAATAATATGATGTAAAACTATGAGTTTCATGCCCATCAAAGACACAGCATAGAAATTATTATAATCTACCAAAAAAAAAAACATGGCCATTTAAAAGCAGAAATGTAAAGCATATGCATGTAATTTAAAGCAGTCAGTAGTGTTTCGAGATTTAGAAAATAAAAAAACTTGGCCAATTTTTCAGGATTTAAAAGCAAAAATGTAAAGCATATTTTATATATTTTATTTGCTTTTGGTATAGCCAAAGAGTTGCTCTATAATATATATTAAAACGTGATAGTAATAATAAAAGAGTCAGAACAAATAACATTTATATGATGTAAAATTCTGGGAGTCATTTTTTTGTTTGTTTGTTTGTTTGTTCGTTTGACTTTTTTTTTTTTTTTTTACTTTTTGACTTTTCAAATTGATTTTTTATGTCAATCAAAGACATAAAAATATAGTGGAAATATAGTCTATACCGCAACAAATAAATAAATAAATGCGGGCAATTTTTGAGGATTTAAAAGCAGAAATGTAAAGCATATAAACGTAATGTCAAGCAGTCAGTAGTGCTTCGAGATTTACTAAGAGAAAAAAGGCTCTCGATCGCCCCCTGGAGGAGAAAGGAAGAATGAGGAGCCTAGGAAATGCCTTTTTCAACACTTTGACAAAATATAAATGAAGCAATCCGTTTAAAATGATAAAGGGAAGAAGCAACGACTCTGAGTCATGTGTAAGTGTATTAACTGACGAGTGTAGGAAAAGCAAAAGCTTACAGCACCTGGTATTCCCAGGCGGTCTCCCATCCAAGTACTAACCAGGCCCGACCCTGCTTAGCTTCCGAGATCGGACGAGATCGGGCGTGCTCAGGGTGGTATGGCCGTAAGCGAGAGCTCAAGTCAAGAGAGAGCTATTTAAACAAGACACACCGACAGCAGCACAACACGGATCGACCCGTAATGACACACGTCCCGGACTGCAGCAAGACACAAACAGTCCCCTTTCACCCTCAAGTGTTCGTGTCTTTTAAAACGTTTTATATAAAGAAGAAAGAAAAAAAAAGTGGCCAGTTTTTGAGGATTTAAAAGCAGAAATACGAAGCATATCATTTTATGAAAAAAAAAAAAAAAAAAAAAAAAAAACATTTGTGCGTATTAGGCCTACTTGTTTTTTTTCTTTATAGCTAAAATTAAATAGTTGCTCTATAATATATTAATAAAATATTACAGTAATAATAAAAAAAGCCAGAAGAAAAATAATATGATGTAAAACTATGAGTTTCATGCCCATCAAAGACACAGCATAGGAATTATAATCTAGAAAATAAAAAAAATAAAAAAAACCCTTGACCAATTTTTGAGTATTTAAAAGCAAAAATGTAAATCATGTATATATATGTATGTATATACAGTAGTCAACATTTGTTATAACCAAAGAGCTGCTCCATAATATATAATAAGATTTGATAGTAATAATAAAAGAGCCAGAAAGAAATTACATTTACATGATGGATAAGAAGAAAAAAAGTGACCAGTTTTTGAGGATTTTAAAGCAGAAATGCGAAGCATATGGGTTTATAAAAAAAAAAAAAAAAAAAAACATTTGTTCATATTAGGCTTTTTTCTTTGTAGCTAATGTTAAATAGTTGCTTTATAATATACAATAAAATATAACAGTAATAATAAAAAAGCCAGAAAAAAATAATATGATGTAAAACTATGAGTTTCATGCCCATCAAAGACAAAGACAAATTTGGGCAATTTTGAGGATTTAAAAGCAGAAATGCGAAGCGTATCGTTTTATGAAAAAAGAACACTAACATTTGTTCGTATTAGGCCTACTTGTTTGTTCTTTATAGTTAACGTTAAAGAGTTAATCTATAATATATAATAAAATATAATAATAATATTATTTTTAAAAGCCAGAAAAAAAAAAAAAAAAACAATTATTGTGATGTAAAACACAAGGAGTTTTTTTGTTTGTTTGTTTGTTTTTTGTTTTTTGTTTTGTTGTTGTTTTCCTCACTTTTTTTTTACTTTTTTTGACTTTTCAAATTGATTCTTTATGCCAATCAAAGACACTGGAAATATAGCCTATATCGCAAAAAAAAAAAAAAAAAAAAAAGAAAAAAAAAAAAGCAAGAAAGAAATGTCATTTTTTGGAGGATTTAAGAGCAGAAATACGAAGCATATCATTTTATCAAAAAGAAAAAAAAAAAAAAACATTTGTGCGTATTAGGCCTACTTGTTTTTTTCTTTATAGCTAAAATTAAATAGTTGCTCTATAATATTATAATATATTAATAAAATATTGTAGTAATAATAAAAAAGCCAGAAGAAAAATAATATGATGTAAAACTATGAGTTTCATGCCCATCAAAGACACAGCATAGGAATTATAATCTAGAAAATAAAACAAAAAACCCTTGACCAATTTTTGAGTATTTAAAAGCAAAAATGTAAATCATGTATATATATGTATATACAGTAGTCAACATTTGTTATAACCAAAGAGTTGCTCCATAATATATAATAAGATTTGATAGTAATAATAAAAGAGCCAGAAAGAAATTACATTTACATGATGGATAAGAAGAAAAAAAGAAAAAGAAAAAAAGTGACCAGTTTTTGAGGATTTAAAAGCAGAAATGCGAAGCATATGGTTTTATGAAAAAAAACACTAACATTTGTTCGTATTAGCCCCGCTTGTTTGTTCTTTATAGCTCACGTTAAAGAGTTGATCTATAATATTTAATAAAATATAATAGTAATAATAAAAAAATCCAAAATATATCTATATTTATTATAATTTACCAAAAAAAAAATGGACCGTGTCCATTTAAAAGCAGAAATGTAAAGCATATGAATGTAATGTAAAGCAGTCAGTAGTGCTTCGAGATTTACTGAGAGAGCAAAAAGCGTCTCGATCGCCCCCTGCAGGAGAAAGGAAGAATGAGGAGCCTAAAAATGCCTTTTGCATTACTTACAAAAAAAAAAAAACACTAACATTTGTCGTATTAGGCCTACTTGTTTTTTCTTTATAGCTAATGTTAAAGAGTTGCTCTATAATGTATAATAAAATATAATAGTAATATTTAAAAAAAAAAAAAAAAAAAAAACAGTTATTATGCTGTAAAACAGAGGGAGTATTTTTTGTATGATTTTTTTTTACTTTTTAAATTGATTTTTTAATGCCAATCAAAGACACTGGAAATATAGTCTATGCCGCAAAAAAATAAAATAAAATAAAAATGTGACCAATTTTTGAGGATTTAAAAGCAGAAATGTAAAGCATATGAATGTAATGTCAAGCAGTCAGTAGTGCTTCGAGATTTACTAAGAGAAAAAAGGCTCTCGATCGCCCCCTGGAGGAGAAAGGAAGAATGAGGAGCCTAGGAAATGCCTTTTTCAACACTTTGACAAAATATAAATGAAGCAATCCGTTTAAAATGATAAAGGGAACAAGCAACTATTCAGAGTCATGTGTAAGTATATTAACTGACGAGTGTAGAAAAGAGCAAAAGCTTACAGCACCTGGTATTCCCAGGCGGTCTCCCATCCAAGTACTAACCAGGCCCGACCCTGCTTAGCTTCCGAGATCGGACGAGATCGGGCGTGCTCAGGGTGGTATGGCCGTAAGCGAGAGCTCAAGTCAAGAGAGAGCTATTTAAACAAGACACACCGACAGCAGCACAACACGGATCGACCCGTAATGACACACGTCCCGGACTGCAGCAAGACACAAACAGTCCCCTTTCACCCTCAAGTGTTCGTGTCTTTTAAAAAGTTTTATATAAAGAAGAAAGAAAAAAAAAGTGGCCAGTTTTTGAGGATTTAAAAGCAGAAATACGAAGCATATCATTTTATGAAAAAAAAAAAAAAAAAAAAAAACATTTGTGCGTATTAGGCCTACTTGTTTTTTTTCTTTATAGCTAAAATTAAATAGTTGCTCTATAATATATTAATAAAATATTACAGTAATAATAAAAAAAGCCAGAAGAAAAATAATATGATGTAAAACTATGAGTTTCATGCCCATCAAAGACACAGCATAGGAATTATAATCTAGAAAATAAAAAAAATAAAAAAACCCTTGACCAATTTTTGAGTATTTAAAAGCAAAAATGTAAATCATGTATATATATGTATGTATATACAGTAGTCAACATTTGTTATAACCAAAGAGCTGCTCCATAATATATAATAAGATTTGATAGTAATAATAAAAGAGCCAGAAAGAAATTACATTTACATGATGGATAAGAAGAAAAAAAGTGACCAGTTTTTGAGGATTTTAAAGCAGAAATACGAAGCATATCATTTTATGAAAAAAAACAAAAAAAAAAAAACATTTGTGCGTATTAGGCCTACTTGTTTTTTTTCTTTATAGCTAAAATTAAATAGTTGCTCTATAATATATTAATAAAATATTATAGTAATAATAAAAAAGCCAGAAGAAAAATAATATGATGTAAAACTATGAGTTTCATGCCCATCAAAGAGACAAAATGCGAAGCATATGGTTTTATGAAAAAAAACACTAACATTTGTTCCTATTAGCCCTGCTTGTTTGTTCTTTATAGCTCACGTTAAAGAGTTGATCTATAATATTTAATAACATTTAATAGTAATAATAAAAAAGCCAGAAGAAAAATAATATGATGTAAAACTATGAGTTTCATGCCCATCAAAGACACAGCATAGAAATTATTATAATCTACCAAAAAAAAAAACATGGCCATTTAAAAGCAGAAATGTAAAGCATATGCATGTAATTTAAAGCAGTCAGTAGTGTTTCGAGATTTAGAAAATAAAAAAACTTGGCCAATTTTTCAGGATTTAAAAGCAAAAATGTAAAGCATATTTTATATATTTTATTTGCTTTTGGTATAGCCAAAGAGTTGCTCTATAATATATATTAAAACGTGATAGTAATAATAAAAGAGTCAGAACAAATAACATTTATATGATGTAAAATTCTGGGAGTCATTTTTTTGTTTGTTTGTTTGTTTGTTCGTTTGACTTTTTTTTTTTTTTTTTTACTTTTTGACTTTTCAAATTGATTTTTTATGTCAATCAAAGACATAAAAATATAGTGGAAATATAGTCTATACCGCAACAAATAAATAAATAAATGCGGGCAATTTTTGAGGATTTAAAAGCAGAAATGTAAAGCATATAAACGTAATGTCAAGCAGTCAGTAGTGCTTCGAGATTTACTAAGAGAAAAAAGGCTCTCGATCGCCCCCTGGAGGAGAAAGGAAGAATGAGGAGCCTAGGAAATGCCTTTTTCAACACTTTGACAAAATATAAATGAAGCAATCCGTTTAAAATGATAAAGGGAAGAAGCAACGACTCTGAGTCATGTGTAAGTATATTAACTGACGAGTGTAGGAAAAGCAAAAGCTTACAGCACCTGGTATTCCCAGGCGGTCTCCCATCCAAGTACTAACCAGGCCCGACCCTGCTTAGCTTCCGAGATCAGACGAGATCGGGCGTGCTCAGGGTGGTATGGCCGTAAGCGAGAGTTCAAGTCAAGAGAGAGCTATTTAAACAAGACACACCGACAGCAGCACAACACGGATCGACCCGTAATGACACACGTCCCGGACTGCAGCAAGACACAAACAGTCCCCTTTCACCCTCAAGTGTTCGTGTCTTTTAAAACGTTTTATATAAAGAAGAAAGAAAAAAAAAAGTGGCCAGTTTTTGAGGATTTAAGAGCAGAAATACGAAGCATATCATTTTATGAAAAAAAAAAAAAAAAAAAAACATTTGTGCGTATTAGGCCTACTTGTTTTTTTTCTTTATAGCTAAAATTAAATAGGTGCTCTATAATATATTAATAAAATATTATAGTAATAATAAAAAAGCCAGAAGAAAAATAATATGATGTAAAACTATGAGTTTCATGCCCATCAAAGAGACAAAATGCGAAGCATATGGTTTTATGAAAAAAAACACTAACATTTGTTCCTATTAGCCCTGCTTGTTTGTTCTTTATAGCTCACGTTAAAGAGTTGATCTATAATATTTAATAAAATTTAATAGTAATAATAAAAAAGCCAGAAGAAAAATAATATGATGTAAAACTATGAGTTTCATGCCCATCAAAGACACAGCATAGAAAT
>JAMKFB010000145.1:92446-121868 GCA_036247105.1 Cirrhinus mrigala | reverse complement strand
ATTCAAGCATAAAACAAAAGCTATTCTTTTTTTTTTTTTTTTTTCTTTCCATCTAATTTTTAATGTAAGAGCTGGCGTGAACTTGTGTTTGAGGCGGTGTCAGCAATCTACATTTAGCCTATTTAGCTGTGCAAAACAGTTCATTGTCCTGTTGAATGTTATAAACTAGCATTTGTATTCAAATTATTTTACATTTTACATACATTAATGTACTAATAAATACACTAATTTGTAGCTCACTTGTTTTACCGTTTACTGCACTTTATGTGTGTCACACATCAGATGTGAATCACTGTGCTGCGGCTAATGAACTGAAGTCTTGCAAAGATACAAGTCTTTCTTTACAAGAAAACTGAATTTAAAACCAGAATATATATATATATATATAAATTAGGTTAAATATTTCAGTTGGGTTACCTATGTTAAGGGTATGTGTTAAGGGTTAGGAGTTGGTTAGGACGATAATTAAGTGTATTCAATTAAACAACTATATATTTCTTTAAAAAAATAATAACATATAGAATTGAATAGCAAGCGCTATTAAATAGTATAAGAAGCTAATACACACAAATATATAATAAATAAATAAAACAATACAAAAAAACTATAGGGTCCTAGAAATGCGGTCCTGACCATCTTCCTGTCCCCTTACCTTTTCATCCTCTTCTTCCTTCTCCCTAACAGTCTGAGCAATATACTATTCATTAACATATTTGTTTGAGGCGTGGTCCTTGCTCGTAAAAATAATATTTGAAGAGAATATGAGTGGTGTGCTCGGATTAGACGTAACGGTGGCATTTATTAGAACCGCCCATGATTGTGGTTTCACCTAGGTCCTTTAGTGAAGTATAAACTTCCCTTCCTCACTGAGTGTCTTAAATTTTTTTAGTTAGTGTGATTGTAAAAGTAACTGCAGATATGTCAGAAAGAGGAAAAGGAAGTAAAGGACTTGGAAAAGGAGGTATTAAGCGTCACCGAAAAGTTCTTTGCGATAACATCCAAGGAATCACTAAACCAGCAATTCGTCGTCTTGCTTCCCGTGGCGGTGTCAACCGTATTTCCGGGCTGATCTACGAGGAGACCCACGGTGTGTGAGGAGCTTCTCGCTGCAGTCTGCGGTGGACTTTGTTTTTTTTTTTTTTAGTTGAGTTACTCAAATTTTGAATTTTACAGTAGCCAGGAGGTGAACACAAAGAAAAGGAGATACAAAATTACGATGAACTGAATTAGGAAAAAAAATAAATAAATAAATAAATAAATAAAATTACATAAAAACATGAAAATCTTTGCATACATTAATACATTTAACAGCTTTCTTGTTTGTCAGACTACAAATAAATTTTTAGGTATTGCCCAACTTCTGATTTCAAAATGAGAAACAATGGCCTATAATCGCCATACTTGCATTTATGTATACTAAACTTTGCCAGCAAAAGTAACAGATTAATCAAATAATATTCTTTCTGGAATGACATGTTGTAAGTGAAAAAACCAAACAGAACATTTTCGAAACAAAGTTGAAAGCTGGGCATGATATGATCTCTAACAAGCCTGCGGTGGACATCCAACCCGGCCCACATCCAAGTGTGACGCCCGTGTCCAAATACGTCACATTAATTCATTTTGAAACAGGAAGGAGCATCGATAAGAAGATAATTCGTATAGACTCTATGCACGAAAGCTGCTTACGTATTTCCGGTAGAATCTCGGTCAGCCTATTTACTTCCGCATAGCGCATTCTATAGCAAAGTATAGCGGCAAAACTCTTTCATAAGATTAATTTGACAGCGATTTATAATTTAAGTATTACATATAGTATTATATAGTTATACATTATAGTAATTACCAGAATGGCCCATTAGTGAAAGCTTGGGCAAAGAATTAAAGACAAGATAACATTTGTTGGAGATTGATGATTTTAGATTTATTTTCGTAATAAATAATATAAACATGTATATTTTATACAGTGTTGCCTGCACTGCAGGAATGTAAACTTTTAAATATAATAAACATTGAACAGTTTCAATACAGTACTGTAAACATGTAAATATAAATAACGTTGAACTTTTGCACTGCAGTACTGTAAACATGTAAATATATAACTTTAAACATTTGCACTGCAGTAATGTAAACATGTAAATATAAATAACTTTGAACATTTGTACTGCAGTAAAGTAAACATATAAACGTAACTGAACCAAACCAGTAGGTGGCAGCAAATGGCTGTTTGAATAAGTGAGTTCATCAGATTCGTTCAAACAGCTGATTCATTCAGAAACGAGGCAAGCAACTGCCTTTATGAATGGATTACTGAATCAATGACTCACTTGATTCGTTAAAAAACGTGGATTCATTCAGTAACGAAGCACGGCTGTGTTGCTCGGAGACACAAAACAGTTCTGCTGTGGCAAGGCAGGCTGCACAAGCAACATCTGGCACAACACAGGTCGATCGGTGCATCTCTATTTAAAACGTTAACTTTGCTTAGCTAAAGTCTTGACTGTGTCCTCCTACTCTCAAATTATGCGGCTTCTCTGACTTCCTCATTGACCTGAAACATGTCGCCCTCACGCAGATCTCTTCTGTCACCTGATCCTGAGATATTACTTATAGTTAGTAACGTTCATAAAGTAAAATCCAAAATGGATATTAAAAAAAACACAAATATAAAAAATATAAAATGTAACTAACTAACTAACTAAATAAATACATACATACATACATACATACATACAAATAATGCAAAGACATATATAAACTGTGAGAAACGGAGATGGCTAGAATCGATATTCGTATAACATTATAGCATGAGAATACTCAACCTCAAAATTATCGATGTAACTCGAAATATTTCATTTGAAGCCCTTCTCTTTCTTACTGCTGATTGCCTTACGATACGATTAACGTCATTCACAGTTATCCAGGGAAGCTCTTGTAGTAGCGAGTGTAGTATGTCATCTTCTCCTGCGGCATTTTCACACAGTTATCGCCAATAGACCAAACGCGGAAGTCATCGTGCTTCGAGTCAATTGTTTGCTAACCGCTAAAAAAAGTTGTTGTTTGCTGTGTGGGTGAGTAAAAAAAATATATCTTTGGTCTTTACCATAACTAAAAACACTGACAGCTTTTAAGAATGTGTGCGTCGTTGTGTTCATGTACATAAACAACAGTTCGGCACGCTTAGTATGTGTTTTAAACTACACACTTACACGTTATTACTTAGCTGTATAAAAAAAAATGCACGTTCATTCAGCATCCATTTTATGTCGTCGTAAGAATCAGAGCACTTTGTCTCTGTCTGTGTGTATACATACGTAAGTGTGTGTGTGTACATACACACACACAAATACATACATACATACATACATACATGTGTGAATAAATAGATAGTGCACTATCTATTCTATCTATCTACGTCTTATGACAAAGTGAATGCTAAATCAATGTGCATTTTTTTTTAATACCCTGACCCCCACACAAAACACTCACATACATATGACATCTTTAATGATAAACACTGATCACAGTACCCATGCACAGTAAATCAGATGAGTAACCGCATCATTTCACTACGTCTTGCTGGATAACTCTGTGTATGTCACAAATTATTTTCTATTCTTCTATATAAATGGAGAGATCACATAATGTTTGTCAATGTTTTTGTGCATTCTACACATTTTCAGTCCAAGCCTGATGCAGGGCAGTTCTGCCGAGTTGAGGGGTCCCTGCTGCAGTTTTACAATTCACTTGGAGGACCACATAAGCCATGCAGTGGTGCATGGAGGTATGGTGAGAGCATTTCTCTAGATATTAATATAGATAAATAAATATATATAAATCATACATATGTTTGTATGTAGAATAATGAGGTAGCCTGAATGATGAGGTAAATACTTTTTAGTGGACACATATACCTTCCATCACATATGTATTCTCTATTTTTAACAGGAGCGCCAAGAGGACATGAAGTGGAAGTTTGCAAAAGTCCATCGTGGTGCTGGAAACAGAGTGACTGTGAGTTATTCTGTGGGGCGGTGAAAGGTCCTGCCTTTCTACAGATGGACAGTAAAAATTAACAGAATACCATCAAAGCAAGATGAAGCAAGAGATGTCTTTTTTTATTCATCTTTGAGTATCTGGAGGAGCTGGACACATTCATATCAAATTGTCTTGATGAACAAGGCCTCATGCCATGTTCTGTGAACAGTCTTTCAGAACAAGGAATCTCTCTGTGTAGCCTATGAAAATGGAAAAAAAAAAGTCCATTTGCAGTTATATTTCCCATGTCTTACAAGTTATGAGCCTGTCATATTTAAATAGCAATATCAATTACCACGTCTGCTTTTTCACTCTCTCTGCGTCGCGCATGTAACCTGCCAAAACTCAAATGGAATCGCAATTCCTTTTGCATTTGAATTTCCGATGTCGGCACGGATAGCCGTCAATCAAAGTGAGGGGAGGAACTATACTGTGGGGCGTGTTTGAATAAATGAATAAATTACCTCGTCAGATTTTAATTGAAAGGATTTTTGCCACTTTCCTTACACACCAGTGCATTAACAAACTCAAACATCAGTGCGTATTTAACAAATGTTTTTTTTTTTTTTTTTTTTTTTGCTAGTAATTAATTGAAATGTCTGAAAAATTTTCATGTGGTTGAAAACACTGAAGGGTTGTGATATAGGTTAAAAGCACTGAGCTCGTCTATTTGGCTCAGCGCCAGACAAGGAGCAAAAGCACGTTAGAAATTAGTAGTGAAAGTTTAAATACACCCCACCCAGCAAAAACACGTCGAAAAGAGGACAATGCCAGACGTCTAAACAACGTGAACATTTGGTTGAAAAGACGTCTATAAAAAGACGTCCAAATTACGTCTAAATGTGGTTGTAAAGTGAAAGTTAAAAAGACGTCTTTTTCAGGCCGAATTTCAACCATTAATTCATGATTATATTTATCTCATATTCAAAATAAGACACTTCACAAGAGTACTAAAACATTTATTGACACATTAAATACATCTTTCAAGTAAAAAACACTTTCCTGATCACAAATTAAGCCTGCATTTGATTTAACATACCGTAAAAACAGTAAAATTATAAAATATAACTGTTTCCTATATGAATACATTGTGAAAGGTAATTTATTCATGTGAACTACATTTTCATCATAACTACTCCAGTATTCAGTGTCACGTGACCCTTCAGAAAACATTTTTAATATGATTTGCTGCTCAAGAAACATTTCTGATTATTATCAATGTAGAAAACAGTTGTGCTGCCCATTTTTTTGTGGAAAACATATTTTCAGTATTCTTCAAATAGAGCTTTCAAAGGAGCAGTATTTATTTGAAACTGATTTTTCAAAACAATCTTTGAAATACTGAAAATGTTTCTAAAACAGGACAATGACCAATTCTAAACACATTAGAACATATTTCACCCAAAAATGCTAATTTTGCCATTAATTACTTACTCTCATGTTACTCCAAGCCCACACTCTAAAAAGTGCTGGGTTATTTCTGTAAACACATTGTTGGGTCAGTTGTGCTGGGTCAAAATTCTGGGTTGTTTGAGGTACTGTAAACACACAGTTGGGTTGATCATGCTGGGTCAAATGGACTCTAGGTGTTCTTTTACCACTGAACACGTGGGTTGGGTTATTTTAACCCAACCGGTTTGTTTATTTTTCCACTTAATCGAACTTTCTGGATTCTTCACTCGTCTCCTCATCAGGCGGTTACGCAATTCGCAGCAAGCAGGATTATACGGTAAGTTAATATGATTATATTTACCTTTATTTTTTAATAAGTTGTGGTTTAAAGCACAGTGTTTTCACTGTTTAATGCAATATTTGATATGTTGCTGTGCGGGGTTAGCGTTTTATTCTGTGAATGATTAACCAACGTTAAGTAGCAGCCTATAGTGAGGTACTTTTGCCTCAACAATCGCTTTATTGTTAAATAAAAGTTGTGTGTGTGTGCACGTGCAAAGTTTTATTTATATACAGTACACATCCTTTTTTTAACAGTACCGTCCTTTTTTTAACGCTTCATGAAAACAGGCATAGGTTAGAAATACGGGGTAAGTTCAGTTACTGTCTGCATACTGTATGGCTTTGTAATGTTTTGTCAGAATTATGTCATTTCGTACTAAAATTGATCTTTTAAGGGCATATTTTTTTCAAGTCAATGTCTGCGACGTCCCGAGTCCAACGATAGATCCGTCATTTTTATGTTGTGCATTTTCGCGCTCTTTTTTTCCTCAGGTATAGCTGCATTAGCTACGCTATGCACCTTACTTTAATGACTCTAGTGGTGTATAAGCATGGTGTAGTGCAGGGTATACGCAGGTATACGGCTTATGTCCACTTCTTTATCAGTTGGGTTTGCGTGTACCCACTTCTAAACCCCTTCTGTTGCGCATCGAGTAGTGTCCTGCATTAGCCAAAATCGTGACAGTCCACCACATGAATAGCTAATTCAATCGCATGTGAGTAAATGCAAATATTCCCTAAAAACACCCGGGAAGGACAGTGATGCCATCAGAACCGTGGCGCGGGCTTCCTTTGAAATATCTTTGATGAATGCGCCCGCGCCCGCTCCGTCCTCTCCTCCACCCACATGCTGCCTGTTCATACCCGAGGGGATGTCAGGGGAGGCTCTGACACAGAGAAAACCCGACCGATTTAATCAGAGACGGCGGAGAATCACGTCCAGACGTCAGTAAGTTATTCTTTTCCTGCGTGTGTTTGCATTTGGGGCGTATAACCCCAGCTAACATTGGTCCGACGGCAACGTCGTGTCCCTGGCCAAAAATAGTTGCGGTAGGACGGCATAAATCCGTACAAATATGTAACACAGAATACTTCCTAAAAATGCATTCAGATACGTTTGTACATATCTACAATTCTCTGTGGTTGCATGTATAATTGTTACTTTTATGTTTTAGCTTCGTGTATATACACTGTTGTGAACCAGTTGTGAGAGGACGTCCACAAGGTGACGTCCTTTACACGTGCATTTATAGTCCATCATGACCCTATATGAAATCAGTATGAAATATGCTAAAGAAATTGTGCTTACATCTTGATTATTACTGTAATAATTTATTTAAGTGGCCCAAGTAGTTTTAAGAGGCTGCGAATAGACGACCTCGTCTAGTCAAGCATTACCCATTAAAAATAAAAATTAAAAATAAAATGAGTAAGTAAGTAAATAAATAAAAATAGGAAATCGTAATGAAATACAAGTAATTTGTATTTACATCTTGTTTAATGAATATTCACAAAGTGCTGTGTGGTTAAGGTGATTACAAAGCCACTGAATTTTAGTCATAATTCTGCCCGTTTTCCTGAAATTGCAATACGATTTTATTATTTTAAGTTTATGCATATACATATAAAACAAATATCTCCAGTCACCATTTGAAGTCTGAGTTGGGTGTAGATTGCCAAAACTGTGCTGCCAAGATGTTGTAACAAATCTCGCGATAGGATGGATTATCTCGCGATAGGATAGATTATCTCGCGATGGGATAGATTAGCTCGCAATACAATACATTATCTCGCGAGAAAACTTTAACACGTTGTTGTCGTTCCATAACCAGGAGGAGAGCGCGTCCTTGTGTTGCAAAGCTTTACGAATTATTAAAAATCTACTGGTGGGTAAGTACATTTTGTAGTTTTTTATTAATGTGGTCGAATTGTACTTGTTTGACACGAAGGAAAAGGAAGAAATAATGCGCACATTGTCAACTGAAACGTAGTTTGAGTTTGGCTAAAATTAGCTAGTGTGCTAAGTTTTTTTTTAAATAATGCTTGAACAACAAATACATAACTTAAGTGCCAAGGGTATGCACAAAATGTTTGTAAAGAATAACACAATCAAATGAAAGGACTTCCTAATCCACAATAACTTGAATGTACCGAATAAATACATCGATTTTATAGCTTTTTTGTTTGTAA
The DNA here is from genome assembly GCA_036247105.1 of Cirrhinus mrigala. NCBI lineage: Eukaryota > Metazoa > Chordata > Actinopteri > Cypriniformes > Cyprinidae > Cirrhinus > Cirrhinus mrigala. The sequence goes on along the minus strand of JAMKFB010000145.1, from coordinate 113,906 downwards.
TCTCCTTTATGGTCCTCTTAGAAATATCTAATTCCTTAAGTGCCACAGAAAAAAAAAAAAAAAAGTTTTCTAATTGCTGAATTTTGCAACGATTAGTAAGTAAATAAGTAAATTAATCAAGTGATTGATAATGTAAGCCTCATTTTTCAACGGCTGAGCCACATATTACATGTTCGTATTGTAAAAGAAAGTTACACACCACTTTGTCATTTATAAATCCAGAAACCTCCCACTGTAACCTCTTTGTGTATTGACAGTGCCAGAAAATATGAGGTACCGTTTCTGGGTATAATGTACATAATGAACAATTTACATCTATATTTTCAATAAATCTGTTTACAAATTATCAGGGTAAAATTTGTGCAGTATCTTAAATGAAACTTATTTTATTTTATTTTGTTTGTAATGAGATATTTGTTAGGTAATACCCAAACTTTACTCCAACTAATATTTCAGATAAACTTAGGAGATAACACATTGTTTACTAATTTCTTTTAATTTTCACAGTGTGGTAATGTGTATATAACTTTAAGGGATTAAGGGATCTTTATAAACATCTTCAAAATTCCATAAAGTGGTCCTTTATTTCTATTGCTTTTATTTTTTCCAACAGTGTATGCACAACATGACACCATCAACGTCAACAACACTCGTGGACCCGTGGACACATGTTGAGGTGTAAGTGCTAATGTTTAAAAAAATTAATGATCCGAATGTGTACAACCACAAAGTTGCTTTTTTGCCCTGTTACAGGGCAAGACAAAAGCAGTCCTGTCAATTACAGAATAAATGTTAAAAGAACTCCATGTTGCCCTGAAATAACAGCTACAGCATCTAGAAAAATTTGAAGAATATGTTATGAATTTGAATGTCCAAGTGACACTTCTAAGATGTTGTAGTACTAATCAAATGATTACAGGTTAATGACACTTTATTGACACTCCAAGGGTGCAGTTCAGGTCACGATTCCGTTGTCATTGTAAGTAGTACATCAGACCTTAAGTAAACTTTCAGATGATCGTTCCCCTCGTCATTGTAGAGAAAACAAACACTGGGCAGTAGAAACAGTTTTGGTAGGCAGTTTGCTCTGGCTCAGATTTGCTCTGTTAAAGTCTCTAACCACAATGTAAGATTAACATTAGAAGACATTTCAAAAGATTAACTTCTGTGAAATTTTTAAATGCATTTTTATGTCTTTTGTGCTTCATTAATTTACATTAGAGTGCGATTTGTCTTGCAGGGTCACATAACGAACAGCCATCTGTCAGGCCATGTGCCACAACCGAACAAGGTATTGCAATTTTTGTCGTGTCTTTCACATAAAGAGGATGTCCTTTTTAAAAAAAAAAAAAAAAAAATGTAACTGCATTCAAATTCTTACTTTTCACACTTTTCTTTTTAATGTCTATATAGTATTGTCTCCAGTCCCAAATGCTTCATTGCCATCCCAGTCCCAGAGGACCCCCCAGTGTATGTGAGAACTTTGCTGTCGCATCTTATTTTATACACATTATACCTTAATACCAACACAGCCTAATGTATAAATACATACATTTCTCTGAATCAGAATTCATACAGTTAAAAATATAGAGGCTACAATGTCTGTCATTGCTCAACAAGAGCTAAAGTACAGCCAGCTAATTTGACAGTAACTAATGCAGTAAAATTGCACAGCAGCCTTATTACTTTACCTTCACTTATAGCCAATCCTGGTCCTCGAGAGCCACTGCACTGCTTGTTTTCCAGCTGTCCCTGCCCTTCCAGCTTCTGATTGACAACACACCTGATCCATTACTAATCAGCAGTGAGTAAGGCATGGATAGTTGGAAAACAAGCAGGTCAGTGGCTCTCGTATTTTAACATTGCCATGATGCACACTACTGTTAATTTGTAATATTGACCATATGTTAAAATGTTCATGAAGTGAAGTAATACTGAATTATTTTTTTTAGTATTTTTTTTTAGTCCTGTCAAATACTTAAAGGCCAAATGCAGGTGGCCAACTTTCAAAGCTACAGCTTTGTACTATGTAATTTAAGGTAATTTTGGCCTTATGACATTAAAAAAAAAATTTCATGTTCCTTGTCCGTTATTTATTTAAGGGCCACCTGTCTTTATCAGAAATGTCCTGTTCATGTTCACACAGTTACACATCTACTTTATTTCAAGAGCACCATAGAGATATTGAAGCGGCAGTGGACTAATGCTGTTTTTATGTACACTAGCACACATCTAATGCAGAAAATATTTTATTGACATAAGATTATTCTAGACTAAAATAACATATACTTATTGTTTACTTGTTACTAATGCTTCTTTCATGAAACTGAAAAAGTCTTGTTCCATTGTATTTTAAATGTATTTGTATAACCTTGAAGGCATTTTCAAAATAAGTGCATGTCATTTAACTCAATTTTGCCATTTTGTTTCTTAAATATCTTAAAATATTCATGCTCTCTTCCCTCAGATGCTCTGAAGAGGTGGAGTCCAACTGCCACAGACTCCAAAATTGATGCATCAATGGTGGAACACCTAAAGCACGCTCCAGGAAGAGCTGGGGGCGGTGGTTATAAGAAATAAGCTGTTTTGAGAGACATTTACATGTGTGTTTACATTAATCCAGTATTTTTGTTTTGTACTTGTTTGATTTATAGCTGTTTAAAATTAATGCAAAACTGTTTCAATTAAAAAAAAATGAGTACTGCCACAATAATAATGCTTCTGGAAGAGCAGGTGCTTGTGGAGCAACAAAATGATAGTAAACATTTTGGAATAATGATAAATAAATAAAAGATTATAAATATACATATGTGTTCACTTTTATCCGTTACCTTGGTTATGTTCTTGTTTGAATAATGGCTACTTAAAATTAATGTAAAGCTTTGAGAAAATTGGTGCATGCTTAGAATTAACTACATTATACTATTTCTATTTTCATGTTTAAATAGTAGCTGTTTAACAAATGGAAGACCTTGAAAAAAATGTAATATGCACAAAATATGTTGTAGTAAATTAGAACGGTCTACTTCTTGCTTAAGTCCACAAAATGTTTTATTGTTTGTAATGTACACGTGATTAAAACGTTTTGTAGACGTTCAGGTCTGACTGGACCGACTTTGGACCGTTTTTGAACTTGTAAGTTAAGGTGTCTAAACATCACGACATAACTGATTGCCTTTTCACGATGTTACAGAATGGGTGTGTGACTATTTTATATAGAGGCTTATATACTAAAATTATATTAACACATTAAATTAACACATAGTATAGAGATACAGAAGAAGACCCATTTAGACGTCCAGGGACGCACAGAAAAAGACGTGCAGTTCACGTCCAGATAACGTCAAAGACGTCGGTTCAATTTTCATTTTGGAACTATTTTTCAACCATGACGGGACGTGTCGGAGGGACGTCTTTTCAACGATCCTTACACGTCCAAATGTTTGCTGGGTGATATTGCTATTTAAATATGACAGGCTCATAACTTGTAAGACATGGGAAATGAAACTGCAAATGGACTTTGCTTTTTCCTTTGAAATTCGGCAGTGACTGTGCGTTCGCGAAAGCGAAAACGCAAACGATAATGCAATACTTGCAGTTGCGTTTGGATTATTGTACAATTTATGCGTCCACATATGGAAAAAGCAATTGCAAATACAATTTGCAATTTATTTTGAAAATAGTCCGGAATATCCTTCCATATATGTATGTAGGTATGTTACATGCATAACAAACTGTATATAACCATATGTATAACAAACTGTTTGTCTGATCATTCAACTGTTCATTCAACTGCTCAGACTTATGATATTTGGAAGTATATTTTGTTAAACACAATCAGTCAATCAGTTTTTTTTTTTATAAAAAAGTCTCTTCTGCCCACCAAGCCTGGATTTATTTGATCCAAAGTAGCAAAAACAGTAACATTTTAAAATATTTTTACTATTTAAAATAACTCTTTTTCTATTTGAAACAGTTTTCTATGTTTCTATTAAAATGTAATTAATTTCATTGATTTCAAATATGACGTTTAGCATTACTCCAGTCACATGATCCTTCAGAAATCATTCTATATTCTGAAAACAGCTTGATTTTTTTTATTTATTTATTTATTTTTTTTTTTTTCAGGGTTCTTTGATTAATAGAAAGTTCAGAAGAACAACATTTATCTGACATAGAAATCTTTTGAAACATTATAAATGTCTTTATCATCACTTTTGTTCAATCTAAAGCATCCTTGCTAAATAAAAGTATTAATTTCTATAATCTCTTAATTCTGTAATAATGTGTATATACACACACTAACTCCAAGCTTTTGAATAGTATAGTGTATAATGTTACAAAAGCCTTTTTATTTCAGATATATTGCTGATCTTTGGATCTTTCTATTTATCAAAGAATCCAGAAAAAATTTACTCAACAGCTTTAAATATTGATGATAATCAGAAATGTTTCTTGAGCAGCAAATCAGCATATTAGAATGATTTCTGAAGGATCAAGTGACACAGAAGACTGTAATGATGTAATGATGCTGAAAATTTAGCTTTGATCACAGAAATATATTACACTTTAAAATATATCCAAATAAAAAGCTTAAATTTTGTGTTATTTTGGATCACATAAATGCAGGCTTGGTGAGCAGAATACTCTTCTTAAAAAAAAAAAATAAATAAATAAATAAAAACAAAAAACAAAAAAAAAAAACAATAAAAATCTTACTGTTCAAAAACTTTTGGCTGGTAGTGTATATTTTTGTAACATTTTAAACTGAATTATTTTTGTAAAATAATAAATATAAAATGCCCAAATAAGTAATGTATGTTTTTTTTTATTTTATTATTATTCATATTTAAGTATGTGGAGAACCTGGACACATTTCATTTCAAGTTGTGATGAACAAGGCCTGAAGGTCAATGTCATGTTACTTATTTCAACTATCAAAGCAATCAACCTCTATTTAGCCTATGCATGTGTAGCCTACTGCATATGGAGAACTGTTGATTCTGTCATTTATGTTAACACTTTATGATAAGTGGAACACATCAAAATCGAACTTTCCCCTTTAAATTTGCTACATTTAAAATTCGCAGAAAATCGATCGTAATAAATGTGAATTTATCTCACTACATAAATGAACAAGGTAAGGTTTAAAGGTTTTTAGTAACAGTTAGCCTAATGTAGTCAATGCAATCGCCCAGAGGAAAAACTATTTGCTCATTGGTTGCTTTTTGTAAGCTCAGGAGACATAGTTGTGATTCTCCTATGTTTCTTGATTAAGTGTCAGCTGTTTATCAGATGTTTCTCCTAAAATTCCTTAGGAGAAACAAATATAGACGCAAATGAGAAATGTCTAAGAGAGTCAAAACTGAGATTGTGGTGAGAGAAGCTTGAATTATCTCTTTATTGTCTAAATTAGGTGTCAGCTTTGTCTTCCCATGTTTCTCCTAAAATCCATTAGGAAAAATAAGAGTAGACACAACTGAGACATGAGAAATATCTGAGACTTAATTGAGAATCTTATTTAGCTCTTGTTGTAGTATCAGCAGTGTCTCAGATGTTTTTTCTAAAACTCTCTTTATTGTCTTGCTGTAATCTCTTTCAAGACTCATTAGAGAAAGTGTTTTCACTCAGAGATTGCTCTTACTAAGCTCAGCATTTATGGTTGTGATTCTCATATGTGTCCACTTTAGGTTTCACATTTGACTTCACATTTTACTCATAAAATTGCCCAGGGAACATACAAATAGACATAAATGAGACTAAAGTAAATTTGGAGAAGACAAGACATCCATGAGACTGTATTAAAATGAAGATGGGAGAGCTCTTTAGTGTCTTGCAGAAAGTTTTATTGCTCAGACATTAGGCTGCTTTTACTGTGCTCAGTATGAGGTTAACATTTTCTTTACTCATGTAGGTTTCAAGTTTCATTTTACATGCTTAATACAATGGCAAGAAAATACAATATGGAAATCTTTTACAAGGCACTTAAAATAAGAAAAATTTACAGAAATTAAATAGTGTTAGATACTGCACATGAGCTATGTTCATACTTTGCAATCTCTGTAAAGACAGATTTTAATCGTAGAGAAACAAATTTGCTACAATATCAAACTAAAATATATATACAGTTTCTTTTTACACTTTATAAGCAGCATTTCAAAAAAAAAAAAAAAAAAAAGTCTAGATTACACTGCAGCACAGCTACATATAGATACTTAAATACAGAAACAGCAAAATAAAAGACCAGTAAATGACACAACATCATTGATGTAACACTACAATTACATAAACATTTAAGTTGATCTCATGCGACACTTGTTTATAAGGGCTTTCTTCAGCTTTGACTTTTCAACTGATTTCCATCCATGACATTTGCCGCAGCTCATGACATAAGCTACAATTGGGGAAAAAAGGGAAATGTTACATGAACTGGTCAAGGGAAATACTGTAACTATACTTTTAATCCCATTGTGCCTATAACTAATCAAACATTAGATTAAATGTATGGAACATGAAGTTGACATTTGATAAAAAGGATTTAGGAACTTACTTCATATTCCATTTACTTTACTTTTCTCCAAAATTGTCTTGCCCTCTGGGACTTTGCCATGCTTTCCAAATGCTACAGAGTTTGAACATTCTTCATGAGTGAAGAACTGATCAAACAGAAGATGGAATAGACGAAGACAGTCCTTCTTTGACTCTTGGTGAATAGCTGCTAGTTTGGTAGAGGACAAGAGCAGCCCACTGTCTGGGTAAAGTTCTTGTTGGCCAGGTCTGGTTTGAGGCATCAGCACTCCACTTTCACGTGATTTGTAGTCTTCCATCTTATCTATAAAGTCTCTGAGTGCCTGTAGGTGTTCAAGATCTGAAACAGAAAAGGTAGGAGTAAAAGCTTTTCCAGTGGATGAGGAATTATTAATGAATCAGAAATTTCCCAAACACTGTAAGCAAGCATATAGCTTAATTGGCAGAGTGTCAGTTATTCAAAAAGTCATGGGTTCAAGGCAAGTTTAAGGGACACACAAAGGCTTATTGATGTACAGACTTAATTTAAATGAAGCCTTTAATACATTTGACTGTCAAAACTATTAAACTTATTTACCTTCTCGTTCTTCATTTTGTAGGGCAGTGGCTGGCTCGCTGACCTTTGTTTTTTTGATTGGGTAACGGATTCTTTTAGGTATCTCCATCACACTGATCTCTGTTCTGTGGACAAGACCAAATTATAAGAAACAAATTCTCAGTACCATAAACCATGCCTAATAAAAAGATCTTTGTGGGCTACTTACCTTCTCTTTCTGCTTCCCTCACTGTTTAGTGCCATTACACTTGGTGGTAAAATGCCAGTTTTTACAATGGGCAATATAAATGTTGTGTTTATAGTTATTTGTATCTATGGTTTGAACCATCTCCTACTTAAGTGCACCATGACATTCATGGCAATCATTGCTCACAGGTGAACTGCACACCTGATGTAATCAGTGCAACACCTATACTGCCAAGTGAGGCAAAATACTTTAGCTAACAATGTCAGATGTGTTTGGCTAATTTCTAAAAAAAGCAGTGCAAATAAACTTGCCACAGTATTGTTTGTTTTAATTTTGTAAGCAAGTTATTTGGTTGAGTAGTACAGTATATACTCTTGAGTCACAAGAGAAAGGATGGCGCAAATAACCATTAATCAGTCTCGTTGGAGAAGGAAAATTAAGGACCAATCAAAAATCAAAAGATATAGAAGAAAAATCATCAAAGTGAGAATTTATTGTTTGTTTGTTTGTTTGTTTGTTTGTTTGTTTTTTGAAAGTTTGCACACTTTGGTATTTGTTCTTTTCTTGCAGCAAAAAAACACTGCAACCTTAGGAGACATGTCAATCCACAGAGCAGATTATTGCTGTGCAGAAGTGCTTGGAGTGGACAATGGCATTTCTCAGACAGAGGGATCTTCTATGATGTACGGACCTGAACTTTGTAATGTTAATGAAGAGTTTTATACAAGACAAGACTACACTCCGTACACTACTGATTGTGATGTGGAACATTTTGATCCTATTCACTATGGTATTGATGATGAGTGGAATGATGGCACTTTATTTGACAATGACCTTAATGATGATGCAGAAATTCAATTTAAGGAAAAGCCTGGTGATTGTTCACTTTACAAAAATGCTCCTGTATCTACTGCAGAAAGCGTTCTCATTATACTAGCTTTTGCTAATAGAAACAAAATTACAGGGAAAGCCCTGAGTGACTTGGTCAAATTGATCTCCCTGCATTGTCCAGTAGAACATCAAACAGAGTGCCTGGGAAATCTAAAAAAAATCAAGCAAATCTTTGATAATGCAGGTCCCTCATTTATTGTGCACAAATATTGCAACGGTTGTTATATGTCAGTAGAGAGCGATAACGCCCAGTGTCAGGTCTGTGAAGCAGAGGTATCAACTTCATATTTCATTGAAGTTCCAATTGAATCTCAAATTAAGGCATTGTTCGCAAAAAAAGGTTTTGAGGAAAAGTTAAAATTTAGATTCATTAGACAAAAAAAGGGCCAGTGCAATGTAGAGGATATATATGATGGACAAGTATATCAGAAGTTTTTGGCAGGTGGTGGGTTACTTAGTGATTCCCACAATATTTCCTTACTCTGGAACACAGACGGCATTCCTGTTTTCAAGTCCTCTAAATTCTCAGTGTGGCCTTTTTATTGTATCATAAATGAACTAAATTTTGTTGAGCGTACAAACAGAGAAAACATGATTCTTGCAGGTCTTTGGTTTGGTGAGTCAAAACCATCTATGCTGACTTTCCTTAAACTGCTGTGTGACACTCTTAATAATATACAAAGAGATGGAGTCCTTGTTCAATTTTATGAATCAAATAGTCCCTTTATATGCAGAGTATTAACCATTGCAGGTACTTGTGATTTACCCGCAAAAGCTTTAGTGTTAAATACTATTCAGTACAATGGACATTTTGGATGTTTAAAATGTGAACAGCCTGGCAAGACAATTAAAACAGGAGAAAGGGGACATGTGCATACTTTCCCCTTTCAAACTGAAGATCCAAAGGGTCCTGCACATACTCATACGAGATTCGTGGAAGATGCCAAGTTGTCATTTGATTCAGAAACCATAGTGCGTGGAGTTAAGGGTCCCACATACCTCAGCACAGTAAAAAGCTTTGATTTGATCTTAGGCACAGGTGTTGATTACATGCATTCTGTGCTTCTTGGTGTAATGCGACTTTTGATGCATTTGTGGTTTTCCACAGAATTCTCACGCTGTTCTTTTAGCATGGTCAGATCAATTAGTGAAGTAGACAAACGCATGAGTGAAATTCAACCACCATTTAAAACACGTTTCCCTCGCTCTGTTTCTGTCCAAAGAATGTACTATAAAGCTTCAGAGTACCGGTGTATGTTGTTGTTCTTTGGGCCAGTAGTTTTTCGAGGTATTCTTGCAAACCTGTACTACAATCACTTTCTGCTGCTAAGTGAAGCAATGTTCATTCTTCTTTTGGATTCCATAACCTTTGCACAAATAGATCACACTGAGAAACTTCTGTGGAAGTTTTGTTCTCAGATGAATGCGCTTTATGGTGACAGATACCTGACAGCCAATGTTCACTTATTAGTTCATTTAGCAGACAGTGTTAGAGCTCTTGGACCTTTGTGGACCCATTCTTGCTTTCACTTTGAGGACAAAAATGGACATTTGCTTCGTCTCATTCATGGAACTCAAAATATTCCTCTACAAATGGTAAATGCAGTGAAACTTATTCAGTGTCTCCCAAATATTGCTCAAACCACCAAAATTGGTAATACCACTGCTGATTTCATTGCCAAGATGACAAATGACACAAGTCATTTTTGCTTTTCAAACACAGGTGCCTTTAGAGTGAAAGAAATGGGTGTTCCCTTCAATCTTTTGCTGGATTGCGCAGACATGTCTACATTAGAAATGTTTTTAGGACATAGCTTACATAGTAATGTTGTGAAGGCATTTAGCAGAGTTCAGATAGGCAGAACTGTTTATTCCTCAAAGCAGTATGTCAGAGCCAAAAGAAGAAACAATTGCACTGTGACATTTCATGATGGGAATGAAGTATGTTACGGTCAGATTGACTTCTTTTTCTTTTATAAAGATGGAGACAATTTTTCAAATGAGAGACATCTTGCTTTTGTGAATGAATTTTCATGCACAGGACTAGATCTCCAGCAGGACATTGTTACAGGAGCAACTTGTTTTCACATTGTAAGCTTACTTGAGAATCCTATAAAAAGAAAAGTTGTAGTTCTTGAAAATATTTTAAGCAAACTAATGTTTTTAAATTTGTCTTCAATGCCAGGCATTGCATTTGCAGCACATTTCCCAAACACATTGGAAAGGGATTGATTGATTGATTGAATGAATGCATAACCACAACAAGAATTTGTTGTAATTGTAGATGAATAATGGTATGGTATGGTATGGTATGGTATACAAATGTATACAATTTCTTTATGGTTGCTACATAACATTTTTCTTTGTTTAATATATCTGTAGTAAAATCAATGGATTTTATTATTTATTATCATGTACGTATGTAATTTGATTGGGAGTTTAAAATAAAATTGAAAAATTAACTCTCTAGCTAAGAATAATAGCCACCTTTACGGAAAGAAAATATATTTCCTAATATATAAAGGATAAATATATTTAAATTAAATAATTGTATATTAAAAATATAAAGAATAATATATTGCGTAAATATATTAAAATAAATTGAGTCATAAGAAATTACTGCTTTTCATATACTGAGAAATGTGACAATATATTTACTTATATGTAACAATATATGTCATTTTATATCCAGTAATATACTTCATATTATATATGTAAATGGGATAAGATTTGGTACTGGATGTGTAAAAATTTATTGAACATATATTTACTCTATGTCATATATGCACACACGTATGGAAATTTTTATTTCTTAAGTTTAACAACCATTTACATTATACATTTTGGTGAGGTAGACGAGCGACAGACGTACTGTAACTGTAGGAGGAGCGAGTGAGACCGGTGCGTGATTTGAGAATGAGCGTCACCTGCGAGTCACACCGGTCTCGAGTCCTCTCATGAGGGAGCTTGGAGGCATATAAGGACGAGCGACACCACTCGAGGACGAGAGAGGACCAGGCCTGGATTTGACGTTGTGTTGTGTTTCGTTTATCTTTTATTATGTGTGCGCATGGCAGTCGTCCGTGAGGGGCTTACCGCATTACTTTCAGTTTGTTTATTTATTTGGATTAAAGTCTTTAAATGTTCGCCGGTTCCTGCCTCCTTCTTCCCATCTCTACGAACTGTTGCATACATTTTTTATATTTTCGAACATATATAGTTTAAAATAGCACACCTGCTTATACTAAAGCACTTAGGGAATCACTGTGAAATGCCCAGCCACTACTTTTTAAACATATCATATCTTACAAGTCTTTGTCCAATCGTTATTCTATATACAGGCTCTACTCTTCAGCACCACGGTAACTCCATGAATATACACACACCACAAAGCCTTCTAAAATTCAAAGTAATACAACAATAAATACTAGCAGATCTCCCCCTATATTCATTTTCATGCAAATCATGCAAGGAACCAGAAATCTGCTTTGACTCATTCCATGAATAAGTCTATATCTACGTATGTGTATAAATTAATTCACATTTATGTGGAAACCTCTATATGCAATTTACCCAATAAAAGATCAAATTTGAGATTTATTTCAGTCTTTGATTCTAAATATATTTATATGTTCAATACATACTATATTGTCAATGCATATATTGATGTATAGTGAAAATATTAGCATCGGGTATAATATTCGAAAATGTATTATGTAATATGTCACATTATATATTTTTCAATATATTCCCATGTATTATTGTTTCGTAAGGGCTGAGCATGGTGCAAGATGTTACCAAGATCTCTTATGAAGCTTTAGAGGAGATAAATGTGAGAATGTGAGTGTCTCTGGTTAAGGAGAATAATCTGAGCACAGTGAGTGATGTAGCCGAGATCTCTTATGAAGCTTTAGAGGAGATAAATGTGAGAGTGTGAGTGTCTCTATCTAAGGAGAATAATCTGAGCACAGTGAGTGATGTAGCCGAGATCTCTTATGAAGCTTTAGAGGAGATAAATGTGAGAATGTGAGTGCCTCTGGTTAAGGAGAATAATCTGAGCCCAGTGAGTGATGTAGCCGAGATCTCTTATGAAGCTTTAGAGGAGATAAATGTGAGAATGTGAGTGTCTCTATCTAAGGAGAATAATCTGAGCACAGTGAGTGATGTAGCCGAGATCTCTTATGAAGCTTTAGAGGAGATAAATGTAAGAATGTGAGTGTCTCTATCTAAGGAGAATAATCTGAGCACAGTGAGTGATGTAGCCGAGATCTCTTATGAAGCTTTAGAGGAGATAAATGTGAGAATGTGAGTGTCTCTATCTAAGGAGAATAATCTGAGCACAGTGAGTGATGTAGCCGAGATCTCTTATGAAGCTTTAGAGGAGATAAATGTGAGAATGTGAGTGTCTCTATCTAAGGAGAATAATCTGAGCACAGTGAGTGATGTAGCCGAGATCTCTTATGAAGCTTTAGAGGAGATAAATGTGAGAATGTGAGTGCCTCTGGTTAAGGAGAATAATCTGAGCACAGTGAGTGATGTAGCCGAGATCTCTTATGAAGCTTTAGAGGAGACAAACATGAAAGAATGTCATTTTTTGTCTCAGGAGAAACATGTGAGAAGCAGGAGACTTAGCCTTATGTCTCAGTTTGATGTTCACTTAATCTCATTTCTGTCTAGGAGAAAGATGTGAGTTGAGAAGGAGATCTCATGTTTGATTTTCCTTTCCTCTGGGCGTATTACAGGCTGTCATGATGACGAAATCAGCTCCGTATATAAGCCATATTAAATATATTAGATTTAAGTTGTGGCATTTTAGCCTAGACATCCTTTACACAAATAAGAAAACGTGTATTAGTAAAACGAAGGACAATGGCATATTATTTTATATAGATCCCAGAAACTACCGTAAGTTGCTTCGACATACCTCCGGGTTTCCCCCGGTATAGGGATTGGGGAATCACAATGTGACGTATTTGATATGGGCGTGACATTCGACGTCACGCGCGGATGTGGGCGGAGTTGAATGTCCACCGCAGGCTGCAGCAAGCCCTACTTGCGGTGTGTTGAAGGTGTTCCTGGAGAACGTTATTCATAATGCTGTGACTTACACTGAACACGCTAAAAGAAAGACTGTTATCGCCATGGGTGTTGTAAAAAAAAAAAAATCAGAATTGAATAGCTATGATTTGTTTAATAAACACAATGTGTGATTTCACTTTGTTATTGCCGTCATTGTTTAAGCTTAAAGGAACCGTATGTAAGAAATTTATTTCAGTTAATCATAAAATGGCCCTGACATGTCACTAGACATTAAGAAATCATGTTCATTTCAATACTTATATCACTGACAACAGTGGTCCGGCCAGGATATTGTCATTTAAAAGTGAAAGTTGCAGCCCTCAACTGATGTTGATGTTGTCATGTTGTGTTTTGGTCTGAGGCGCCACCCTCCAGCTATCTACCAATCACGAAGTCAGTAGAGTTTCGTCATCCGGGTTGCCAGCTCTGCTCTAGTTACAGCTGCAGCTACGAACGTGTTGGATAAAACATGTATAAAGTTACGAAAACTAAAAGACCTCGTTATGAATCCGAAGCTTCCGTACACAGTGGATTTTCCACGGTCGCCTGTGCTAAATGCGTTCATAAAAAGCTTTATATCGCACCGCTAGCACGGTATGAAAACAATCTATGTTCCGACTGAAATGTGGTATTACAGTACATCTTTACGAAATATTTGGCTAATCGCCTTTAGACACATAATTACTTCGCAAAACATCTCTCGTGAAGCATAAACATAAGTAACAGAAGAAAAAAAAACGTATTGTGTAGGACTCGGTCACTTGCCATTGGAAGCTCCTTGTAGCAGCCTCCGTTCCTGCAGAATCCTGCAGCTTAGCTGGCAACCTCGAGTCAGGGGGGAGTGGGAGGGGATACGCCGTTCTACAGTATTTTGAAAGTGATTGCAGTACCAGTTTTGGCCACAATCCTACATACGGTTCCTTTAATGAGCTCGCAGTTAACCAACGTTTTGAGGATTACATGTTAATATATATTCTTATTACTGTAATCTTAATTAAACGTTGAAATATAACTGAGTAATGAACTCCGTGGTTATTATTGTAATGTTACATTTTACCAAACAAAAAAATGCGGGAAAATCAAGGAACTGAAACGGATGGGGGATGTATCGTCAAGCATGAGGCGATGGGAGGGATTTACATTTTCAAGCCCCTGATTGGCTTTATTGTGACCAATGAAATCATTCTGTGGGTTGGTCCATGGAGATGCAGCAATCACAGACTGCCGTATTCCTTTTTAAAATTAGCACAGGGCAGTGCATAAAAGCCCATGTACTTTAACAACAAAATTTATTCAACTGTTAGAAATTATAAACCGGTCACTGGAAAAAGTTTGCGCCTAAGAAAGGCTCAAAAAAAGACCATCACCAAGTTCGCCGGCAAGGGAGAAAAAGAACGCAAGAAATCCAGAAAGACGAGCTATGCTATCTAACGTTACGTGTACAAAGTTCTGAAGCAAGTTCATCCTGATACTGGAATTTTTCCAAGGCGATGAGAATCGTGAACTCTTTCGCCAACGACATCTTCGAGCGCATCGCCGGTGAATCGTCTCGCTCACTACAACAAGCGCTCCACCATCACATCGAGAGAGATCCAGACCGCCGTGCGTCTGCTGCTGCCCGGTGAACTGGCCAAACACGCCGTATCTGAGGGTACAAAGGCTGTGACCAAATACACCAGTTCAAAGTAAAGTCTCATCTTATGTGATCAGCGAACCCAAAAGCTCTTTTAAAAGCCACTCATGTTGTCTTTAATAGAGCTTGCTACTATCTCTTTGTAACTGTTAGTATTGAGTACTTCTAAATAGTGTTTTTTTTTTTTTTTCTCTTTCTCTGGATAATCCATCTGAAAATTAAAGTTGGGTGGGTGGGTGGGTGTGTGTGTGTGTGTGTGTGTGTGTGTGTGTTTTTTTTTTTTTTTTTTTTTTTTGTACCCAACATGTAGCAAAAACGAGTATACACACATATTATTGTTTTCTTATTTAATAGGCCGGGTATTTATGGATCATAGTGTGAAATGAGTACAAATACTGATTTGGTTCAGATGCTGATGTTTATATGGATAAGTTTCTACGATGTAAATATCAGTTGTCACTCTGTGTCTCCCAATGTCTCAATTGCTTAGTTTTATGATCAAAGCTTTATTTCAAAACAATACACAATAGAAAATACAATGTTTGAGAAATGAGCGAATAAAAAAAAAAAAAAAATGTTCAGATAATCAGATAAGTTGTGTGTATATATATGTATATATATAATTATTATTATTGGTTTATTCATTTATTATAAATCAGTGAAAATTTCACAATGAATTATTAGTTTTTAGGAGTTTTTGAAACATAAAAGTTGCTCAGTCTTGTCTCTTTATTACAGTGGCATAATGAACCTCTAAAATATTTTCATTTAACTGTTTTGTTTGTCCAGTGTCTTTAAAAGGCAAATTTGACTAACACATTAAGAAAAACTTTTTGGAGAGGATGATGAGTCTGGAGGCCTTTTTGTGTGGGGTTTGCTTGTCCTCCATGTGTCAGTTTGGTTTCTCCCACACTCTGATATACAGCACAGGTGAATTAGAGACACTAAATTGTCTATATGAGTGTGAATGTGTGTCTGTTAGTCTTGCGATGGACTGGCCATGACCAGAGTGTTTCCCAGCCTTCAGCCTGAGACTCCAGCATCCTGTGACCCTACATGTGGTTTGGAGAATGGAGGAAATATCAAGTTTAAGTTTATTCCTCTTGTAGGAGAATTTACAGTTAAAACCCAAGGACCAGATATGATAAATAAAGACCAGGAGTCAGAGATGCAATCAATTGAAGAAACATTTACTGAAGAAAAATACTTTGCAGTTTCATCAGCAGAAGTCAGCTTCAACACTCTCAATGGAGTTCATAGGCTGCTCTGCGTACACTCTCAATACAACAAGCAATTATACTCTAACAGTCACGAACTACGTCATTACTTTGATAAAAAGGCTTCTGGTTGGATGAAACATAAACTCCACTCATGGACATTTAGTTCGAAGCACATCTCCGGTGATTATTAGGTGACAACCGAGATCTGGTCTTAGGATCGATGTGGCCCACCGAGAGCATATATCAGCACTTCTTGTGTCACATTGTCTGACGACATCCATTCTGTCCTGGAGTCAGTTATTCACACACATAGAGAGTACACAATTCCTTCAAGGTTGAGTGGCTCAGATTTGGACTCTTATCAGGTATTTTCCAAAGAATACAGATAATGAGTGCAGTTTCTCAGAGATATTATACATATATAACTTTATTGAATCAACTAAAATTTAAGATTTTAAATTCTTAACTTGATCAATGACCACTCAAAAGGATATATATTGAAGCAGAAGTTGATCTGGGATTCCACTCCTTCACTCTGTTACAGCATACTGAATTTGGCCTTCAGCAGATGTAACTGTGAAACACACACAAAACATTTATTTATTTTCACGTTCATTTCATTCTGACACTTTCTGTTTAGCTTCCACTACAGTTATTGCTCATGAACCATCTGCTGTAAATATTGATATATAACACACAAAAAGACTGAGAGTAAAAATATGTCTGTCAATGAATGTGAATAGTTCATGGAAAAGAGACTCAGAGAGACAGAAGACATAAGTTTTACCTCTCGCTCTGTAGCATTTGAACAGCAGTACGATTGTGGAGAGCAGATATGGACAAGCTGCCAGAAGAAAACTGACAATGTTGAAGACAAAAATCTGACCTGAACCTGACAATGAAAAACAGAAACACAAGCACATTATTTAGAAACATTATAGAGCCCATAAATACTTTTGTGAGTGAACACAAAAGCACTGAAATATATACTCTCATCTATAATGTCCCCTTAGCTCTGTATTAAGGGAATAGTTTACCCCACAAAACATAAACTAAACTAAAACAAAATAGGTCTTTTTTGAAAAAAAAAAAAAAAGAAAAAAGAAAAGAAAACACGGGATTGGTATAACATGAGAGTGAATAAATTGTATTCTAATTCTGGGTAACAGTTTAGAATACAGATCAGTCATTAGTGAATAACTAAACAGGAACAAATGACTAATGCACTATAACATTCTACTAACTACTATTAACTAACAAGAAACTCTGATTAATGAATCAGTAAGTCATAGCACTCAGCTGAACATACTAGTTCACTATTAGCTAATCAGTATTTTTTCATATCTCCCAGAGAACTATGTAGCCCAGATTTGGTTTGTATTGATTTATATGTCCACAACCAGAAAAAAAAAAAAAAAAAACCTTAAATTACAGGCCACCAAGGGTTAATAATAATATTAATATTGCCATTTTATATTTAAAATTGGCATGTTATCTTATCCACTACAATGTTTACATTTAAATACCTGCTCGTCTTGTTTTTTTTTGTTTTTTTTTCCCCATTACCGAGTTTGAGTTTCACGGGTGGGCGGGGCTTACTAGGGAGAGCAGCTGCCCGTGAGGAGAGAGAAAAAAGAACTGACAATCCGTCCTAGTTCTCCGGAATAAGACAATGCAAATCCAATAGGGATGGCAGATCGTCGTTCTCTTCTGGGGATGCTTATCTAATGGTTTAAAGGAAATGGACAGTTGTTTTGATGAACCTATGTTTATTGACCGGGATAACCTCCTCGTCTGTGGGAAAAGACGGTGTCCCTGACACTTCAGGACCACGTGTATTCTTCGCTGTATTTCTTTTTGGCTGAGCTGCAAACTGCCTGTGCTTGCTGCCCTTCGTGCTCGTGGGTTCCCCATCCCATCAGGTCGTGAGTACTTCTAAGAACATGCAAGACAATTCTTTTGTTTTGTTTGCTGTTAAAGTGAATCGGCCAGTTGTCTTTTTCTTGGCCTCCCCGCTCTCAAGCCACGTCACAGGCCTGCAACGATTGGTTTTGTTTATATTCAGGACAGGGACCGTATGTGTGAGTGGTGGGCCCACTTTATTTGTCTATAAGGATTTCTACTGATTTCCAGTTTCAGTTTTGACTGGTATAAGGTGAATGTGGGTTCATATTTGAATTGTCTCATTGTGTATCAGACCTGGTTTAACTGGGTTTCAGTTTGTTGCAAAAATTTATAGTCCTTTAATCTCTACAGGATATTTGATTTTGCATTTAATAATTTCATTAAAATATAAATCCTTGCTCTAATTCCCATTTCTTTGTGTACGTGGATATTTTTGGGTATTTAGCAGAGATAATTGTTTCCGGTTAAGCTTAAATACATTGGTAATACACAAACATAACACCCAACAATTATTTTAATTTATTAGTGTTTGAATTGAACACAACCCAGGGCCCCATTCCTGTGTGGCATTTACCAAAGTAGTTCAGTTACATCCCATAACCATCATAGGAACAGAGGGTTACAACTACTAAGAACTACTATATAAGAACTACTGAAGAACCCGAAGACTCAAGAGATGAACCAATCAATTATTTTTCCAGCTCACACTGCATTGGTTAAGCTTATTGGGCTGTCACGTGATGAACGAACGACTCAAACCCAAAAACTTGTCAGATAAGAGGCGAGGTGAGCTAATCATAGACTAAAGACCCAGGTAAACAATGAATTAATCTTTTCTGTTTCTTATAGCATTATAGTTTTGTCTTGTTTGTAGTGTGATCAACGGTTGTGTAAGCAGTCGATGTGTTAGGGAGGCAACACGTAACATTTAAATTATATTTTGCTAAAATGAACGAAATGACTCGAAAAAAGATTCGTTAATTTTGCTGAACGAGTCGGTAAAATGATCCGAACTTCACTAGTTAATACAATGGGATTAAATACATAAAGGATATTTGTTTTATTTAATATATTTAATTATTGCAGGTTTGTGTCATATTCTCAGTTTCGTAACACTGGTTTTATTCATTTTGAGGAATAGTGAATCTGTTTTGTTTTTGTTTTTTTTTTGTTTTTGTAAGTGAGATGAATGAATGCATGTTCACATTTATTCTAGAAATAAAGTAACATCTTACTCATGATTTCTCGCAGGGACAGGAGAGCTTTCAATCAGTAAATGGAGAAAAAAGTAACTGCCATAACTTATTTGAAAAAGTAACTAGGATATTTTCTTGTAAATTGCAAATGTAATGCATTACTTTACTATTCACTTGAAAAAAGTAATCTATTATGTAACTCACGTTACTTGTAATGTGTTACCCCTAACACTGAATATAATATCGTCAATACTGAATCATTATATTTCTCAGAAATGAGGGGGGAAAATTAATGTTTTAAAGTAACAAAACTCACAGCTTCACTGTTTGCAGAATGAGACACACAGACACAAATCACACACACAACTTTTTTCCCTCTCTCTCTCCATAATTAATTAAAATCAATGCTATAATTCATGCATTCAAATACATGTGATCTTACTGCACTACTTCATCTCTGTGTCTGATTTAAAGACAGAATCATAGAAGAACGCCTCTGTGTTTTTTTTTTTTTTTTGTTTGTTTGACTCTCTCAGTGACGTGTCTGATGACTGAACCATCTTTAAACCAGCTGTATGTCCACTGAATGTTTCCTCCTCCCTGTATGTCACATGTGAGAGTGACTGTCTCTCCTCTGAACACACGCTGATCTGGACTCACCTTCACTCACCTTTAGGTTTTGGTCTCTCTGTATTAATACACACATGAGTAGATATTGACTGAAATTGTCATAAACTGTTAGAAACTCAAAACCTCCTTATGAGAAAAACACTACATAAAATTAAAGATCTGGTTTGCTTTTAGTTTATATTAACTGCACCAAAAATATTTGTAAATTTTGGCAAAAACTAAATGAAACGTTGATATTCATATCCAGTCTACACACACACACACACACACCAACTGCAGACTGTAAAACATTTACATAAATTAGGAGTGTAAAAATTGTGCTGAATTAATCTTGCAGTTTGCTGATGCCATGTGACAATTTGAATAGTTTATTGTTGCATAATCCGATCACTTTCCATTAAGAAATAAGCAAAATACAATATACTGAGCTGAATTTGGTAAGCAGTAAGACATTTATTCCCATCCTCAACAAAACCAGTTCAGACGACTGAATGTGTGACAGTAGAGTGAGTTTAGAAGGAATGAAATTCAACTCACCCGTTACAGTGAGAGAAACTTTAGATCTTGATTGTGATGATTTTGGTCTTTCATCTCTCTGTCCTCTACACCAGTACTGATCCTGATCAGACTCATTCACTCCTCTGATAGTGAGAGTGTTTTTGTTTACAGTGTAATGATCAGACGTCTGTAACATTACACTGTCTGTGCCTTTATACCACTCATATCTCCAGTCACTGTGAGACTCAATCACGCATGTCAGATTGACTGTCTCTCCAGTGAATACAGGATTGTTTGGTTTCACAGTCAGTGTAGATGTGGGTAAATCTGTAAAGAAAAAACAAAGCATTAAGTGACTCAAACAGCACTTACAGTTATATTGTAATATTGTTTTATAAATGTGTTACAAAACTATGTTGTTTATGCATCATTTTATTCATTATCTTTAATAACTTGTATAATTTGTTGTGTTTTGCTTTTGTCCTGTCATTAGATTTCTGATCTGAGTGTTTTTGAGGAGGCTCTGGCTCCGTCACGTTCTCAGACAAATGTCTCTGACTCGCCATAGAAAGCAGAATGAAGCTCCTGCTGAAGGAGAGCTGAAGACCTCCAACTACAACCTCATATGAGGAGCAACTGAATCTCAACCAGCTTCAACAGACTATCTGAAGACTTCATGAACTCATTTAACATCATTATCTGTAATTC
This sequence comes from Cirrhinus mrigala, assembly GCA_036247105.1. Classification (NCBI taxonomy): domain Eukaryota; kingdom Metazoa; phylum Chordata; class Actinopteri; order Cypriniformes; family Cyprinidae; genus Cirrhinus; species Cirrhinus mrigala. The sequence continues at coordinate 92,875 of JAMKFB010000145.1, read as the reverse complement.
TCTCTGACTTCAGTACAAAACTCATCTGTATTGAACTCTCTCACTCAAGTAATTTTAGTCATGAATATCACCTGTAACCAGTGACTACAGTAAATGTTAGTTAATTATACTGTGTAATGATTCACTCATGTCATGATTTGATACTCGATACTGATCTCAATATATGAATATCTCATGATACTTTAAACAAAACAAAAATAGAGTTAAAATGTCAAGTTTTATTTTTTTTTAATTATTACATCTCAGGCATTTGATAAAGAGTTAACAAAATAATGTTTATTAAAATTCTAAATTTGGAGTTAGAGGAGCGCGGGGCACAACCTAACACTTTTTGAATCTCTCAGTTTGTTTATGTAGTGTTTGAAGTTTCCACCATTCCAGCAAACTTTAATTTTTCCAAGAATTATATTCTTTATTTTATTTATTTTC
>JAMKFB010000145.1:0-91946 GCA_036247105.1 Cirrhinus mrigala | reverse complement strand
ACAATGTTCGCTCTTCCACATATGTTGGTAAGTGACTGGTTTTCTGCAGGTTTTATGAGGGGAAAATTTAAAACTTTTTAAAGACCTTTTTAACACCAACTAAAGAAACTTTAACGGAAAAAAAAACTGAATGGAAAACTATACAGCAAAATGTTCTCTAAGTATAGTTCGAGTTTTACTTTCACTTTTAAATTAGCAGCAATTCAGCATCTAGCAATTGTTTGATTTTAGTTTGTTTCAGTTTTCCCTCTTTTCTTCACTCTCCTCCATTTTAAGTAGCTTGTAAAAGCGTGTGCGCATTTTACTTTCACTTTTAAATTAGTGGCATTAACGTAACGTAATGAACTTTTATTAACAAAACGAATAAAAATACACCATGTTATATGCCTAATATAAATAATAACTTACACAAAATTTAAATAGCTATGTAACCAAATAAAAAAGACACTTCCACTATCAACTTAGATAAATGGCAGAAGTCAAAAGGCTTTTCAAAATCCAACATAGTTTATAACAGGCACTTTTGCATTTTGTTTTGAAACTCTTCCGCCATGGTTTTGTCATTCTCACCTCTCTTATTGTCAGTCAGTCAGCTCGGCTCACTCTCTTCAGGTGATAAATAAAATCTGATCTATGATGCGACTGTCGTTTGGCACACTGCATTGAGCAGCCACATTCAGTTTTAATTGTATTGTCTGTTCTCTAACTGAACTAAATTATTTTTATTACTATTAAAAAAAATCAAGACGACAAGTTCTTTTTCAGGTGACTGACAGATGAAGCAGCACATACTACTGTCTACTGTGTATTGTTTAATTAACTCTTTGATTTAAGACCTTTTCAAGGCCTTAATGTGTGAGATTATTCTGGAAGCAAGTCTCTCATTTCATGCAAGTACCTCACTTTATATGTTGTGAATGTTTCACAAATCACCTTTCTGAAAGTGCTTGTGAATATCTTATTGTATTTACAGTGACCAGAGCGATGTTGTTTTTTTTTTAAATGCTAAAAACGCTCACCATCTGTATAATTCATACTAATTCACACTTTTATTGCTTCTTAAAAATAAATAATGACATAGCTCTGCTCTCTGTGAATACAGTCAGAGACAATGGTAACTTTAGCCAATTTAGCCATACAGCGTGCTAACAATTTAGCAAACATTGACAAAATATAAAGTCCTTCCTCTTCTGGAAGGGGGTGGGAAGCAGCAGCAAATTAACATTTAAAGGGGTCATCGGATGCAAACTTCACTTTTTCATGTTGTTTGAACATTAATGTGTGTTGGCAGTGTATGTACAAATCTACCCTATAATGATAAAAATCCATGCAGTGGTTTTTAATTAATCTGTAAAAATAATATCCCTTTTTTCAAATCAAGCCGTTCTCAGATGCCTGTCGGTGTGGCTAAGTGTGTATAAGTGTTTTTTTATGAATCTTTGCGATTGCCTTTCCTTTTAATGTGGTAGTTAGCAAGTTTAGCGGCTAAACGCGGCTAAATGCGGCTAAAGTAAACAAGATCGTCATTCCACAGAAAGAAGAGAGGGGCGGGGTGAGCAGAGCTCATTTGCATTTAAAGGAACAACCCCTTAGAATGAGATGATTTTTGCAGAGCTCATTTTGACAAGGTAAAAAGGGTGTTGTTTACAAAACCATTGAGAATTTTTAATCAAAGTATATTAGAAACTTGATAAACATGATGTTGTTTACACTGTCATCAAGGATATGCAGATCGAATGTGGGCAGTCACGCCATCATTTTCAAAAGTCTCCGTTTTGGTCCTTTTTCATTGAAACACAGTGTAAACGCAGCCATAGAGTGAGTATAATAGCAGTTTTTACAACTCCATGATGCAATCCATCAAAGGGATTATAAATCAATAAGAGGTGCAACAGCGTGTTCATATATACATTTCCAATGCAGAGTGAAAATGGCTGTGCATGTATTTGTGTTGTTAACGCAATGGGAGCAAAATGAAACTGTCTGAACCGTATGAAGGACTGCCAAACTGCCAGAGGCCATGTCCACACTAATACGTTTCGTTTGAAAACGCATCTTTTTGAAAACGCTCTCCAAAGTGGATAAAATTTGAAAACGCCGTTTTCGCGTTGCAGCGTGGACTGTGAAAACGGAGATTTTTGAAAACGATGACGCATGTTTAGTCATGTGACGCATATTGTACCAATAGATATATGTTTATACCGGTAATTTTGGCTTTTATGTGCTATTCACTTTTTTACACTGCTGCTAAAGATATATTCGTACATTCTTCATATTACAGTCCTAAAAAGATGACAGAAACTGTACTCACAGTTGCTATCCTGACTCCTGCAGCTAAACGTGAGGGCAGCTGCTTTTTAGATCAAACATGAGAGCACCCCAGATAGCAAGCATACGTTGATCCAACGTCGTTTTTTGGTTGTAAAGGTCAGTGTCGGTCGTCAATCAAATTATGACGTTGAATCAATGTCCATTATTTGGTCGGTACATCAGAACGTTATTACGCTGAAAATAAAACATTGATTCAACGTCGAAATCACTTTGGCTTATCAACCGATACAGCCGACGCATTTGATCGAAATCATAACGTCGGATATAGGTTGAAACTTGGTCAGATGAATCGGAGATCTGGGCATGCATTTATTTAACTATCACCGAGTACAACAGGGATTTTATATATATATATATATATATATATATATATATATATATATATATATATATATATATAAGACGTGCTTTAATTTTGTATAAATATTTTTCTGCATTACACATCTTGTTTGGTTTTATTTCGTATCACTGCATGTTAAAATTTACTTTGTTATGCAAACACAACACGTGAAACTGCCTTATTTGCAGTCTATTTAGCCTATAGCATTTATCTGAATATTTATAAGATATTATATATTCAACATATTTTCTTAACCTGTATTGCATCTATTTTTTTAAATTCATAAATTAGTGATTAAAACAAGTTTTATAACAGCGGCATCTTGATCAGCAACTAACGATAAATGAATTGAAGCAGAATCGGTCCGTTATCATTATGTCAGTAGCCTTCAGTTTTAGGTTAGAACTGCATCTGTCTCGGATGTAGACTGGTGAAGATTTATTTTAAGAACCTATAGAACCTATAGGCCTATAAATGTGTTCTATTACTGGCCCATATCGATATGTTTGTGTGAGTGTGGAATCACTACATGACAGGGAGGCTACATCATTTTTTTCCTGATAATGAAACAACTTAACGTAAGTCCCAAACTCATAATAGGCCTAACTCATAATAATAAATAATTAAAATGTCTAATTCTTCCCGACACATTCATAATCATTAGGCGACTTTTGCATGTGCCCTATTAAATACACTTAGACGTCTCTGCTGTAGTTTTTAGCATTTTATTCGCGTTTCCATAGATGTCGGTAACATAGAGATGTCACGTCCGTACAATTGATTTTTCCTCTGAAACACAAAAACAAAAATTGAAATAAAAAATATATTTTATAAATAAATAATCTTTCTACATCCGGCAGACATCGTTGCTTATGGCATGTGCATCGTAAATTGCAGAAAGTCTACAAAGTATATTGTCTCCCCAAAAACTCGGTCTTTTTTGTCATGTCCATCTAAAGTATAAAACACTTTTACTCATACTTTTTACACGTTTATAGTCTGCATAAAGAAATGTTTCAATATAGCTTACTGGTAGGCATATGCATTCTATTTTATGTATCTAATTTATGTTTTAGAATTTGCCTGCATGCGAATGTTGCTGGAATTGCTCTAATGTGATGCTGGTCTTTGAAATAGGCTATTTGCTTTTTTGTCCAAAGCTGTGATGCTAGTTTTTGAAACACTGCAAAAAACAAACAAACAAAAAAAATTGTGAACGTTCATAAAATTTTGTGCTCCAAATTTTTTAATTTTTGAAATAAAAAAATATAATATATATTGGGCAGAACTGACTTAGGTGTATTAATCCAGCCTTCTACAAGTGCAGGCAGGCTCTCTAATGAAATAAGTGGTTGGTTCATTAAAAATAAATAAATAAATATATAAATAAGTAAATAAATAAACTATTAAATTAAATTATTAAAACTATAAAACCTAAAATTCTTAAACGATAAAAGTCCTGCTTTTTTTATCCGACTATCACGTGCAGGGGTGGCACAAAACAACAACTTAAATTTAAATTATTTACTTATTTAATGTTCGAAGTTTGTTTATTTATGTAAATTCGACGTGACTGTGACGTGTGCGTGCGCGCTGAACGTTCGTTACGCATTCAAACACTGGAGCGGAGGGAGTTGCCATGGAAACGGGGCGGCAACACAACGACTGACAAGCAGGAAACTGCGTCTCTCGCTACTGTTTTCACTGCTTTCGGTGAGTTTAGTCCCTAAAATCGCATAAACATTACATACAGCTGTTCCTGACACAAACTTTATGTGTGTATTTTTTGTAATGTCTGCGTGAGGTGTTTTAATAGGTGCGCGCTGAACATTTACCCATTTAAACACTGGAACGGAGGGAGTTGCCATGGAAACGGGGCGGCCACACAACGACTGACAAGCACGAAACTCGGTCTGTCGCTGCTGTTTTCACTGCTTTCGGTAAGTTTAGTCCCTAAAATCGCATAAACATTACATACAGCTGTTCCTGACACTAATTTTATGTGTTTATTTTTTGTAACATCTGCGTGAGGTGTTTTAATGCGTGCGCGCTGAACATTGACGCATTCAAACACTGAAGTGGAGGGAGTTGTCATGGAAACTCAATGACTGACAAGCTGCTTTTGGTAAGTTTAGTCCCTAAAATCGCACAAATATTACATATAGCTGTTCCTGACACATTTCTTGCTTGAATTTGGCTTCTGTTGAATATAGTTCATTGAGATGGTGTAGTGTCTTTGAACAAGTCCGTTAGCATCTTAACCGGCTTCAGAGGAGGTAGGCTAATAGACTTAGCTTTTCATGAAAGTTTTGTATTTTAATCACATCTGTATATGTAGACAAGAAGTTTTGACTCGTCTGTAATAGTTTTGCTGGTAATTTTTCAATGGGTGATTAGAAATAGGCTCAGATAACCTGAACATACCGTTAATCGGTGACGTCACTGACGTAACTGAATCCAGTTCAAACGCATTTTGATCACTCATGGTAAACAAATGTTGATAAAAACTCTTCTGTAATTTCAGGAGCAAATAAAAAAAATCCTTAAGGACGCCACAGACAGAGAAGTAAGGGATACAGATGGGACATCCAGAAGTCAGAAGTAAGAACAACATTAAATAAATAAGTAAACCTAGAAGCAAATTCTGTTACGAAATTATGTTCTGTATATTTGTATGTTCTTCTTTCATTTTTCTACATTTCACCTGTGCTCTAGCATGGTTTCTTGTAATAAACCTGGCATTGTATACAAAATATTGTTGGCTCTGTGACAAATTGCTTCTTATTTTCCTAGATTCTTCCATGATGATGGCCTGCACCCCAGAGCTGGAGTGAACCTCTTGTTAGACAACATCTCCAAGGCTCAGTAAACCATATGGCTGGTAAGTTAACCTCAAAAATACTCTACTGTTCAAAATTCAGTAAGATATTTTATGTTTTTCAAAATAAGTGTCTAATGCTTACCAAGACTGAATTTGTTTAAAAATGCAGATAAAAAAAAAAAAAAAACAGTAATATTGTAAAATATTATTACCATTTTAACTAGGGCTGTAGCTAGTAATCATATTTTAGTAATCGAGTGTTCTACGGATTATTCCATTGATTAATCGAGTAATCGGATAAGAAGTAATTTTCTTTATTAAAAAGCAATACTAAATATACAAGAGAAAATAGGATAGGTCTCTTAAAATAAACAACTAATTTGTTTCCTTTTTAGAAAAATGAACATTTTTATTGCTGAAATTGCATACACTAATAACCATGAAAACTAAACCCATTTAATGCATTTATATGTCAAATTACATTCAAAATGCGAATTCAAATATATCAATAATTATACATACATATATATCAAATAAAATTCACCTGTAGGTGGCAGAAAGTCACTGTTAACCAAGTGTGTCATTGCCATTGAACTGAATAATTTAACAAGTGATTCATTCAACAGCAAAACACCGTCATGTTGCTCAAAGACATAAAACAGTGCTGTGGCTGTGTTTGGAATGGTTATTTGTTGGCGAAATAGAGCAAAAACAGGCAATATGCTGTCTAAAACGTAAGTCTCTTAATATTAACTTCTTGTTTATTGGTGAACTGTTGCATAAAATCAGTATCATATTTATAATCATGCTGAGGCACTCTTCATTTGATATTCACTAACTTTCTGCGTGTCACAGATAGAGAATAAGACAATCAACATTAATGGCAAATAGTCTTTCACAAAACATGGCTAACTTAGGGACATCATAACTAACTGATTAATTTACGGTCTTAAATATGTCCAGCATTTATCGGTTGGTGCGTCAGTAATAACGGTCCGTGGGGAAAAACAGTGTTCCGTGTGTAGTTACAGTAAATGGACTAATTTTGCCTTGATGATTTTTTTTTCTTTATCTTAATTTTAAAGAACTGTTTTCTTTGTGAATATATTACAAAATGTAATTTACTCCTGTGATCAAAGCTGAATTTTCAGCATCATTATTCCAGTCTTCAGTGCCGTGTGATCATTCAGAAATTATTCTAATATGCTGATTTGCTGCTCAAGAAACATGTCTGATTATTATCAATGTTGAAAACAGTTGTGCTGCTATTTTTTTTCAGGATGCTTTGATGAATAGAAATTTCAAAAGAACAGCTTTTATTTGAAACAGAAATCTTTACACTCACTTTTGATCAATTTAATACATTTTTGCTGAATAAAAATATTGATTTCTTTAATTAAAAAAAAAAAAGTCCTGAAAAAATAAATAAATAAACAAACAAACTTTACACCGTTGAAAAGGTTCACACAAAAATATAAGTCAGCACATTAGATCAGCACAAAAATCAGCATATTAGACTGATTTCTGAAGGATCATGTGACACTGAAGACTGGAGTAATGCTGAAAATACAGCTTTGATCACAGGAATCAATTACATTTCAACAGATATTCACACAGAAAACATCTCGTAACCTTGCACTTCAGTTATATGTTATGAAATAATTCATCTTTTGTCTGAAATAATATGAACAGTAGCTATGCTAATCTTTCTCCGTTTGCTTTCCTGTTTTTATTTTGGGATGCCTATCCCAAGGTTACTAGAGATTACGCCAGTTCCAGTTTGGATCCAGCCTCACTTGTGAAGACTTCAGGAGATGCCAGCACTTACAAAGATTTCAGATGATGGCAACTATACAAAGCTGCCAAATATTATCCTTATATTGTAATCATTGCCATAAAAGGTAAGTTTGCAGATTTTCAGCCAGCTTTGTATTGTTAGTGTTGGTAATAGATGTAAATGAACAATGTTTCGCATATTTGTAATTTTAATATAGTACTACTATTAAATTATTTTTCAGTTTGGACATCTTTTACCACGTTTACTAAAGAGCACTTTGGGATGGAGTATGTTTTTTTTTTTATTTATGATGCAGATGTAAATGACTGTAAATGAACCAGAAAAACTGTTACACGCCCTTCTCATAAGCTCCAGCCTATTAGCAATGCTAATATTATTAAGCAAAATTAATAATGATATCTTTTAAAAAGTAATATAGTGATTTTATTAAATGACTCACTATGAAATTAGAGTTACTGTGTTATTGATTTACTTTTAGGGAGGAACTTGGCAAGAAATCTACTTCACAGCACATCAGTGAAAGGCTTTCCTATGTAACAAATATGGATTCAAGTTTTCCACCCTTGCATATATCCATATCAGGTTTGTAAATGCAAGGGAGGTTTATATTTTGCATCATTAGTCTTGAATGAAAAACACATGAAAAAGAAAACATAACAAGGTCACTGGACTTCTCACAATATACCAGTATTATGCCAAAAATATTTTCTATTTAGCTAAACTAATATTAAACATAGATTGATACTTTGTAATAACAGATACCAGATGAGTCTATAATGCAGGGTGCCCAGTCCTGTTCTTGGAGATCTACCTTCCTGCAAACTTCAGCTCCTCAGGAGCAGTTGACAATTACAGACGGGTCTGTTGAATCAGGGTTAGATCAGAATTCTGCAAGTAGGTGGATCTCCAGGCAAAGGAATGGGCAGTCATGTTATATTGGTTATGTATGATGGATTTTGAACTGTGCTATTTTTATTGCAGGTTTTCTGGGATCCCAGTAGAAGACATCAGAACACCAGATGCTGGCCTGGACAGATGAACCTACAGTAAACCACACCAATCTCTCTGCTTTTGCATGGATGGGTGACTACTACCATATTCTATGAAGGTATTATTATAGTAAAACTGAGCACCTGTGACAGTGGAATTTGTAGTTATAAAGAATAGTCACACATGCGTATCGGTAAATTTGAAGCAACAGAGAATACTGTTTTAGGAGTTGCATTTTTTTTTGTACTCTCTCTCTTACAAACACAAAACAACAGTTATACCATTTTAAATTCTCAGGTGCACAAATCCTATTCTGCAATTCTCAAATTACAAAATTTATATGCTCACAGTTAGGCTAGAGTTGCTGCAGTGAATGAGGGGTAAAACACTCGCAGTTGAATAAAAAAAAATCTCAAGTCATGAACAAATTTTGCACATTTGCATGTACAGTCATAGTCAGAATTATTGGCACCCTTGGTAAATATGAAGCCTGTGAAAATAAAACTGCACTGTTAATCCTTTTTGATAAAAGATCCTCCTTGCCTTGCATTTAAAAAATATAGACACACATCTTCAAGGCAGATTCGTGACATTTTAAACTATACAGATTTATTTTTACAGGCTTCTTTGATCATATTTACTAAGGGTGTTAAAAATTCTGACCAAGACCGTAAATGAGAACTGATATCTCACATGACAAATCAGTATGTGACATCCCACTCACACACTTGCGCTCTATCCAGTGATAAACACATCATGTAGCCTTTGACCCACTACTACTAGCACAGAACACACAGCAAGTTTTTATTTATTTTAACGATTTGGATCAAACAGAATAGAACAGAATACAGTGGGTAAATGCTAGACTCTATGTTAAATTCTAATAAAGTCGGTAAATATGTATAGTTCTAATAAACACATTTCAGGAAAAAAAAAAAAAAATTATATGATGAAATTAATATTACAGAATATTCTGGAAAAATTAAATATAGCCCTGCATAAATCTGGTATAACTGGGCCTGTGAATTTCTTAATTTGTGATTTGTGGAACAGGATTTTTGCACCTGCATTTTGAAAGGTTTTGTTGTGTTTGTGAGAGAAAGAAACAAAATAAAAGTTTGCAACACCTAAAACATTTTCTTGATGACTTCACTGATATATTCTCAAATACAAATACAAATTCCACAGTCACAGTTGTTCAGTTTGGCTACAAAAATACCACATACAATAGATCCACTGTATGCAAATATAACAAAGGGACATAAACAATTGAAAATTTAGGGATGTAAACTATAATCCTAAATTTAGGATTATAAATCTAAAAGAAAAACATGTAGAACTTTTAGGGAGTGAAAATGGTGTCTATTACTGATATTAAAATGGTGGGTTACATTATCATATTTTTTAAACCTGACCTGATTAGTTCTCACCCCTGATATCACAAGGAACTTAAGTTTTAATTGCAAAGGAAAACTGACTGATCTGCTATGTACCTCTGTCTTATGTTTTCAAGGGTAAGAATTCTTTATAAATAATCTTTTCAGCCGTATGTCTTTATTTTGTGGAACACAAAAGGAGAGAGTGGCTTAGTCTCTGTAATTTTTATAGAAAAGCAGCAATGACAATGAATGGTGACTGAGGCTGTCAGTGTGTTAATGTTCTGCCTTACATCTGTTTTTGTGCCCCACTGAAAATAAGTCAAATACATTTGGTACAAAATAACATGACATTTTTATTCTGAAGTGATTATAGCATTTAATTTGTAAGTTGACACTTTTGATTGGCCTATAATTTACTTTCTTTGTGTGTTTAATTTATTTGTGTGTATTTGATTATTGTGTATTGTCAATGCATTTTCTGTTAGTCTTGTATAGAAAAGTGCTCTAAACATGTATTTGTGTATTTTGTGTAAATAATAAATAAATTATAACTGAATTTGATGTGTGTTGCATAAATTATTAAGCCAACCCATTAGATCGATTTTATGTTGAGTATATTTTGATTCTATGACGTCGTTTCAACCATCTGAAAATCAACATCGATTCAACGTTGTGTAAGTGAACCAACTGCGTCGATTTTACGTTAGTTTTGAATGGCGTGCCTGACGTTGGTTCAACATTACCCCGATGAGCAAAACGACGTACGGACCGACGTCGGAGATCAACGTCGTTTCGACGCCACGAGAAACATCGATTCTATGTTGATTTTATGTTAGTTTGCTGTGTGGGACGCGACATGGACGCGTCAGTTATGGAGTCAAAATAGGGCCATATATATCTGCAAAATAAAACAATGTTTTGCAAACAAAAAATGTTTTGCAAATAAAAATAGAGTATTGAGAAAAAAAATTGCTTTTTTGCAAGTAAAAAAAATAATTGCAAAAGAAAAGTTAACCCCTGAGAGAAAAAATAAAGTTTAGCAAAGTAAAACTTCAGCAGCATTGACTTTGCAACACATATTTCCCTTTGCGCTGCTCCTTTAAATCCGCGTTTCAGTCATCCGTGCCTCTGCGGCGCAAGCTTTCCTTTGCGCTTCATTTTTCTATGCGCCTCGCTTTGTGTCACTGATTTGACGTGGGGGAGGGGTCAAGAGGTTGGGGTGTGTACAAGGGACGAAGGCGCGTCCCTCTCGTTACGTCATCAGCGCGAGCCCGAGACCGAGTGGCTAATCGCCACATTAACCGCATTAATTGATCTCTAACTTACTTAACTTGAGCAAACGCGTTGATACACATAGTTACATATAGTTATCTGTCTATCTGTCTAACTTGAAGAAAGCGATCAATAATACATACCTGAGATCCATCACCCGCATGTCTCTGCTCCACCATTTCGATCGATCCACTCGGTCTGGGGCTCGCGCTGATGACGTAACGAGAGGGACGCGCCTTCGTCCCTTGTACACACCCCAACCTCTTGACCCCTCCCCCACGTCAAATCAGTGACACAAAGCGAGGCGCATAGAAAAATGAAGCGCAAAGGAAAGCTTGCGCCGCAGGGGCACGGATGACTGAAACGCGGATTTAAAGGAGCAGCGCAAAGGGAAATATGTGTTGCGAAGTCAATGCTGCTGAAGTTTTACTTTGCTAAACTTTATTTTTTCTCTCAGGGGTTAACTTTTCTTTTGCAATTATTTTTTTTACTTGCAAAAAAGCAATTTTTTTCTCAATACTCTATTTTTATTTGCAAAACATTTTTTGTTTGCAAAACATTGTTTTATTTTGCAGATATATATGGCCCTATTTTGACTCCATAGTCAGTGAATGATGAGATATTTCCGTAAATAAAATGATCCTGCCAAGAATTGCGTGAAAACGTATTATGTCTGTTCTTTCTGTATCATCGCAGTGAGTTTTTACGCATGTGCAGTATGTCGAATTTAACGTTTTCCTACGTTTCAGTGTGGATGAAAAACTTTTGGAAAACGCTAGTGTGGACGGAGAGCGTTTTAAAACGAAAACTCTTTTTTCAAATGTATCCGGATTAATGTAGACGTAGGCCTGGGAATCGACTCCCCATTCATAGCCGTTTTCAGTTCAAACAAAGCTTATATGGGCGCCTCTCAAAGGAACGGCTGCATCATACGAAGGCTGCATATCTTGGCTGCTGTCATCAAACGTCGCTGAACGTCGATTCACGAAAATAAACTGAATGAAAGGAGTCGGTACTGAGCATATCTGAGTTTGAAGATGCAGCTTTGCTCGCTAATAGTGATTAGAAGTCTGATTCGTTTCCACAAAAAGGTTCTTTTGGATAGATCGTTTTAATGAACCAGTTCAAAAATGATTCATAAGTTATTTTACGGTGGAACTGGCTTATGTTGTCCACATGAGCGCTGCACAAAAGAATAGATCATGACGTGATCGAGGGTCTTGATCCTATTTCCAACTTAAATAAAATGCTATTTTTAACCTTTCTATCAGCCTGTGATCATTTTGAAAGCACCGAGAGCACAGATAAGGGGCGGAGAGTGAGCGTCTGACTGACAGATAAACCACAAGCTCTTATAGCAATGTTGTTGTTAATGTTCTGGTTATTTTGTTTCAGCGTACAGTTTGTTAATTTTGTGCAACGCATACGGTTGAAGTAACATCATTCAGCTGAACCGTACACGTCTTGTTTCATTCATGCAATAAACGCATGTACACTGCTGTGGGCTATGACTAATTTCATGGGCAACGCAGATAAAAATAATTTAAATACAGAAATGTATCATAATTGATAAAAACAAAGCTTCATATTATGAAAAGGTTACTTTCTAAGACTTTTATATCCTACAGTGATGGCGAAATTAGGTTCGAAAACAACAGTGAGGAATCGATTCCAGAACCAGGAATCGGAATCGGACTCGATTCCAAAATTTTCGGAATCGAACAGCCCTATGTAGACGTAGCCAAAGTTTCCCCTCTAACCCCCTCCGCTCCACAGTGCACCACGCCCACATTTGCAGCATTCTTTTAAAACTGTGGTGAAAAACTAACAAGTGCTGAATCAGCGGGGTGTCATGACACTTTAACATCCTCCTTACAGATTTCGCAATATTTCCACACTAATGATATTTTACTGCAGTGCAATTTTTGTGCAAGTTCAGAACAGAGATGACCGAAACAAAACCAGAAAAATCTGAGTGTCTATTCAGTGCAAATAGCCTGCCTTTTCTTTTCTTTGTCCCATTCTCTTTCAGGTAACTTTTTATATACATGCTGGGTTTAGCATTTAATTGTACGTTTTAATTGCACACTTGAGTCTTCACTTTTCAAAGTTTTTCTCTAGCTGTTTAACACAATTATTTGTTGCAAAACAAAGCAGAAGCAAATGAGATCAGCTGCCTATTATTTGTATTTATTTATTTATTTGGATCTTATTATATTATTGTTCCTGTATTTTGTGCACCCATGTCTCTGGCCATTGTCTTGTACAGTAATAAACGTGTTTCTTCTGGTTAGGTAAAAGCCTGTAGCTTACATAAAGTCAAGTTCAACATAAATTATAACACTGCTATATTAGATAGATCCTTTAAATTAAAGAGATATAATCCTTGCTTCATGTTACACGTCAGCTTGATCACTGAGTCATACACACTTTATGTATATACCGAGAGAAAAATAAACTTAAGCAGTGCTTGATGGCTTTTTTATGCAGATGAAATTTCTCTTAGAAAATTAACACATTTATAGTGTCACCAACTACAGAAAACAGTGTTACAGCCCAAACTAAAATGCACTTTGTGTTGCACTTTGTGAAATCTTTCTAGAAGCACATATTCATTTTGAGTAGTTGCAAGAGGAAATGAATGTGGAAGTGTTTCTGACTCAAGATTAGAACATAAAGTTGATATATTCTCCTTGCTTTAATTAAGAAAGGCAACGGAGGAGTAATATATATGACTGAAATACACTTTTTACATTTCACATTACTTACATTGTAAAGCACAACCTATGGGGTAACAACATTAGGTTACTTTAAAATCATCATTATATCAATTATATATAAGCTTGAAAATATGATTACAGAACATTAGAGTGAAACTTTACAATCTTGTAATCCCTATTTGTCCATATTTAATCATGTTTCTTGAGTGTTTCATGAAGAAGTTAGAATTTAATGCTGACTTACATTAATAAGGAAGTGCCTTTGTGCTCCACACCAGAAGACTTGCTTTAATCAAAATGTTCGGCTACTAGACAAGTTCTCAAAGTATCCTTGGTTTCCTATTATGTACATGTAAAATACAACGTCAGCAAATAATAAAACTAGTTTGATGATCAGTTTTTCAAAATGAAAAGTGGAAATACTGCATGAAAAACAATCTGCTTTCACTTCTGTTTTGTCAGCAAGGTTGCAAAATCTGTCTGGAAAAAAACACCTCATGATCGACAGTTTTTACACAGTTTGGTTGTGACAGTGACTACAGACCATTTTATTAAATGCCTTGTTTCATTGCTATAGTTTTTGTCTTGTTTCATTGCCTTGTTTCATTTGCTACTTAGGCCTGCTCCCTGGTGTTTTGACCTTTTTCCTGTTTTTTGGATTACGCTCTTGTCTTGCCCTGGACATCACTGTTTGTTTGGTAATCGACCTTGCCTGTTTGACTATGATCTGTACGATAAAGCTTGCATTTGGATCTATCCACGCTGTCAGTTGAGTCCTGATACAGTCATGAAATAACCATTTCATTGGGTAAATAATTTATAATTATTTGATATACTGTAAAATCACTTATTTTCACAAATTTGTTCTTTGCTCTGATTAAATTGATTAAAAATTATCTGAAAAAAAATAAAATTAACATAATAAATAGAGTTGGGGTACTCGGACTCGTACTCGAGTCCGGTTTCGAGTACAATTTTTAGGCGACTCGGACTTGTCACGGACTTACAAACAGCTGACTCGATACATTATCACGAAAGTGATATTCAGTATTTGCATTTGTTTTAAGTCTTGTCCAGTAGGCTACTTGAAAGCCGACGGGTTTATGTGCGCACACACTCAAAGCGCGCTCACACAACGCGCCTTCAGTCAGTGTGCGAATACAGAGTTCTCTTTCGCTTCTAATAGGGTCTGTTATTGCTCGTCTTAGAGACTATTCATGTAAATAAAATTCGATTTTGTCTTAAGTAAACCTGAACAGCTGAGAGAAATACTGATGCGTCAATATTTGATCTGTGCGTCAGATCTTAAAGCGACAGCAGCGTAAACCTGCAGCCGCTGATCGCGTCATAAATATTAATCAAGCAACAAAAGAAAAAGAGAAAATCACTCCCTTTTCTTGACTGAATCACTTATTAACTTTAGTAAATAATGTTTAATGTATACAGTGAAGATTTTGCATTGTTTTATTTTAACATTTATTACTTCAAGAAATGTCTGTAGTCTATTTCTGTAATAGCCTTTAGATAGACCTGCCTAAAAAAATCTATTTTTGAAAAGATTCTATTTTTAAAAAATATAATTTCATTTATATTTTTGATTAATATATTATTTATCCTTTTGTTTGTAAGTAATTGGCCTGCTTGGAGTGTTTACTTGTCTTCATTAAGCTTGAGAATGTTTTACTTACATTAGTTGATTAGTTTCTCCTGTATTGAAATTATTATTATTTTTTAAACAGTTTCTAGCTTCAAAGAAAAAAAAAATTCTAACATCTTTGCAGCAATAGTTTTAATGAGTCCAAAACCACCTTGGGTGTGCATGATTTTCTAATATTTCAATGGCACATCATCAATTTTTATTTATATAATGTAATTTATTGTAATTCAAAAATAAAACAGGTGTGAGTTTGCTGTGACTTATGGAAAGTATATGTAGGGCTTTATACACAGTGTGTACCATTGTAAAGACTAGGTTTATCCCTCACAGCCTCATTTTCATCCAAGAAAAAAAGTCATAAAACCCAAAACACACACAGCCACAATCAGAAATAAAAGAGGTGCATTTTCTACTCTTAAGGTCCCATTCACCAAGATACCTACTCCTTTACCCCCACCCTTGAATTTATATATTTACTATATTAGTGAATAAAGTCAAGTCCCGCCCTATAATTTATCACATTCTAAAGCTTGTTTCACTCTGAAATATGTCACAAGACATAAGTCAGCTATAACTTCTGTTACATGACTTTAAGTTTGCTAAGCAGAGCATGGACACTAATTATGAGATTCTGTTAAAATTAAAAAATAAAATGGCAAGATTCACTAGAGGTTTGCTTTTCTTACATTTCAAGTGACATTGCGTTTTTCTAGTTGTAAAGGTTAAAAACAGGGGTGCCCAAACTCAGTCCTGATCCTTGGTTTAGCTCCAACTTGCCTCAACACACCTGCCAGGGGGTTTCTAGTATGCCTAGTAAGAGCTTGATTAGCTGGGTCACGTGTGTGTAATTGCGGCTGGAGCTAAACTCTGTAGGACACCGGCCCTCCAGGACCGAGTTTTGGCACCCCTGGGTTAAAACAATGTTAAGATACTGACAAACAGTAGTGTTTTCTTGGACTCGAACTCCACTCAAACTCGGCCCTTTGGGACTCGGACTTGAGTCCGACTCGGCCACGTCTCGGGCTCGATTGGTTAAAGACTCGGACTCGACTTAGGTGGACTCAAACCCCACAGTAATAATAAATAACATCCCATCTGCATTACAGGCCTTATTACATATCTTATTGAGATTGTGGCCAAAAAATAAAAAAATAAAAAGAAGGAGGGACATGTTGCTCTATAATTGTTGTAGATAAATGGCTATATAATATATGAAATACTGTGAATGAATAAATAGTGTCAAAAAGATGCAGATCTGAGCTGCACAAACTCTCAGGATGTACAAGGAAATATTTTATATTGCCAGTTTAATTGTTTTGACAAATAACATTTCACATTACAATCATTACAGACAGTATCTATTCCAGCAATAGTCCAGACACCAAATGATCATTAATTTTATCTTTTCATTTTTTCTTTAACAGCAGTGGTTCAGTATAACAAAGCAGGGTCAGGTGATGAAAACCTGTCAATCAATATACTGCCTTGTTGGAGACGTGATCATTTATCAGTTATATGAAATAAAAGTTGTATTTACAGTAAAGAAAGGGAGAGTGACTCTCTCAAGATTCCCTGTGGTTTTCCCTTATCTTGAGGGCCAGTAAAAGGCTCATTTTACCCCACTCTCCCCCTAATGTGTCGTCTTTTCTATTTACATGTCAATCACCTTCTCAAGGTGATGAAGTATTTTACCTACATCCGGATTATTTTGCATACTTGTTGAAGTGACTAAATGTCAGTATTTGACGTCAAATTGATGTTGGCTTGATGGATTTTGGTTACTTTACAACACAACCTAAAAACATCAAAATATCTGTGTCAGCCGACGTCTGTATTTGACGTCAAATTAACACTGACATTAGACGTTGAACTGACATTGGATTTCGGTTGCCCGACATCACAACCAAAATTTAACCAAATATCAACATCTTATGACATTGTGGGCCTACTGGGACATGGAAATAGATTAATGTATAAAATAATTAATGCATGTCGAAAAAATACGTATTATATAAATAGGAAATAAAAGTATGAATACTCATTTGTTTGTTTGACTGTTTGTCTGTTTGTTGCCTGTCACCCAGAGGAAAAAATATTTGCTCATTGGTTGCTTTTTGTAAGCTCAGGAGACATAGTTGTGATTCTCCTATGTTTCTTTATTAAGTGTCAGCTGTTTATCAGATGTTTCTCCTAAAATTCCTTAGGAGAAACAAATATAGACGCAAATGAGAAATGTCTAAGAGAGTCAAAACTGAGATTGTGGTGAGAGAAGCTTGAATTATCTCTTTATTGTCTAAATTAGGTGTCAGCTTTGTCTTCCCATGTTTCTCCTAAAATCCATTAGGAGAAATAAGAGTAGACACAACTGAGACATGAGAAATATCTGAGACTTAATTGAGAATCTTATTTAGCTCTTGTTGTAGTATCAGCAGTGTCTCAGATGTTTTTTCTAAAACTCTCTTTATTGTCTTGCTGTAATCTCTTTCAAGACTCATTAGAGAAAGTGTTTTCACTCAGAGATTGCTCTTACTAAGCTCAGCATTTATGGTTGTGATTCTCATATGTGTCCACTTTAGGTTTCACATTTGACTTCACATTTTACTCATAAAATTGCCCAGGGAACATACAAATAGACAAATGAGACTAAAGTAAATTTGGAGAAGACAAGACATCCATGAGACTGTATTAAAATGAAGATGGGAGAGCTCTTTAGTGTCTTGCAGAAAGTTTTATTGCTCAGACGTTAGGCTGCTTTTACTGTGCTCAGTATGAGGTTAACATTTTCTTTACTCATGTAGGTTTCAAGTTTCATTTTACATGCTTAATACAATGGCAAGAAAATACAATATGGAAATCTTTTACAAGGCACTTAAAATAAGAAAAATTTACAGAAATTAAATAGTGTTAGATACTGCACATGAGCTATGTTCATACTTTGCAATCTCTGTAAAGACAGATTTTAATCGTAGAGAAACAAATTTGCTACAATATCAAACTAAAATATATATATACAGTTTTTTACACTTTATAAGCAGCATTTCAAAAAAAAAAAAAAACAAAAAAAAAAAAAAGTCTAGACTACACTGCAGCACAGCTACATATAGATACTTAAATACAGAAACAGCAAAATAAAAGACCAGTAAATGACACAACATCATTGATGTAACACTACAATTACATAAACATTTAAGTTGATCTCATGCGACACTTGTTTATAAGGGCTTTCTTCAGCTTTGACTTTTTAACTGGTTTCCATCCATGACATTTGCCGCAGCTCATGACATAAGCTACAATTGGGGAAAAAAGGGAAATGTTAGATGAACTGGTCAAGGGAAATACTGTAACTATACTTTTAATCCCATTGTGCCTATAACTAACCAAACATTAGATTAAATGTATGGAACATGAAGTTGACACATTTGATAAAAAGGATTTAGGAACTTACTTAGTATTCCATTTACTTTACTTTTCTCCAAAACTGTCTTGCCCTCTGGGACTTTGCCATGCTTTCCAAACGCTAGAGTTTGAACATTCTTCATGAGTGAAGAACTGATCAAACAGAAGATGGAATAGACGAAGACAGTCCTTCTTTGACTCTTGGTGAATAGCTGCTAGTTTGGTAGAGGACAAGAGCAGCCCACTGTCTGGGTAAAGTTCTTGTTGGCCAGGTCTGGTTTGAGGCATCAGCACTCCACTTTCACGTGATTTGTAGTCTTCCATCTTATCTATAAAGTCTCTGAGTGCCTGTAGGTGTTCAAGATCTGAAACAGAAAAGGTAGGAGTAAAAGCTTTTCCAGTGGATGAGGAATTATTAATGAATCAGAAATGTCCCTTCACATGCAATCATTTTACTTACTCATGCTGGACAGCACATCTTTCATCATCTTATTCGCTTTAAGTAATGCCAGTACCTCCAGCTTGCATGTTTCACATGGCTCCCATTGTTTATTTTCATAGGATGTGTTCTGTGATCTGACTGGGGGTTCTTCATACTCCTCCTCAGGCTCTAACCCAAGCTGGTCATCCTGAATTGTAACTTCAGCTGAGGGGTGAGGTATAGACGGGTTATACAGAAGCCTCAAAAATGTTTCTTTTGCGGTTAAATTATGTGTAATGGTTTGTCTTTGATGTTCATCTAAATCTAATAAACCTGGCTGGTCTTGATTACAATACTCAGATGGTGTCATGGTCTGTGGATTAAAAGGCTTAACAGGGCATGGTAATTGCACAGATTGATGTTGGGTTGGTGGCAATCCTGGAGACGGAGGCTGGGTTAGTGCAGAGGAAGGACCATGTTCAGCTGGTGCAGAAGCGACCCGATTCTGGTTATAAAATGATTCAGCAGATGCATAATTTCTTTTTATGTCCTTCTTTGCACCCTTTCTCGGGTCCTGCTTTTGGTCACAGAACCCAATGTGATCTACAGTGGCATTATAAAATTTGTTGTCTGACCATCTTGCAAGAACTCGAGCTCCTGGAATGAGTCCCTCAAAGCTAGTAATTGGCAACTCCTTTTCTGTAAGTATGTCGCAGGTCTTACAAAATTCTTGCAGTATATCCATCTTCAAATGTTACAAGAACATAAAGTCCTGTAATTGTACGAATAAATCCAAAGTCAATAAACAGTCACTAGGAATACAACATTGAAGCTTTTTGATTCATAATAAACCCCAATACATATTTGCACATTACATTTAACATCCAACCACCACAAATTTCCCAAACACTGTAAGCAAGCATATAGCTTAATTGGCAGAGTGTCAGTTATTCAAAAAGTCGTGGGTTCAAGGCAAGTTTAAGGGACACACAAAGGCTTATTGATGTACAGACTTAATTTAAATGAAGCCTTTAATACATTTGACTGTCAAAACTATTAAACTTATTTACCTTCTTGTTCTTCATTTTGTAGGGCAGTGGCTGGCTCACTGACCTTTGTTTTTTTGATTGGGTAACGGATTCTTTTAGGTATCTCCATCACACTGATCTCTGTTCTGTGGACAAGACCAAATTATAAGAAACAAATTCTCAGTACCATAAACCATGCCTAATAAAAAGATCTTTGTGGGCTACTTACCTTCTCTTTCTGCTTCCCTCACTGTTTAGTGCCATTACACTTGGTGGTAAAATGCCAGTTTTTACAATGGGCAATATAAATGTTGTGTTTATAGTTATTTGTATCTATGGTTTGAACCATCTCCTACTTAAGTGCACTATGACATTCATGGCAATCATTGCTCACAGGTGAACTGCACACCTGATGTAATCAGTGCAACACCTATACTGGCAAGTGAGGCAAAATACTTTAGCTAACAATGTCAGATGTGTTTGGCTAATTTCTAAAAAAAGCAGTGCAAATAAACTTGCCACAGTATTGTTTGTTTTAATTTTGTAAGCAAGTTATTTGGTTGAGTAGTACAGTATATACTCTTGAGTCACAAGAGAAAGGATGGCGCAAATAACCATTAATCAGTCTCGTTGGAGAAGGAAAATTAAGGACCAATCAAAAATCAAAAGATATAGAAGAAAAATCATCAAAGTGAGAATTTATTGTTTGTTTGTGTTTGTGTTTTTTGAAAGTTTGCACACTTTGGTATTTGTTCTTTTCTTGCAGCAAAAAAACACTGCAACCTTAGGAGACATGTCAATCCACAGAGCAGATTATTGCTGTGCAGAAGTGCTTGGAGTGGACAATGGCATTTCTCAGACAGAGGGATCTTCTATGATGTACGGACCTGAACTTTGTAATGTTAATGAAGAGTTTTATACAAGACAAGACTACACTCCGTACACTACTGATTGTGATGTGGAACATTTTGATCCTATTCACTATGGTATTGATGATGAGTGGAATGATGGCACTTTATTAGACAATGACCTTAATGATGATGCAGAAATTCAATTTAAGGAAAAGCCTGGTGATTGTTCACTTTACAAAAATGCTCCTGTATCTACTGCAGAAAGCGTTCTCATTATACTAGCTTTTGCTAATAGACACAGAATTACAGGGAAAGCCCTGAGTGACTTGGTCAAATTGATCTCCCTGCATTGTCCAGTAGAACATCAAACAGAGTGCCTGGGAAATCTAAAAAAAATCAAACAAATCTTTGATAATGCAGGTCCCTCATTTATTGTGCACAAATATTGCAACGGTTGTTATATGTCAGTAGAGAGCGATAACGCCCAGTGTCAAGTCTGTGAAGCAGAGGTATCAACTTCATATTTCATTGAAGTTCCAATTCAAGTATATCACAAGTTTTTGGCAGGTGGTGGGTTACTTAGTGATTCCCACAATATTTCCTTACTCTGGAACACAGACGGCATTCCTGTTTTCAAGTCCTCTAAATTCTCAGTGTGGCCTTTTTATTGTATCATAAATGAACTAAATTTTGTTGAGCGTACAAACAGAGAAAACATGATTCTTGCAGGTCTTTGGTTTGGTGAGTCAAAACCATCTATGCTGACTTTCCTTAAACCGCTGTGTGACACTCTTAATAATATACAAAGAGATGGAGTCCTTGTTCAATTTTATGAATCAAATAGTCCCTTTATATGCAGAGTATTAACCATTGCAGGTACTTGTGATTTACCCGCAAAAGCTTTAGTGTTAAATACTATTCAGTACAATGGACATTTTGGATGTTTAAAATGTGAACAGCCTGGCAAGACAATTAAAACAGGAGAAAGGGGACATGTGCATACGTTTCCCCTTTCAAACTGAAGATCCAAAGGGTCCTGCACGTACTCATACGAGATTTGTGGAAGATGCCAAGTTGTCATTTGATTCAGAAACCATAGTGCGTGGAGTTAAGGGTCCCACATACCTCAGCACAGTAAATAGCTTTGATTTGATCTTAGGCACAGGTGTTGATTACATGCATTCTGTGCTTCTTGGTGTAATGCGACTTTTGATGCATTTGTGGTTTTCCACAGAATTCTCACGCTGTTCTTTTAGCATGGTCAGATCAATTAGTGAAGTAGACAAACGCATGAGTGAAATTCAACCACCATTTAAAACACGTTTCCCTCGCTCTGTTTCTGTCCAAAGAATGTACTATAAAGCTTCAGAGTACCGGTGTATGTTGTTGTTCTTTGGGCCAGTAGTTTTTCGAGGTATTCTTGCAAACCTGTACTACAATCACTTTCTGCTGCTAAGTGAAGCAATGTCCATTCTTCTTTTGGATTCCATAACCTTTGCACAAATAGATCACGCTGAGAAACTTCTGTGGAAGTTTTGTTCTCAGATGAATGCGCTTTATGGTGACAGATACCTGACAGCCAATGTTCACTTATTAGTTCATTTAGCAGACAGTGTTAGAGCTCTTGGACCTTTGTGGACCCATTCTTGCTTTCACTTTGAGGACAAAAATGGACATTTGCTTCGTCTCATTCATGGAACTCAAAATATTCCTCTACAAATGGTAAATGCAGTGAAACTTATTCAGTGTCTCCCAAATATTGCTCAAACCACCAAAATTGGTAATACCACTGCTGATTTCATTGCCAAGATGACAAATGACACAAGTCATTTTTGCCTTTCAAACACAGGTGCCTTTAGAGTGAAAGAAATGGGTGTTCCCGTCAATCTTTTGCTGGATTGCGCAGACACGTCTACATTAGAAATGTTTTTAGGACATAGCTTACATAGTAATGTTGTGAAGGCATTTAGCAGAGTTCAGATAGGCAGAACTGTTTATTCCTCAAAGCAGTATGTCAGAGCCAAAAGAAGAAACAATTGCACTGTGACATTTCATGATGGGAATGAAGTATGTTACAGTCAGATTGACTTCTTTTTCTTTTATAAAGATGGAGACAATTTTTCAAATGAGAGACATCTTTTGTGAATGAATTTTCATGCACAGGACTAGATCTCCAGCAGGACATTGTTACAGGAGCAACTTGTTTTCACATTGTAAGCTTACTTGAGAATCCTATAAAAAGAAAAGTTGTAGTTCTTGAAAATATTTTAAGCAAACTAATGTTTTTAAATTTGTCTTCAATGCCAGGCATTGCATTTGCAGCACATTTCCCAAACACATTGGAAAGGGATTGATTGATTGAATGAATGCATAACCACAACAAGAATTTGTTGTAATTGTAGATGAATAATGGTATGGTATGGCATGGTATGGTATACAATTGTATACAATTTCTTTATGGTTGCTACATAACATTTTTCTTTGTTTAATATATCTGTAGTAAAATCAATGGATTTTATTATTTATTATCATGTGTGTATGTAATTTGATTGGGAGTTTAAAATAAAATTGAAAAATTAACTCTCTAGCTAAGAATAATAGCCACCTTTACGGAAAGAAAATATATTTCCTAATATATAAAGGATAAATATATTTAAATTAAATAATTGTATATTAAAAATATAAAGAATAATATATTGCGTAAATATATTAAAATAAATTAAGAAATTACTGCTTTTCATATATTGAGAAATGTGACAATATATTTACTTATATGTAACAATATATGTCATTTTATATCCAGTAATATACTTCATATTATATATATGTAAATAGGATAAGATTTGGTACTGGATGTGTAAAAATTTATTGAACATATATTTACTCTATGTCATATATGTACACACGTATGGAAATTTTTATTTCTTAAGTTTAACAACCATTTACATTATACATTTTGGTGAGGTAGACGAGCGACAGACGTACTGTAACTGTAGAAGGAGCGAGTGAGACCGCGTGCGTGATTTGAGAATGAGCGTCACCTGCGAGTCACACCGGTCTCGAGTCCTCTCATGAGGGAGCTTGGAGGCATATAAGGACGAGCGACACCAGTCGAGGACGAGAGAGGACCAGGCCTGGATTTGACGTTGTGTTGTGTGGTGTTTTGTTTATCTTTTATTATGTGTGCGCATGGCAGTCGTCCGTGAGGGGCTTGCCGCATTACTTTCAGTTTGTTTATTTATTTGGATTAAAGTCTTTAAATATTCGCCGGTTCCTGCCTCCTTCTTCCCATCTCTACGAACTGTTGCATACATTTTTTATATTTTCGAACATATATAGTTTAAAATAGCACACCTGCTTATACTAAAGCACTTAGGGAATCGCTGTGAAATGCCCAGCCACTACTTTTTAAACATATCATATCTTACAAGTCTTTGTCCAATCGTTATTCTATAAACAGGCTCTACTCTTCAGCACCACGGTAACTCCATGAATATACACACACCACAAAGCCTTCTAAAATTCAAAGTAATACAACAATAAATACTAGCAGATCTCCCCCTATATTCATTTTCATGCAAATCATGCAAGGAACCAGAAATCTGCTTTGACTCATCCCATGAATAAGTCTATATCTACGTATGTGTATAAATTAATTCACATTTATGTGGAAACCTCTATATGCAATTTACCCAATAAAAGATCAAATTTGAGATTTATTTCAGTCTTTGATTCTAAATATATTTATATGTTCAATACATACTATATTGTCAATGCATATATTGATGTATAGTGAAAATATTAGCATCGGGTATAATATTTGAAAATGTATTATGTAATATGTCACATTATATATTTTTCAATATATTCCCATGTATTATTGTTTCGTAAGGGCTGAGCATGGTGCAAGATGTTACCAAGATCTCTTATGAAGCTTTAGAGGAGATAAATGTGAGAATGTGAGTGTCTCTATCTAAGGAGAATAATCTGAGCACAGTGAGTGATGTAGCCGAGATCTCTTATGAAGCTTTAGAGGAGATAAATGTGAGAATGTGAGTGCCTCTGGTTAAGGAGAATAATCTGAGCACAGTGAGTGATGTAGCTGAGATCTCTTATGAAGCTTTAGAGGAGACAAACATGTGAGAAGCAGGAGACTTAGCCTTATGTCTCAGTTTGATGTTCACTTGATCTCATTTCTGTCTAGGAGAAAGATGTGAGTTGAGAAGGAGATCTCATGTTTGATTTTCCTTTCCTCTGTGGAAATACAATCATTATGTTTAGTTTATTTCTGTCAAAGGCAAGAACATTATTGTGCGTTGTCAGTTAGAGGGAAAGAAATCATTTTCAACCGTGAAAAACTGAAAGGGCAACACGGCACATTAACTTATTGAGAACGTACCGGGTGCAGAGAGCAACGCATCAGCTTCTATTGTTGTACCGCGCCGCTCTCTGTTGCGTTGAGTCCAGCGAGAGGGCGGGTCTCTAATCCACTGGCACTGGACTCGACAAGACGCAACGGAGAGTACAAGACTTGCGCGGTACAAGACTTGATCGGCGAGTGCGGGTGCGGGCGGGCAGAGACTCGTGTTTGTTCGGGATGCCATAGAATAAAATTATTTGCGGGACTCAAGCAAAATAGAACTGTCTAAACATAAAATATCTAAAACAAATTATTTGCTATTCATGTGTTGCACAAAACCAACAAGAACAACTATATAAAACAAAAACGATTAACAGGCGTAAGCATAGGCAGAGTTTCTATTTACAACACGTGTTTGCAGCGTTAAACAATGTTGATTTCTGAAATGCAACGGACAATCAAAGAATCCACTCACCGTTTGAAATGTCGTGCATTCTGCAACCATGCACGCAGCAGCCTATTGCTTTTATAGTGAAAAATAACAGCGGTTTGTTAATGTTGATGCTTTAATAACAAGTATTTTATCGGAGCATTTATGCTGGGATGGTAGGCAACTCACAAGTTCACTATTTCACATAAATTTCGTGGATGTACAGAAAAAAAAGTAATGTAATGAGTAATGTAACTAATTACTTTTGAAATAAAGTAATCAGAACAGTAATTTGATTACTTTTCAAAGGAGTAATCAGTAATAAGTAATTTAATTACATTTTCAGAGTAACTTGCCCAACACTGGTCTTGAGAAGCCAAAAGCTGTGTTTGTAAGAAATGAGTCCATTATTAAGACGTTTCAAAGTCACTTCCAAAATATGAGTCCATTATTCATAATAACTTCTTTGGTCCCTAGCTGGCGGTCGGCGGGGGGGGGGGTCGTCCTCGAAGCCAATACGCTGCTGTGGGTGCTGCAGGGGTACCGATTTCACCAACGATTTTCTTCCAAGCCTGTCGATCCGTGGCTACAGTTTTCGCTTGTTCGAGGTTGAGACGACGTGGTTTGAGGTCGTGTTCGATCTGTTTGACCCATATCTTCTTCGGCGCGTCACGTCTAATCCTCCAGTGGTCAGGGCACTGCCGCCATAGCAGACGATGCGGCAATCGATGATCACTCATGCGGCCAACATGGCCGAACCATCGCAGTTGCCGTCTCTGAATTTGTTCGTCAATTGATGGTTGATTATGGCATCGGTGGCGTATCTCGTCGTTGCTAATGCGGTCGCGCAAGGAGACTTGGAGGATTTGTCGCAGGCATCGCATTTGAAATACCTCGAGCTTGTTGAGGTCCTGCTTGAGAATGACCCAGGCTTCAGATCCATAGAGGAGAATTGGGAGTATCATCGATCGATACAGGCGGATCTTCGTGGAAAGGGTGACGTTGGATTTCCTCCAGACGCACCATCGGAGGGAGGCGAAAGCAGCCGTCGCTTGTCCGATTCTTGAGTGAATGTCCGCCGTCGCTGCAATTTTCTTCTCTTGGATCAATGAGCCGAGGTACTTAAATTTTTGCACTTGTTCCAGCTGCACATCTTCAAGATATACAGTTGCTGGTGATCCATCGGTTGTCATGACCTTAGTCTTTTCGGCACTGATCTTGAGGCCATAGGGTCGAGTGTGGCGGCGATGTCATAGAGGATGTCCGTAGCTTCGGCATCATCCTGCGCAAAGATGCCGCTGTCGTCGGCGAACATGAGGTCAGTTACGAATTGGTCATCTGCGAATTGAACCCCGCGGCGACCATCGAATGCTCTGCGCATGATCGCGTCAATAACGATGTTAAAAAGCAGCGGGGACGCTACACCACCTTGCCTGACGCCAGTTTTGATCTCAAATTCATCGGAGAGGTCGCTCCGAATACGCACGAGACTTGTTGAGCCGTCGTACGCCGATTTAAGGAGACTGATGATCTTCGGAGGGACATGGTCTGCCTCTAGCGTTCTCCACAACGCCGTCCAGTCAATGCAATCGAAGGCGGGTTTTAAGTCGATAAAGGCAATCACTGTTCGCTGTCCACATCGGATATACCGCTCGACCAATTGCCGGAGGCCGAAGATCTGATCGCAACATCCACGCCCTGGTCGGAATCCAGCTTGTTCTTCTCGGCTCGTCTGTTCGCGATGCTTTAGGAGTCGCGACTGCAGGATTTTCATGAAGACTTTGCCGACGACTGAAAGAAGGCTGATTCCGTGATAGTTATTGCACTCGCGGCTGTCGCCTTTCTTGTGAATCGGGATGATGATGGCCTTCTTCCATCTTGTTGGGACTTTGTCGAGTCTCCAGATCGACTTGATGAGGTTGTGGAGTCGAGGGAGGAGGGTGTCGCCACCGGCCTTGATTCCTTCCACGGCAACCTGATCCAATCCAGGTGACTTCCCATTTTTCAGGGCGTACACAGCGAGCTTGACCTCTTCGAGGGTCGGTTCGGCATCGGACATCGGTGCGGGTGGTAGATCTATCACTGGCGGCGCTGCAGGCGGGCCTTGAGGCAGGTTGTGATTGTAGAGACCGTCGAAGAATTCCTTCCAACGTTGCAGGCGTTCGGCCGTCGAGCGAACAAAAGTGCCATCGGCTTTCTTGATGTTGTCATTTGTGGACTTGGACTTGCCACTAAGACCATGCAATGGTCTTAGTGGCAAGTCCAATAATAACACTCATCCAGTGAAAAAAATTCATCCTCTGATGTCTCTCACATCCACCCACAGACAACATGTGCTTTTCACTGGACTCAGTTTGATGTTAAAAGCATCTTAATGATGGATTTGTTTACAGTCAGCGATGAAGAGGGCAGGAGGAAGGTCAAAGGCAGTGACCTGGTCAGACCTTCACTCAGATGTGGAAGTGTCAAGGTCCTTTTTGAAATGATGAACAGTTTTTTCAGATCATAGCTGTCTTGTATTTTAGCATTACATGGTAATTTATGGACCAATCAGGAACCATGACTGGATCTGTCTATTTTGTCTGTTTATATGAATCAAGCCTCTATCAATGTCTGTCTGAATTAATGGCACATTAAAGTAAAGGTAAAGGAAAAGTAAAGTAAGTCATCATCACAATCTGTTGTCTGTTTCATGTGCTTTGTTTGGATCTTTTTCTGTCTGGAGAACAAACACCTGAATAACTGCAGTGAGTTCAGAGCGGTGCGGGACGTCTCAGTATCGTCTCTGAATGCAGATGATCAGACGCTGCTGGAGCAGATGATGGAGCAGGAGGATCATGTGAGGAACAGATTGAGAAAGAAGAACCAGAAGAGTCCTTGAAGACCACGACTCTCCTCACAGTGTGCTCAGTCTCACAGACACAAATACAGACATGAAATATATAGAAGAATAAGGACTGGATGGGGCATAAATATGGCAGGATATTCTGGACTGTTTTCAAAAGAAATTGCAAATTGTATTTTCATTTGTGTTTTCCAAATGTTAATTTTCACAATCAAATTGCAATCTTATTTTCATCAATTTGTAAGTTATTACTGCAGTGTTGTAGTTATGCTTTTTTTTTTACTTTATACCCTGTCATCAAAATCAACTGATTGTCCGTTTTGACAAAGTCTGTAAGAATTAGACACTAAAATAAAATGAATACAAGAATAACTCCAGCAAACAGTCTTTCAGTCATTCCTGATGTTTGGAGATGAAGAATCAGTCTGAAATCACTGCACAAAATCTCACTATGAAGATCTCAATGTCAGACACAACCATCACATGATCTGAAACATTAGATGAAAAACCTTTAGAAAACATCATTTCGATTGTTGAGTGTCTGTAAGATCAAATAACACAATCATAACAGACGTGATTTAGTGGGACACTGTAGGACACATGATGGGAGTGAGATCACTTAATAATCTCACACTATGTAAATATTGATTTTATATTATGTGAACACATATTTTGCAGTGACGACAGATGAAAAACATGTTATAAATGACTGTAGTCTTTATGAAATGTCGCTCTGTGATTCACTGCAGCACACGGGACAAAGACTCCAGTTTCAGGACTGTCCCACACTGAGATCAGCTGAGGTGTGATTCACTGTGAGAGAAATAATTACTGCATCAATTAACTACTATAATCTGACTACTGTAGTGTAAACTCTCACATCCCTTTACTTTACTATGGTATTTCTGTAAACATTACTATCTGACAACAGTAAATGCTCACAAGACTCATCTTACATTATATTCATAAGAATTATGGTGAGTGATTTCAGAAAAAGAAAGACCTTTATTGATTTGTGGCATTTGTTCTAAATATCCAAGAAAAATAATGTATTTGTGAGAAAATATGCTACAAGAGTGTAACTCTCATTGTATGAATTCACATGTTGATTATCAGATGTGCAAATTTTGTCCATGACGTCACATAGTTTGATTGTGGTGTGTGAAAGTGTTTTGAATCAGATTGACTGCAGTAAAACTAGAGTGAATGAGTTTGTTGATTTGTGATTGACAGAACAGGATTTGTGCTCCTGCAGTGAAGAGTTTGACAAGATGAAACTCTTGTGTTTGTGAGACAGAAATAAATCTACACGTTTGCAAATCTGAAAAGATTTTTCTCTGTGATTCAAATGTCCTGATCAAAATATGTGGATAAAATCACTACAAATACAAATAAACTTCACAAATATTTTTCGAATACATTTCAGATCAATTTATTTCATGAATGAACAGAGTTTGAGTCGTTTATAAGATGCATTTAAACCACAACACACATCAACCATCTTTACACATTTGTAATGAAAAGCGTTTATAAATCTGTTAAACACGAAAGTGTTTTTATTATTAACAAAATATTAATTTTACTTTGTGTTAATTTTATTACTTAAAGAAATCATTGTACTGTAAATAGAAGATCAGTATATAATAATAATAATAATAATAATAATAATAATAATAATAATAATAAATACTGACTTTATTTTACAGTGCAGCAGGATTATTGTAATAGTAACGGTTATAATTTAAATGATTAAATATACATAGTTAATATGTATATTTATTAATATGATGGTTTATTAATATGATGGTTATTATTAAATATTTCTTTATCTTACAGTCATAATAAAATGCAATTTATTATTATTATTATTATTATTATTATTACTATCATTAAAACCATATCTCCACATTTGTAATGAGAAGTGTTTATAAATCTGTTGAAAAAGTTTAATATTAATTTTAAAATATTAATTTTACTGTTTTAATTTTATCACTTAAACAAATCATTGTACTGTAAATAGTCAGTAGACAATAATAATAATAATAATAATAGTAATATTAACATTGATATTATTTTACAGTGCAACAGGATTATTGAAATAGTAACTGTTCTAATTTAATTAATAAAATAGAATATATATATATATATATATATAAAACTTTTTATTTTACAGTATGATAGGATTACTGCAATCATAACATTTCTTTATTGTTATAATAAAACAAAATAATTATTTTGGTTTTTATTATTGTTATATTATTACATACTGACATTTAATTTCACAGTGCAATATGATTATTGTAATAGTATTTAACAATAAAATAAAATTCATATTTTTAGGTATTATTGTCATTTAAATTATAACAAATATTATAAATATTGAAATATAGAAATATGTTATGATTGCAAGTCATAACAAAAATATCAACAATATAACAAATTAATTATAACTTTATTATTTAAATTACAACTATTTAAAAAAATCTATCAAAACTGTTATTGCAATAATATTTATTCAATTAAAAAAAATCTGTATTCATAACTAATTTTAATTTATTATAAGATGATAGCATAAAGTTAAAAATGCAATAATATTATTAAAATATAAAAACCTTAATATGCATTAATAATAATAACAATAATAATAATAGAATTAAAATACTGACTTTATTTTACAGCAATTGTACCATTTTAATTTAATTTAATTAAATAATAATACATTATTGTTGTTGTTGTTGTTAAATACTGTTTTTTAAGTGCAATATGATACTACAATAGTAAGTTTTTTATTGATTTGTTTATGGGTATATTTAAAATAAAATAAAAATAATATTTTGTTAATTATAACAACAAAATATAATTTAACTTTATTTTTAAATGATATTTAAACAATAAAAAGTTAAAATTATATTGTACGGTAAAGAAAACGTCAGTAAATAATAATAATAATAATAATAATAATAATAGTAATAATAATACCGACTTTATTTTACAGTGCAACAAGATTATTGTAATAGTAAATGTTATAATTTAAATAATTAAAATATATAATTAATATTTTTGTTATCATTAAACACTTCCTTTTTATTTTACAGTGTGATAGGATTACTGCAATCATAACATTTCTTTGTTGTTATAATAAAACAATTAAATTAAATTATATTATTATTATTATTAATATTATTGAGTATAATACTGACATTTTATTTAGTTATTTTGGGTATTATTACAATTTAAATTATAAAAAATATAAGATATGTAATAATTTAAATAATCATAACAAAAATGTCAGTTAAAAATATATTTATTAGATTTTCTTATTTAAATTACAAAAAATTAACATCAATAAAAAATCTTATTGCAGTATTGAATATTTTTAATAAGCCAGTATTATTAATAATATACAAAATATTAATTTTATTTCATTAATAAAAGATGAAATAAATTATGTTGTAATTGTACATCAATATCAATTATTATTACTATTATTATTATTAATTAATTAATTTATTTTCTTATATTAAGGAAAAATACAATTAAATGCTATTATAGGAAAATATTAAATATGATAGATGTTTTTTATTTATTATTATTATTGTTGTTAATTTTATTTTATTATCAAATGATAAATTATGTTGGATTTCCAATATATACATTAATATCAACTATTATTATTATAATTATTATTCATTGTAATTGTTATAATATTAAGCAAAAAACAACTAACTATATTTAGCATTATTATTATTATTATTATTATTATTATATTTTATTATTAAAAGATAACAAATTATTTTGTAATTGCAATATGTACATCAACATCAATTATTATCATTATTATTATTGTTATTATTATTATTGCAATTTATAGTAATACTATATAAAATATTATTTCCACTTTATTGTAAATATACCAATTACGCAAATAAATAAAAACTCTTAAATTACTGTTACATATTGCACTGTAAAATAAAATGTCAGTATTTAATAATAATATTTATTAATAATAATACTACTAATAATAATAATAATAAAAATAATAATAACAAAACATTTTTGTTTATTTATTTTAATCAATTTAACAAATGAGAAAAAAAATACAATTGCAATAAAATAAAAATATTCTGTAAAATAAAAAGGGAGTATTTAATAATGTAATAATATATATATATATATATATATATATATATATATATATATATATATATATATATATATAATATCTCAAATAGTATTGTAAAATTGTTTTTTCTTTAATATAAGAATTAGAACAAATCAACAACAACAATAATAATAATAAGAGCTTTGCTAAATACTATTTAAATGATAACAAATCCATAAAATTTGTAGTTGTGAGTAAAAAAATAAAAAATATGCATTTAAATTCTCATTATTATTATTATTATTATTATTATTATTATTATTATTATTATTATTAATGAATATTGAGTTTTTACTTTATATTACAATATTATTATTGCAATTACAACAGCTTTTTTTAATATCATCTTATATTAAATAATATTTTGGCTTTACTGAATAAGAAAGAAGATATCTATTAACTTTTCGTTAAAGAAAATATTGAAGTAGTATTATTGCATTAAGTTTTGTTTTTGTAATTTGAATAATCGAATTATAATTAATATTATTGATAATTTTGTTATGATTATTGCTTTTTTATTATTATTTTATTACTTTTTTATTATAATATTATAATTTACATTATACAAATTGAATTAATTTTATTTTATTATTAAAATGCTGACTTTTTATGATATATGATTATTGTAATATTAATTTTTTTTTACTTATTTAAAATTAATATTTATTATTGTTATTATTAATAAATGCATTGTTACATACATATACATACTATTTATTTAAGAGCACATGAGTATTATTATAATCATAACATTTTTATTGATTTGTTATAATTGCAATAATTGAATTTGAAATAATTAAAATTAATAAAAAGTGTTGATACAAATGTCAGTTGAAGTAATGTTTGCATTATATCTATAATATAATACTTGTTCATATTAATTCAATATACAAAAAGTAAATAAAAACAGTAAATAAAAAATATGATTTTTGTCTATAAATATACTGTGATTAAAACATGAAACTCAGAAAATATTTTAAAATGTATTCTGACAGCTTCATTCTTTTTTTTTTTAAATCTTATAATCATTTAAAACAGCTTTACTGTAGTTACAATAATATATTTTATTAAATGCTGTGATTAATGTCATATTTTATAATGTCAGAAACTCATTTCAGTCTTGTGAGGAATCGATT
The DNA here is from genome assembly GCA_036247105.1 of Cirrhinus mrigala. Taxonomy (NCBI): domain Eukaryota; kingdom Metazoa; phylum Chordata; class Actinopteri; order Cypriniformes; family Cyprinidae; genus Cirrhinus; species Cirrhinus mrigala. The sequence goes on along the minus strand of JAMKFB010000145.1, from coordinate 58,009 downwards.
ATATTCATGATACAAACATTAATTAAAATCTCAAGTTGATTTTTCATTGTTTTATTATTTCTGTACAAAAAATAGAGAAATTAATTACATGTTCTTCATCAATCATGATTGTGACATTTTTACATTTTGTAATAAAATGAATGATTGATGAGACACAACAATAAAATCACAAATACACACACTGATGTTTCTGTCTATATGGTGATTTCTGACACATTTATTCTGTTATTTGAGTGACAGAAGTTGAGCTGCAGTATTAATGTCATGAAGAGACTCAATAACATCTCACTGTTACTGATTCATCATCAGCTCAAAGCATTATGGGTAGAATCTCTCATCAGTCTATTCTGATTCATCAGCACAGTTTTACTGATCCAGACCAAACATAAAACCCAGGATAGAGCGTCTGAGTGAATGTGGTCTGTTCGGTGTGGATGAGACTCATTGTGTTTCTGGAGATGCTGCAGAAGGACAGAGTTCCTGCACTCACATCCACATACACTCCTATTCTATAGATATTATCAGACACTGCTACTCTACTGATGATGGGCTTCACAGGGAGAGCAGTCTGTATGTTATTGTGTCTGAATGAGTGTCTGTAGCGAGAGCAGATCAAACTCCAGGACTGATCATTAAATCCAAACAAACACTCAACACCCCGTCCATTCCTGCTAATGCTTTTATATGACACTGATATCTCCGCATAATCCCCACTCCACTCAATCTCCCAGTAACAGCGTCCACACACACTCTCTCTACACAACACCTGATCATACACATCAAATCTGTCTGGATGATCAGGATACAACTGACTCCCATATGTGTTTGTCACCTTTCTGTTCTCCTCAGACAGACTGAGTCGAGTGTTTGCTGTGTTTGGATCCAGTGTGAGAAAACAGGCATCTGAACACAAGAACAGACACATTTATAACACAACAACAATCACTACAGCTGTGTGTGTGTGTGTGTGTGTGTGTGTGTGTGTGTGTGTTTGTAGACGTACATTTCTTCAGTCCTGCTGTAATCCTGGATTCTCCTCCATGATCCACACTAGAAAACACACACACACACACATTCAGTCAGTCAAAAAAGTGTTGCTATGCAGTTGCCAATGTACTCAGGGTGGTTGCTAGTGTTGCGAATTTAGCTCAAAGGGAAATGTATATAAATAATTACAATTAATTATGATTAATTACAATTATTTATATCAGCTGCCAGTAGTAACTGTAGCAGAACTAATTTTCCATCAACTAATCTGTTCGTCCAGCGAACATTCAGTATAATTTTTATATCAACCCTAAGAAATGATATTTTCTTGGTCACAGGAAATAACTTTCTTAAAGTACTGTTGCATTAGAGCATGTAGCTCGAATCGGAATCGTAAAGGGACATTAATTTGCAAGGCAGAATCAGAATCAAAACTCATGTAATTTGTGCACAAGAGTTTATTAACAAAGGACTAACACATAACTAATCTAAACAAACAACATGAAATCATTCATTCATGGGGGAAGGGTCAGTGAGAAGCAGTTAGAGAGACCAGAGAATGTAGCTATGAAAAGAGTCAGTTAACCACCTGAGTGAAACCATCAGTGCTGTCTACTGCTTGTACTAAACCTCTGTTTTGTTTAGTTAAATGTACGATACTTGCATTGCCTTGGTCATTGAACAAGTGTCCGAATGCAGTCTCGGGTGAAAGTCTTGATGGTTTGAAGCAGTGGTGGTTTTGGAATCGCGATCACGTTCTTCCAGGTCCGAAGAGTGATGAACTCCAAAGATGTTCTGACTCGATGGTGACTGGGACTTTCTTCCCATGTGAGAATTGAAGAAGAACCAAGAGCTGAGAGGGGCCCAGCTGAAGTCCTGTGATCTTTGGAGAATGGAAAGACAAGGCCGCAAGGCCTGGCGCAGCTTAGAGTTCCGACGAGTTCTAGCTCATCCTCCTCATCCTCTTAGGTTCTGAAAGAACTCATGTGAGACAAGTGAAGAAAGCTAAAAACCGCGGAAGAGAGAAATGTCTGTTTGAGGACATTTCATGAGGATGACTTCCAGGGCTGAGTGAATGTGTCTGGCTCTTTGTGGTCGAGAGCCACAGCTCTAGATGTTGGGGCCTGTCGGGCCCGCCGGGCACGCCCTGTGCCAGCTCAGGCTCCCCGTGGGTTCCTCCACACGGGCAGCAATCGTGAAGAGTGCGAAAAGAGTGAAGAGAGGGAAGAGAGGTGAAGAGATAAATCGTTTGGTGCCTTTAAGCTCTCTGGAGGCTGTGCCTCCAGGAGGTCCACGAACCAATGGTAACTTTCTCCTTTGGAGGGAAAGTTTACGACTCTTTGTCTGTGAGCATGGTATTTTGCATATGTAATTTGATTGGGTGTTGATGCGAAAACTACTAAGGTTTCTTAAAACACTAACATGTTGCAAAGGTATCAACATCTAATTTACACCATCTTTTAGATCATCAAAATACGAATTCAAAGAAACCAAACATGACATAGGTGGGTAAACGACTAGTCATCTATCATAACACATGCATAAAACAGTAGAAAGACAAATACAACAGACAAAATTAAAATACAATGCAGTAATACTGTACACAATGACCTGGGCTATGTGTGATAGGAAGGTCAAAGAAAGGTTTGTCTGTGAATGAATAGGAAAGAGTCCATTTCTATAGGCATTGTGTCTTTCCTATAGGGAAATGTAGTGTGCTCTGCTTGCATTCCTTGAAGCAATAAAACCTCTTATCAGATAGTCGTCCTGGCAACTGAGCCCTTTTGGGGTGTTAGTTGCTTTGGGGGGGTTGTCTCCAGAGCTCCAGCATGTAGCTGGCCCTTTTGGGTTTAAATACTATTTGTTAAATGTAACAAATAACTGTATGTCTGATTGGTCCAGACGCTACACTAGGGAGTTGCTATGTAGTTGCCAAGGTACTTGGGTGGTTACTATGCAGTTGCCAATGTACTTAGGGTGATTGCTAGGGAGTTGCCATGTAGTTGCCAAGGTACTTGGGTGGTTGCTATGCAGTTGCTAAGACACTCAATGTGGTTTCTGGGGTGTTACTATGTAGTGTCTAGGATGTTCTGGGTGGTTTCTAGAGCGTTTCTATGTAGTTGCTAAGGTGCTTGCTAGGCTGTTGCTATATGGTTGCTAAGTTACTTGCTAGGCTGTTGCTATATGGTTGCTCAGTTACTTGCTGTGTGGTTGATAATACGTTCTGGGTAGTTGCTAGGGTGTTGCTATATGGTTGCTAGGGTAATTGGAGTGGTGGCTAGGCTGTTGCTATGTGGTTGCCAAGGTACACAAGGTGGTTGTTAGGGTACATGGTGTGGTTGCTAGTAGGGCTGTGTATCTGGATACGGGACTGCAGTGAATTTCAGCAGAATTGAGTGAAACAGCTGTTTATTACACACTGAATACTGTAGATCATTGATAACTACAGACAGAGCAGACAGTTGAGCTTATATATTTTCTACCCTAAAAAAATAAAAATGAGAAGTGTTGTAAACTAATGCACTTCACTGTAGTTCACACACACACACACACACACACGTTCAGACACAGAAACTTCAGCGCTGACATGCAAATTTTACCAATAAAATATTTTAACTGCTGAAGAGCTGCATGATCTTCCTCTGCAAGGAGTTTATAACATCACTGTTATTTGAATCAATTAAAGTCACAGCTGCACTAATAAGTGATAAACACAGCAAAAATCGAAGTAATTCATACATACACAGTCTCTCTCATAAATGAAAACACTTGATCAATGACACTTTCCTGAGAATAGATTACGAAGTGTTGATCACTAAACAAAAGTTTATGGTGTTTTCACCATATGCTACAAGCAGTGCCTTTATTTAAAGTGGAGAGAGAGAACATTCACATGGTTGCCAGGTTGACAAAAATAGGTAACACATTTAGCAGATATTTCAATATTACAGATGTGAATCTGTTTCAGTGATTACGTCTCTTTATATCAGGCAACCTCAGTTGTGTTCCTCTGTGTCCAGATTCAACTTTGTAGCAGCCTGTAATATACTTTATTAGCTGTTTTTCTGTTTTATGTATTCAAATTAAGTGCAGTCCACTGCTGATACAGAAACAGCTGCATCAATACCCTTATCAAGTAGTACATTGTCATATGTATTTAACACAGTCCTAGTTTCTAGGGTCTTGCTATGCTGTTGTAAAAAATAAACTAGATAAAAAAGTTTGTCAAGACAAACTTTAAGTTGGCTTGAGAAAGCCGGACCAGAAAGTTTTAAAAAGTTTGAAAATTGTAAAAAGTTTGAAAAGTTTGAAAAGTTTGAAAAGTTTGAAAAGTTTAAAAAGTTTGAAAAGTTTCAGAAGTTTAAGAAGTTTTAAAAAGTTTAAAGTTTGGATTCAGTCTGTCAGATAGATAGCTAGATAGATAGATAGGTAGATAGATAGATAACAAGTATGTTTCTAGCATGATTAGCAAGTTATTAGCATGTTTCTAGCATGATTAGCAAAGTTGCTAGCATGTTTCTGGCATGATTAGCAAGTTGCTAGCATGTTTCTAACATGATTAGCTAAGTTGCTAGCATGTTTCTGGCATGATTAGCAAGTTGCTAGCATGTTTCTAGCATGATTAGCAAGTTGCTAGCATGTTTCTAGCATGATTAGCAAGTTGCTAGCATGTTTCTAGCATGATTAGAAAAGTTGCTAGCATGTTTCTGGCATGATTAGCAAGTTGTTAGCGTGTTTCTGGCATGATTAGCAAGTTGTTAGCGTGTTTCTGGCATGATTAGCAAGTTGCTAGCATGATTAGCAAGTTGCTAGCATGTTTCTAGCATGATTAACAAGTTGTTAGCATGATTCTGGTTGCTAGCAATAGATAGATGAGTTTGAATGAGTTTAACATTCTGTTATTCAAATGTACATAACAGATTTTCAATAAAACACTCAAGTCTCCCAGTCATTGACTTTTACTAAAATTGTGTAATTTAAAATCCCCTGGTGTTAAAAAGTGTTTAGATAGTACCAGATTGAAAAACTGAGCATTTATACCTAAAAGCACCATCGCGGGTCAAATTTACCCACTATATAATGCCTATATTTTCGCGCTGTCATAATCTTGCCGGTTATGTTTTTACATTGTACATTGCTAGGCAGCACCTTTTACTCACTAAATTAGTGGTTATCAGTTTCATAAATAAAGTCAATATGAGTAAAAGGAGGCAGTTGATTTTTGACGAAGAGGTATTAGAAGCACTAAATACCATGATTATTGGAGAGTCTGTTATGCGTCCTGGGTCGGATCAGCATCTGACGGCTCATCTGACAGCGATCTCATATTTAGATGTTTTAGTTTAATGTTACACATATTGTTAAAACTTTGGATTATTTATTTAATTTTTGTTTTGCAATTTCTATTGTTTATTATTCGCTACTGTGTTGCTATTTATTCTAGTCTGTCCGTTTCCTGAAAAAAAAAAAAACGATCTATGTAAGGAATACAACCTTTTTTTTTCTTTCTTTTTTTTTTTTTTTTTTGTTTTGATTACCCTAAGTTTATTTGTGTTGTTCTCTTTTTGAAATTATAAATGATATAAGTAAACAAATTGATCATTCATTAGGTGAAGCTGTGCACTTGAATCTGACATCGCATCATCCTATGCAGTGTGTGCGAGTTATTATTACACATTGTCGTCTATGGGCTATTTTCGTAATTTAAATAACATGAATTGTCTTAATTTATTGAATAATGACACGAATTCTAATATTACACCACACAATTATGTAGTTACTTCCTTTTAATTCCCTTTGTCGGCGCAGTCTTGTTTATGTTAAATTGACTATTATGAACACGGACTGTAGCCTGCATAAACATCTATAAACAAAACAACAGGGCAAAAATATACTATGACTAGACAATAATTTTTTTATGACACTAGACACTTCTTTATCAAGACAGAGGCATAATACAGTGAAATAAAATCTTCTTTAGCCATATCAAAACACTTGTTTGCGTGTGGGTAAAATTTACCCGCATGGCGGTTTTAGGTATACAGCGACCTCTGGCGGTTCTAGTGTTAAACTTATTAAGTTGGCTTGAAAAAGCCAACTTACTGATATTGTATTTAAACTTCTTCTTCTTCTTCTGAGACCCTTTTTTAAAACGTATCTCCTCCTAGAGCTTTTAAGCTACAGCCACCAAACTCGGCCCAGACCTGCAGACTGGTCTGACTCGGGTTGCTATATCTTTTCTAACTGATCCGGCTTACGGTTTTCGTCAACCAGACTGTCAAAACCACCAAAAAATCCCATAGACTTACAGTGACGGAATGTTCAAATAAGCCAACACTCTTCAAATTCCAACTGACAAAATTCAAATCTAAACTGCAAGAATTCTTTGAGACTAAATTAAGCTTCACTTCTATGTACTATTACTAATCCATTTAGACTCATTCTAATCTATTTAAATCATGTTAGCAGTATGTTAATCATGCTAATTATGCTAGAAACATGCTAGTAACATGTTAATCGTGTTAGTAACTTGGTAATCATGCTAGAATCATGCTAGTAACATGGTAATCATGCTAGAAACATGATAACATGCTAATCATGCTAGCAACTTGCTAATCATGTTAGAATCATGCTAGTAACATGCTAATCATGTTAGAAACATGCTAGTAACGTGTTAAACTTGCTAATCATGGTAAATACATGATAGTAACACCATAGCAATCACCCTGAGTACCCTAGCAACCGCCAGCAACACCTTAGCAACCACCCTGGGTACCCTAGCAACTGCCTAGCCACACCTTAGCAACCACCCCCGGGTACCCTAGCAACACCCTAGCAACCGCCTAGCAACAACTTAGCAACCACCCCGGGTACCCTAGCAACACCTTAGTAACCATCCCAGGAAGCATAGCAACCGCATAGCAACACCCTAGCAACCACCCTGAGTACCTTAGCAACCGCCTAACAACACCTTAGCAACCACCCCAGGTAGCATAGCAACAGCCTAGCAACTTAAATAGCAACCACCCTGAGTACTCCAGCAACCGCTTAGCAACACCTTAGCAACCAGCCTGAGTACCCTAGCAACCGCCTAGCAACACCCTAGCAACCACCCTGAGTACCCTAGAAACTGCCTAGCAACACCTTAGCAACCACCCCGGGTACCCTAGCAACCACATAGTAACATTCTAGCAATCACCCTGAGTACCCTAGCAACTGCCTAGCAATACCTTAGCAACACCTTATCAACCGCCCTAGCAACCACCCTGGATACCCTAGCAACCACACAGCAATACCATATCTATCTGTTTTTCTAATAGACTGTATTGCCTTCAAAACATTCAGACTTTGATCTTTCAAACTGTTTTAAACCAAAAACAGTCAAACTTAACATAAAACTTTTAAAACTTTCTGGCTAGGCTTTTTCAAGCCAACTTAAAGTTTGTCTACGAACTTTACTATCTAGTTATAATTATTATTCTTCTGAGACTAAAATATCAACTGTAACTCGTCCTAGAGCTTCAACTCTACAAACTCCAAACTCAGCCCAGATCTTCAAACTGATCTGAAGTTAGTTGCTATATCTTTTCTAACTGATCGGACTTACGGTTTTCCTAAAAATGACGATTAAATTTGGGAAAATCCCATAGACTTACATTGACGGAATGTTCAAATGAGCCAACACTTTTCAAATTTCAACTGTCAAAACTCCCAGAATCCTTTGAGACTCAGTAAAACTTCCCTTCTATGTACTGTATTTCTAATCCATTTAACACTAGAACCGCCAGAGGTCGCTGTATACCTAAAACCGCCATGCGGGTAAATTTTACCCACGCGCAAACAAGTGTTTTGATTTGGCTAAAGAAGATTTTATTTCATTGTATTATGCCACTGTCTTGATAAAGAAGTGTCTAGTGTCATAAAAAAATGATTGCCTAGTCATCAACTTATATTTTTGCCCTGTTGTTTTGTTTATAGATTTTTATGCAGGCTACAGTCCGTTTTCATAACAGTCAATTTAACATAAACAAGACTGCGCTGACAAAGGGAATTAAAGGAAGTACCTACATAATTGTGTGGTGTAATATTATAATTCGTTGTCATTATTCAATAAATTAAGACAATTCATGTTATTTAAATTACAAACATAGCCCATAGACAACAATGTGTAATAATAACTCGCGCACACTGCATAGGATGATGCGATGTCAAATTCAAGTGCACAGCTTCACCTAATGAATGATCAATTTGTTTACTTATATCATTTATAATTTGAATAAGAGAACAACACAAATAAACTTAGGGTAATCAAAAAAAAAAAAAAAAATGTACTGATGTAAAAAAATGTATTCATTACATAGCTCGTTTTTTTTTTTTTTTTTTTCAGGAAACGGACAGACTAGAATAAATAGCAACACAGTAGCGAACAATAAACAATAGACATTGCAAAACAAAAATTAAATAAATAATCCAGAGTTTTAACAATATGTGTAACGTTAGGCTAAAACATCTAAATATGAGATCGCTGTCAGATGAGCCGTCAGATGCTGATCCGACCCAGGACGCATAACAGACTCTCCAATAATCATAGTATTTAGTGCTCCTTTTACTCATATTGACTTTATTTATGAAACTGATAACCACTAATTTAGTGAGTAAAAGGTGCTGCCTAGCAATGTACAATATAAAAACATAACCGGCAAGATTATGACAGTGCGAAAATACACGCATTATATAGTGGGTAAATTTGACCCGCGATGGCGCTTTTAGGTATAAATGCTCAGTTTTTCGATCTGGTACTATCTAAACACTTTTTAACACCAGGGGATTTTAAATTACACAATTTTAGTAAAAGTCAATGACTGGGAGAGTTGAGTGTTTGAGTGTTTTTTCAAGCCAACTTAATAATAATAATAACTGGAAGTTTAAATAGCATATCAGTAAGTTGGCTTTCTCAAGCCAACTTAATAATAATAATAATAATAATAATAACTGGAAATTTAAATAGCATATCAGTAAGTTGGCTTTCTCAAGCCAACTTAATAATAAGTTTAAGTAGCATATCAGTAAGTTGGCTGATAGTAAGATAGTAAGCATATCAGTAAGCATTCCAGTAAATTGCCAGAAACATGCTGTTCACACATGATCTCTTAATGGCAATTTACCAGTATGTATGTGTGAAAAGGGCTAATAACAGGTAAATAAATTTGCTGATGGTCAAACACTGTGAAAATTTTTTTGTTCATAATCTTTTTTAGAGACAATGAAAAGGAGGGAACTGCCTTTAACAAGCTCTGGAGTCAGGCGGAGGGTTTGAGTTTCACTTGAAAAACAACTGCATGACATTGCAGAAGACTTACAGCCAGAGCCAACTATGACAATGACTCAAGACTCTCTCAGACAGATGAGCATTTAGAATCTGTTTGCACAGATGATGTTGGAGGATTGACTGAAACACAAAATGTTTCAGAGCCTGACTCTGAATCTGAATCAGAGGTTGCAGATGAGCCAGTCAGCCTGATTGAAAGTATGGCCAACTGGTCTATACAGTTTGGTGTTTCTTTAGTTGCCCTCACAGCCCTCCTTAGTTTGTTGAGAGTGTACCACCCAGAACTCCCAAAGGATGCTTGAACCATCCTTAAAACAAAAACTGAATATAAAGTCCAACAAAAATGTGGTGGCATGTATCATTATAGAGGTATCCTGACAGCTATCGGTAAGCTAATTGAAAAGGTTGCAGATGGCTTTACCTTCGAATTGCAGATAAATATTGCTGATATATGAGTACAAATTTACAGTTATGGCCCATTTTAGGACTTTTGGTAAATGTCCCAATGAAAGAACCAGTTTTTATCGGTCTCTTTTGTGGTACAAAAAATCCCAATGCCCCTGATGAATTCTTGAGAGACTTTACCCACGAGTTAAAGCAGCAGCAGGAAGGAGTCTTTGAAGGAGTATTTGAACAACAGAATGACAAACCCCCAGAATGACTTTGTGTTACGGACTGATTTATCATTTGCAAAGAGCTGACAAGGACCATCATCATGATGGACCACATGGGTTTTCTGGTCTAGATGTGGGCATGGTTACCAAATTCCCTCTAGATTACATGCACCTTGCATGTTTAGGTGTCATGCGCAAGTTGCTACAGTTTTGGCTAAGAGGTCCTTTGAAATTCCGCTTGTCCTCTGGTTGTGTTGACCGTATTTCTCAAAGTCTGTCTCAGATGCGTGCATACATACCAGTTGACTTTGCAAGAAAGCCAAGATCTTTGAGAGAACTGGACCGTTGGAAAGCTACCGAACTTAGACAGTTTCTGTTGTATTTCTGTTGTATATGCTCTGGCATCGTACTTAGATTGTGCTTTGTATAATAACTTTGTTATTTTATACAGGTATGTGCTTTCTTGTCAGTCCTCAGCTGTGTTATTTGTTTAACAGTTACGCAAACACGCTGCTAACAACATTTGTAAAGCATGTTGGGGAGCTTTATGGAAGAGATGCCCTAGTGTATAATGTGCATGCCTTGGTCCACCTGTCAGCTGATGCCAAACTGCATGGTTTTTTAGACTCCATCTCAGCGTTTCCATATGAAAATTACCTCCGTACACTGAAGAAGTTTGTGAGAAAGCCAGAATTTCCCCTTGCGCAGATAATAAGAAGGTTATCAGAGGTTGAAAAAATCAGTACCGTTGAGTTGCCTTATAAAGCTTTAAGAATGCAACATTATGTTGGATCTGTTCCTGATGGTCTTCAAGCAACAGCACAGTAGAGGGAGCTGCAGACTGAACATTGGTCAGTGAAAGTTTCCACAGGGGACATGTTTTTGCTATAGGCAGAGACATTTGTGTTATCCATAACATTGTTCAGTCTGTGGAGGGAATATATGTAGTGTTTCGAGTTTTTACAGACATGGTCAGTTTCTTCAATTATCCAGTGAACTCGGATTTTCTCCGAGTATTTATTGTGTCTGAGCCTACAGGGCCATTAAGGGTAGCCAAAGCATCACAGATCTCTCACAAGAGTGTGCTCTTTCCTCACAAAGATAAATTTGTTGTCATGCCCTTCTTATATACCCACAGTTCTTTTAGTTCCGGGATATAGGTGGGGGGTTGTGTAAGGTGAGGGTCTAGGAGGGTTTAGTAGTGAGAGACAAAACAAAAAAGACTGACTTGACAAAAGAACTGCTGAAGAGCTGCTTTACTACACAAAGGTTTCTGGATACTGGATTTTGACCATGTGAGTATCCCCAATGAATAGTAATAAACTACTTGCTGAAGCCTATTTGAGACAACTTGTTCCATTAAAGGGATAGTTCACTCAAAAAAGAAAAAAAAATCTCATATTTACGTACCCTTAAGTAGTTTCAAACCTGTTTGAGTTTCTTTCTTTTGTTGAACACTTCTCAATTCCAGTCCTAACATACTACTGCTCTGCATATTTTGCATGTCTCTCTTACGATTAGGATCATTTAATGCCCTTTGAAAGGAAGATGTACCCTCCCTTCGAACTGGAATCATGATGCAATATCCTGTGATGTCCACTTTGCAGGGCACTTACAGTCAAATAGAACAAGCATCGGAAGTGATAAGACTAAGAGACACAAAATGTGCAGAGTGGTGGTACACGAGGTCTGGAGTTGAGAACCACTGCATTAGAAATGGTTACCATCAACTGTTTGCATTTACATTTAGATTTAATAATTTAGTAGATGCTTTTATCCAAAGCGATTAGCAAATGATAGAAGCACAATAGAACAATAGAAGCAATCAAATCAATAAGAGGGCAACAATATAAAAGTGCAGTAGCAAGTCTCAGTCTAGTACAATACACATACAGTCATGTGAAAAAGTTTGGACACTCTATTGAATTCCATGGTTTTCCGTATCAGGACATCATTAAAAAAAAACTGGTCCTTGGCTGATCTTAAAATTTTGAAAATAAAACCTCAGATGAACAAAAACACATGGGAAATTGCACTGTGTCATTATTTACAAAAATAAAGCCAAAATGGAAAAGCCATGTGTGACAAAGTTAGGAAACCCTTACTGTTAACATTGGAATTAAGAGGGTAAATAACAGTCAAGCACTGCTAATCAAATACCTTTGATAAACTGATCACCAGCAAGTCTGAGTGCCTCTATAAAAGCATAAGCTTTGGCAGTTTGCTGGTCTGGAGCCTTCAGGTGTGTGTTAACACAATGCCAAGGAGGTAAGACATCAGCAATCATCTTAGAGAAGCAATTGTTGCTGCCATCAATCTGAGAAGAGTAATACGGCCATTTCCAAACAATCTGACCTTTAGGGTGTTTTCACACTTGGGTCCTCTTTAAAAGAACCGAACCCAGACCCCTTTAAGTGGACCAAGAGGTGGACCAAGTGAAAAAGGACCCAGTTTTCTTTATGTTCACACTGTCGCTGTGCCTGAAAGAGGACTCAGATCCTTTTTTGGTCCACTTAAGCAGTAATGGTGTCTCAGACCTCAGACTGTTGCTTTTTGGATCTAGTCCAGTTCAGTGTTTGATGGCTGACATTATGGCCTCAAAAATTGGAATATTTTTATCTTTTGCACAAAAATATAAGTTTTGTACACCTTTAATATATTTTTTTGAATATTTATTTTGAATTTTTTTCCATTGTTTTTGTAATCATGTTTATTTCATAGCACACAGGGTTTCTGCAGGATCATTAAGCACAAATTCAAGCCTTTTTAAGACCTGCACAGATAAAATTATTGCCATATGAGTTGGGTAGGGTGATGTCTACAGTAGCATATTAACTGTAAAATGACTGTAAAAGGCATGATTTACAGTTCATATAGGCCTACAGGTTTTCAAAAAAAAAAAAAAAAAAAGATAAACTTAACATTTTGGCCTTTAAACTATTTTTAAGAAAAGAGTCAAAAGTATCAATTATTATATTTATGGTTTAGTGGTTTATTGGCTGGTTTAATATCAATTATAATATTAAACTAGAAGAAGGGCTGATTAAAAACGCTAATTCATTCTCTGCCAGTAGGTGGCACTTTTTTCACAAATATAATGGTTTCCCTGGTAAACGGCAGTACACAAAGCAGCACAGCACCTCACTTTGAAACGTGCAGCACTCATATTTATCCAATAAAATCATACCCTTTTTAATTTTAATAATCACATTACGCTATATGGCAATACTTGTCTTTTCTTCCCCATTGTATTTTTATGGCCTTAAATTTGATACAATTAAATTTAAGACTTTTTAAGGACCCGCGGGAAAAGCACTGATGACATTGAAAAAAATATATAAATAAATTGGACAAATAAAAGAAAATACAGCAAACTGATGTAAATTGTTCAGGTAAATTATAGGTAGACCTATCCTTAAAAGCAGCATTTAAGTAAGAAATTGAATAATGAAATGAAAAAAATAAAATGCTCATTATTAATCGTAATTCTCATATTAGGCTGCTGTACTAGAGCTACAGTAATGCACACATCAGTATATTGATACACACGCAATTACTTTGTCAGATGTTTACGTTCGATTGAACAAAACCAACTGTGTATATGTAAACCATGGGTGTTTTGACACAATAGATGCTAAAGAGAGTGTAGTTTAGTTCCCCCTGGAACGTGCATGCTCGTAAAAACGTATATCAAAAAGTTTCAAGTGGCAAGGCGCACAGTTTGAAAGTGGTTGAAATGAAAATAAACACGTGTACATTGTGAGCGAATAATTTGTAGCGATCTGCCAGGGGAAGCAGTCATTATGAACGGCTGATTTGTACGGAAACATCTGATGACCAAACTACATCGGAATTCGCGAATGGAAAAATCAAGTGAGCCCGGGTCGATTTGTGTTCACAATGCACGTTTTTAGCGAACCGTACCTTTAGCCGAAAGCGAACCGTACTCAAACTCCTCCCGAGATGGTCTCGGTTCGGTTCGCTTCTGAGGGGTCTGAGATCATTTGGAGTGTTCACATATGGGCCAAAATCATGCGAACCGTCCTCAGACCCCCTGAAAAGGACCAAGTGTAAAAACGCCCTTATTCACAAGTGGGAGACATTTAAAACAGACACCTCTCCTTCCAGGAGTGGACGTCCCAGAACATTCACCCCAAGATCAGACCGTGTAAAGCTCAGAGAAAAGGCAGACAACCCAAGAACTACACCTCAGACTCTACAGGCCTCAGTTAACATGTTAAATGATAAAGTTCATGACAATACCATTAGAAAAATATGGGACAAAAATGGCATGTTTGGAAGGCTTGGCAGAAGAAAGCCTCTTCTATCTAAAAAAAACATTGCAGCACAGCAAAGTCTGCAAAGTTGCATCTGAACAAAACACAAGTCTTCTAGAATAATGTCCTTTGAACAGACGAGAGCGAAGTGGAGATGTTTGGCCATAATGCACAGCGCCAAGTTTGGTGAAAACCTAAAGAGCATATCAGCACAAACACCTCATACCAAAAGACAAGCATGCTGGAGGAGGAAACGCAGCAGCTAGACTTTTGACAAGCACTAGGAAGAGAGAGCTCATTACTCCTGTTCTCACTTCCTTGCATTGGCTACCAGTTAAATACAGAGTTGATTTTAAGGTCTTGCTGCTCGTTTATAAAGCTCTGCATGGGCAAGCACCTCAGTATATTGTTGATCTCCTCAAACCACATTCTGTGTCAAGATCTCACCGCTCTTGTAACAAATTGCTTTCTTCTGTTCCCCGGTCCCGTTTAAAGACAAAGCTTTTGCAAACGCAGCACCTAAGCAGTGGATGCACTTCCAGTTGCTGTGAGATCCTCTCCCACATTGGACACTTTTAAATCTAGATTGAGGACTCATTTATTCTCTTTAGCCTATGGTGTGGCCTGAGATTATTAGAGGTATATTGTTTTTTATGGTTTATCTTGCATGCTTGTATTTCTATTTTAGGAGTTTTATTTATTTGTTAGTACTTTTTATATTGTTATTTATGTTTTATATATTGTACAGCACTTTGGTACAACGCTTGTAGTTTTAAAATGTGTTTTATAAATAAACGTGAACTTGAACTTTAAGAACAGGTCTGTATCAATGATACCAATACTACTGATGTCCCTAGAAAATTGTTTTTTTTCCCCCTAATATTTAACCATTAACTATAGCCATTCAGCATTATGTACGGAAAGCACACACTCTGTTTCTCACACTCTCTCTCCTTTACAGATGTACATGGAAACATACACTTTATCAGTATAGTTTAGCAACTTAAAAGCTGCATGATATATATTACAAGCGAGGTGACAATGGAGCTGTACAGCAATTAATTTTCTCTCTCTAATAACTTTCATAAGTCTGCTATCAACAGCTCAAGCCTCCGTTATTCTAAAATGAGGTTTCTGAATTAACAACAGAGGCACTGAATGAGATGCATAAGAAGTTAATTCTACTCACAACAGTGTTTTCAGTACAAAAAAATGTACGAAAGCCTTGAAATAAATCACCTGATCTATGTCTTGAGGTGTGCTGTAGTATAAGATGAATAATTAATATAACTCCGGGTGATGCAGCCATGAAGCAGGTGTGCATTATTTTTCTAATAATTTAATTATTCAGTCAAATATTCCTTAAATAATTGAGAGCTTTCAATTTTAACATTTATTAGACTTTAAAAAATAACAACTTCTAATTTAAATGAACTTAAAACAATCTTCACCTAAACTCATTATAATAAATGTCAAATTTGGCCCTTCAGCAAGTAGGAGATATACAGAAATTGAATAAAGTTATTAAAAAACGAAATTCTATAATTAAACATAGATTAACCCTTAGAGCTGTAAAAGTAATTGATTTTATTTTTTGTAGTTTTTCTTTGACTTATAGACATCACAGCAGCTGGGTTTTAGATTATTTTGGCTGCTATTTCTTTAAGATCTGCTGCTGAACATGACTTAACTGATGATTATAACTACTGCTACATGCTCGTAGTTTCGTGCTTTGATATGAAATGACACCGCCACCACATTTGTGCATGCAATTGAAGAGTACGCACTACCAGCACAGTATAACAGCTGACAGAACAGGAAAATTCATTTTTACTGACATATGACCTGACAACATCTCATCTGACTGCAGTTCACTGTTGTTCTACTGAAGTTTCTCACCACCTGTACCATTTCCATGCTTGTTTGACTAGTGCCTGGTGCTGAGGTGAAGTTGGAGAGTGCAACTGAAAAGTCTCATTGTAAAGATGAAACGTTTCTGAAAACCAGAGTTACCCTCAGAAACACATTCATATGAACCCCCACACCAATATTTAGATTTTTCTTCTTATATTTCGAGAATCATGAACAATGAATTTGCTGTGCCCGTACGGTATTTCTTGTTATTGCGTCTATTCTGTCCTCTCTGCGACCGTTCTGGCCACATACATACTGCAGCTAAGTTCGGTTGTCAGTTCAACTTTTACTCCTTAATAGCATTCTGTACACACATAATTAAGTTAAATACGGGAGTGACAACCACATTTGACAACTGCATTACCTTCCAAAAAATACAGGTAACATTAGTGACTGACAATGCCTTTACAGAAATGCTATGCAGTGAAAAGCCCTGCATTTCAGCCAGGGCCCGACGGGCCTTAACTTTTTTACGACCCTAGAGCTGGGTTTTGGGACAGTTTTCTAGCCATAGCTCAGACACGGCTTGGCATTGGGCCTGTTTTAGGTTCCTCCTTATTTTTATATTTAGGCATCCATTAATAAAAAAAATTGCCACACTGGTGAAAACAACACGAGACTTCACTTTTGCTTTCGAGACTCAGACGGCGTTTAGTGTCTCAGCCAGCAGCAATGCCTTCAGCGCAGCTGTAAGTGATCCGTGTTAAAGAACGAGACAACAGAAAGCTTGATTTTATAAAATCACTGTTTTAATGTTTTGTTAATATTCTGACTGCACACAAATAAAAGTAGACCCTTTACAGTACCGAATGATGTATTACTCTTACCTTTGTGAGAAAAATTTAAAAGTGCAAATTGTTTCCACTGACAAAAAAAAAAAAATAATAATAAAAATCAAGTGTTTGCACTGGCTCCATGTCAAAGAGAACTTCATATACTTGAACTGATTTTACAGTCGTGATGATATGAGAAGGCAAATGTATCAAACAGAACAGTCTTCCGCTGGCCGTTGTTCCTTACTTTTAAAACAAAAACGAATATTTAACGAACAAAACATTAGAAAAAGTTTTCTAAATTAACTTAATAAAAAAAATGAAACAAAACATTATCACTTTCCCATTACATACAAAACAAAATAGCTGAAATAGTAGTATAAGCTGTTTTGGTAGAAGGGGGGAAAAACCTCGGGTCGGAGTCTGGCTTTAATGCATGTGTGCGAAACCGAACTAAACAACTAGTTGTTAATGAGGTTTTTAATGTGCATAGATGTGTCTCTCTTCTGTAGTATGTGTGGTGAATCCATGGGTGTATCATGGGGAAAGCAGTACCAGAGCAACAGGAGCCTTGACTCGCTCGTGTTGCCAGATCTTGGTAGAAACCATAAAAAATAAAGTAAATCCAAATGCTTTATGCTAAAAATAATACCAACATATAGTGACTCGTGTATGCTTAGTTTGATCGCTCCATAAACCTGATCGCTTTTCCATCCAAGCTTAAACAACAAGCCCAAAAAGCTCTTGTAATGAGTGATAATGACAACACAGACAGCACGCACTCTGTGAAGCAGGATGAACAAACATAATCAAAACACAATGCCTCTGTGCACAATAATCGCGGTTGTCTGAATTTACCGCAGTTAGATGAAATAACTGCGATCGGACAGTTATTTAACACTCACGACAGGCGTAGTTGTGAGTGGGGTGTATATATAATACATAAATATCTATATATATCTATATGTATATCTATATATTATTATATATACAGTTATTTCCGTCTTATTTCTATCTTCTGTCTCGAATAATTGTAAGTAATCCATTGAGATTTTTGTTTGCACAAGGGGTCTGATAACAGCCAGTGCTCTACACAGAGATCTGATCATCATTCAGTCAGACTGGAATGATATGAAGAAACAGAGAATGTACACTTAGTTTTGCAGGTAGGCTTCTTGAAGCACCTTGGAGACGTTATCACAGTTCATCTGGATTGTCTCAGTTTTTTGTTTCTTCATGTCATTCCAGATGATGGTGAGATCAGATCTCTGTGTGGAGACTGGCTGTTGTCAGACTCCTTGTGCAAGCAAAAATTTCAATGGATTATTACAATTAATGGCAAAATGAATGTTTGGAAATGTAAACTGATATTTTATACTGAAACACTACAGCAAAAGATATAAATAACACATTAAACCATTTTTTTTTAGCTGGTGAAAATACTAGTAGCCTAAGACTTCCACACAGTATATAAATGTGTGTGTGTGTGTGTGTGTGTGTGTGTGTTCCGGCATTTGTGGTTTATGAGGACACAAATGTGTATAATGACATGGGTACTACAACGTAAACATGGTTTATGAGAACACTTCCTGTGTCCCTGTAAAACAAAAGGCTTAAAAAACATACTAAACAGTGTTTTATGAAATTCAAAAACTGTGCACAGTCTCCTGCGAGGGCTAGGTTTAGGTGTAGGGTAGGTGTAGGGCGACAGAAAATACAGTTTGTACAGTATAAAAACCATTACGCCTACGGAGAGTCCCCGTAAACCACAAATGCAAGAATGTGTGTGTGTGTGTGTGTGTACGTAAAATCTTCAAATATGAGTATATGTGTACAGTATATATATATAGCACATAGTCACTGAGGAGTTGAAATAGAAAAGTCTAAAATCTTCCTGCTAGACATACTTGAGTTTGTCCAGTGAGCAGGTTGAATCCAACAGTTTTTCAGTGAGTAGTTTGACTCCTGAATCTCCTGGGTGATTGTAGCTCAGATCCAGCTCTCTCAGGTGTGAGGGGTTTGAACTCAGAGCTGAAAACACATAACGACAGCCTTTCTCTGTCACCATACAGCCAGACAATCTGAAACACAGCAATAGTCCATGTGACAATCAGACAAATCTCTATCACACATTTTAGTCATAAATTATTCATATATGGTTGTGTTATAAACGAATGTATATGGAAGAAAATATGAAATGTCATGTACACATTATAAATTATATGATGGAAATGCTGTCCAATGGAGTTGTGTCACCAGTGTTACTGGAAAAACATCACTTAAAAACAGTTTAATATAACTTTCTTTTTTCATCTATTTGATGTCATTTTCTACATTTTTTAATTTGTATTAATCATGTTAAAAAACAGCGGTGAATCAGAGGTAAAAAATTATATAAATACTGTTCAGTTTCTCGCAGAAACTGATCGTTTCATATCTTAGGACATCAGTGTATCGTCGCAGGGTTTAATTTGGTTTTGTTTGTGTATGTTTTTTTTTTACTCTCAAAGATTTGGTAGCCATTGACTGGCATTATATGACTGACAGACTGCAACAGTTTGAGTTAAAAAATCTTCGTTTGTGTTCTACTGAAGAAACAAAGTGACCTACATCTTAGATGTCCTGGGGGTAAGCAGATAAACATCAAATTTTCATGTTTGGGTGAACTATCCCTTTAAAGGCTGACTTATTCCAAAATAACTCTGTTTTTGACAAGAAAATGCAACAAATGCATATTATTTACATGTAGCATGTCAGGTCTATATGGTATGTAAGACACTCTTGCTCATATCTAAGAAAAACACAGAGCACTCTCAGCTTAGTGATGGTGAGGTTGGTGCCTTAACACTAGAGTTTAAGGTAAATTTGTAATTTCTGTAAACTGATTTGCAGGGCTATACAGTGCAACCATTTCAGTCACATTTGTGACTAAAAACTACTGCAAAAACTACTGCATGTAGTTAGTAGCAAGCAACTACTAGGTACCATGTAAAAATATTTAGGAGCACCAGTGCGACTGACTCGATCAGTATATTTGTGTTTGCACTCGGGGAGCTTTAAAGGTTTCTACTTTCAGCACTTTTTTGCAGTGTTAGGTAATGTATCACAGACATTATGACGAATTATAGACGAATTATCTGTGACGTCAGACCGCACATACAGATACTTACTTTATTTTTTAAAATTGCTGTATACTACTGTATTGCTGTAACGGCCTCATTGGCAGCGTTCTATTGAGGGTCATTCAATTTTCCTTATTTATTATATTTAGCTTGACACGATTTGCCTTGAAATGTCTAACAGTGTGGCCTTAACACTGTTGCCTGATTTTGCTCTATTTCGTTAACGAAAATAGTTTCAAACAAAGTCACAGCTAAGCCGCCACACATCTCCAAGCAAACACTGTTGTTTTGTTTATAAATGAACGTGCGTTTTAAACAAATCTAGTGAGTCAATGATTCAGTTACCCATTCATTAAGACATTCATCCTTTCCTGAATGAATCAGCTTTTTAAAGGAATCAACTGAATGAATGATTCAATTATAAAATCAGTGACTTGACGCCACCTGCAGGCAGTTTTAATTTCATTTTTAAAGTACCATCATTTAATATTTATAGAAACAATATTTGTCACCTCTGAGCCACATCATGTCACCTCTGAGCCTCATTAAATGTCTGTAAACACACCTACATGCCACTTCTATGTTCTTCTTTGCCACCTCTGTAGTGCAAATTAATTTTGTTAATACTGATTTCATGTGATTGGTAACTTATTCGAATTAGAAATTAATTTGAAATTTTGATCAAGCTTATAACACTATGAATTTGACATAAAACAACACTTTTAATGAAGTTAGAAAAAAATGGCATTACAAAGATATAAAAAAAGCCCCTGTAAATCACTTTGAGTGAAGGGGTCATCTCACAATACTGATCAGAAGGTTCTCCTGAATATTACAAGTGCTACTAAAAAGAAAAGTAAGTGTAGAGCCCTGATTTGATGTTAACATGTTATCGTTCCACTGTATCGCCCGATGTGTAGTTACATTTTATAGGAATGCTAAGAGGTTAATATTAGATATTCTTCATGCTGCTCTGCTGCACTCCATTACACACATATTAGCTTTTTTTTGGATGACAAAAACATTTAAACAGCTGTCTAACAGTACGTCAAGTCAACTAGTGATTAGGATGGCCAATCAAATAAAAGGGCAGATGTTTGATACATGTTGTATTTTCAAATCCAGAAAGACATTGAAAACAATGGATCATGAGCTTTTTGCATGAACATAAACATAGTGCCGCAATGTAAAATTACAGTGAAGCTTTACCTTTTTTTTAACCACCTTTATTTTATATTTATTTTATTGAAACCATTTACCTCAGTATTTCCAGCTGACAGTTTGGACTTTTCAGTCCATCAGAAAGAAGCTTCATTCCAGAATCCTGCAGGTCATTGTTACTCAGGTCCAGCTCTCTCAGGATGTTTGAGCTGGAGGATTGTAAAGCTGAAGACAGACTTCCACAGGACTGAGCAGTGAGATTACATCCACATAGTCTGTGTAAAGAACAAAACAAACAGCTATATTGAAAACGAACACAAGGCCTTCCTTTAGATTTTAAATGTATGTTTCAGTAATTCAGTTCTTCACAAAACACCTGTTACAGCAATGTATATACATACAACCGTCTATTTTAGGGGTCACCAAACTTGTTTCTGGGGGCCAGGTGTCCTGCAAAGTTCACCTCCAACTATCCTCAACACACCTGCCTGGAAGTTTCAAGTATACCTAGTAAGACTTTGATTAGCTGGTTCAGGTGTGTTTGATTAGGATTGGAGCTAAACTCTGCAGGGACACCAGCCCTGCAGGACTGGGTCTGGTGACCGCTGGTCTATGTTCACGCAAATCATTCGTGATCCAGCTTCAGTTACAGCAGTCGTGAGTATAAGGTTTTCTTTTTATGAATCTTTGCAATCGCCTTTCCTAATAACGTGCTAGTTAGCGAGTTTTGTGGCTAAACACGGCTAAATGCAGCTATAGTAAACAGACTCATTACTCCAAGAGAGGGGCGGGGCCAGCAGAGCTCATTAACATTTAAAGCAACATTCATGCATTTAAACCAGAACAGGATGATTTCTGCAGAGCTGATTTTGACAAGGTAAAAAGGGTGTTTTTTACACTACGATTGAGCAATTTTAACCAAAGCATGTTATAGACTTTTCATTAAGACCCTAAAGAATCATATGAACTTGTGGAAAATGGGCATCTGATGACCCCTTTAACAAAGAAAATGTCCAAAAGGGTCCAAAGATGAAGAAAAATATAATCACAACAAAACAGCTAACAAACATGCACCATGATCTGAAGAAACCAAGGAGTATAAATATACAAGATAATGAAGAACTAGACTAGACAAAGGAGACAAACTAATCAGCAATTACTAAAACAAATGAAAACATACTTAGGAACCAACAAGATAAAAGACACAGAAAATAAACACAGGAAATTAGAACTCAGATACAACAGGATGAAAAGAACATCAAAATAAGAGTCTCAGAAAAGAAACAGAGCGTCATCCTGACAACACTAAACCTGGACAATTTACCCAATATTTTATGGACCAGTCAGTTTCCTTAACTTATGGTACAATTTAGAATAATAAACTGGGTAAATTGTGGGTACAACAAAACAAAAGCCCTGGTTTAAAATTACCGCTGCTCAGAGCACATTTTGTCTCAACCTACAGATAACAGTTGTATAAAAGGTTTAATGTGGATCAGAATCATTCATTGATTCACAGTGATTCATAATTCAGATTCAGTCAAATATTCACATTACCAAATCCAAATTACCAGTACTCTGAAAGAAACCATATATTGCAATGTAGGCTACATATACATAAAGAACAAACAGTAAAGCATTCATAGTGGGGTGTTTTTCCATGATTTAAGTGTTTCATTTGAAGTTACTAAAGGAAGGTTTCAATCATGGTTCCCTGTGGAGTGAAACGATTTTTTTTTTTAATTATTCTTTTTTTTTGTCATGTAACATGTCATGAGGATTGTAAAACTGATGATAAACTCCCACAAGACTGAGCGTTGAGATTGCATCCACATAACCTGTTTAAAGAACAAAACAGAACTATAATGAAAACAAGTAAATGGTCTTTCTTTAGATTTTAAATGAATGTTTCAGTAATGAAACTGTTCATAAAACATGTTACAGCAATGCAGGGAAGGAAAAGTGGGTCCAACAGCAGCAAGCTTGTATTTATTTAATTTAACAGAGAGGATTTTAGTGCTTGGTTACTTATGCATGCTGGTGCATTTTTGGCAAGATACTTTCACCTGGCTGTTGTGAAGTAAGAATCTATACTGTTTAAAATGAAAAATAAATAACATTTCAGTGTCCATCATGGCACCATGTTAATAAACAATATAAAAAAACTTCAACAGGTTATACAGTAAATGTTTCTAAGCTTGAATCTGTAACAGTGAATGAGAGACGAGAGGCGAGGGGATCCATACGCAAGCTTTTATTTAAACAACGAGACAAAGACATGGTCAGACAGGCAGGGTCAGAATAACAGCAAACAGGTATGTTGGGGCGAGGCACGAGAGTAGTCCGTGAGGCAGGCGTGGGTCGATCAGCTGCGAACATAGTCCATTACGTGAGGGGTAATCCATAAAACGAGTGAGAGTCAGGAAGGCAGGCGGCGAGACAGACGAAAACAAGATGGCCAGGCAAGAATACAAAACTTAGGGAACTCAGGAACTAGGGAACTTGGAAATTTGGAAACTAGGGAACACGGGAACTAGGAAAATAGGAAACACAGGAACTAGGAAACTAGGAACTAGGAAACACAGAAACTAGGAAACTTAGAAAACCAGGAAACTAGGGATGACTATGAAACAGTGCTAGCACTAGGAGAGCGCTAAACACAACTGACACAGTTCTCCACATAACACTCCACAATACTCTGTGACTACCGATAGGGCCGCTGATTGGTCACAGGTGTATGGAGCAATCAGCGTGGTGGATAATGGGAGATGTAGTCCGGGGTGTAGAACAACAGTCTGTGTGTGATAACAGAGCGAGAGCAACATCGGGTGGTGAGCGGACTGCAGGTCACTGACCAGATTCATGACATAGCCCCCCCCAAAGAGCGTCTTCCAGACGCTCCAACCGAACAACAGTCCAGGGGAGCGGTGGGGCGGGAGTGAGACAGGGCGAGGGTTGGAGGACCAGGTCCATGTGGAGGACCCGGTAACTGAGGCAGGACCGGCAAAGCAGGAATCCTCCAGGATGGAGCAGGAAGCGCTGAAGCCCTCCAGGGCAGAGCAGGAGGCAGAGCAGGAGGCGCAGGAGCCCTCCAGGGCGGAGCAGGAGGCACAGGAGCCCTCCAGGGTGGAGCAGGAGGCGCAGCAGGAGGCGCAGGAGCCCTCCAGGGCGGAGCAGTAGGCGCAGGGACCCTCCAGGGCGGAGCAGGAGGCGCAGGGGCCCTCCAGGGCAGAGCAGGAGGCGCAGGGGCCTTCCAGGGCAGAGCGGGCACCCGTGTCAAGGACTGGGACCTGGGGAGAGCAGGAGGTTCTACAGCGGCAGCTGACACCTCAGGAGGCATTGGCGCAGCTTCTCTGACAGGAGAGGCCTCTGGAGCGGACTTGAGATCAGACGGGACCTCTGGAGCAGACTTGAGATCAGACGGGACCTCCGGAGCAGACTTGCAAACAGACGTGACTTCAGGGGCGGACTTGTGAACAGACGTGACCTCAGGGGCGGACTTGCGAACAGATGTGACCTCAGGAGCAGACTTGTGAACAGACGTGACCTCAGGAGCACAGTGTGCAGCTCACACACACCAAATGGCAACCGCCATTAAGGGAAGAGCAGCAGCGGGAGGCAGGACCTCATTAATGGTTGGTTTATGAGGCGCTGGTGCCACGGAGATGTTTGGTGCCCGCACTGACACTAGTGGTGGGTCCAGCACGCTGGCCATCATGATAGGCTGTGACCTTGGGATGTCAGACGAGACATGGGGCGAGGCTCTGGGCGGTCAGATGAGACATGAGGAGGCTCTGGACAGACAGACGAGACATGACGGGGCTCTGGGAGGTCAGACGAGATGTGACTTGGCTCTGGACAGACAGACGAGACGTGACGAGGCACTGGGTGGTCTGACGAGACGTGACGAGGCACTGGGCGGTCCGACGAGACGTGACGTGTCACTGGGCGGTCCGACGAGACGTGACGTGTCACTGGGCGGTCTGACGAGACGTGACGAGGCACTGGGCGGTCTGATGAGACGTGACGAGGCACTGGGCGGTCTAACGAGACGTGACTTGGCTTTGGGCGGTCAGCCGGGACGTGACTTGGCTCAGAAACAACAGCAGTAATTTGACCTGGCTCATTAAGAACTGCTGTGACTTGACCTGACACGTGAAGTCCAGCGGTGACTTGACTTGGCCTATGAAGATCAGTAGTGACTTGACCTGATTCATGGAGATCGGCAGTGACTTGACCTGACACGTGAAGACCAGCGGTGACTTGACTTGGCCTGTGAAGATCAGCAGTGACTTGACTTGGTTCATGGAGATCAGCGGTGACTTGACTTGGTTCATGGAGATCAGCGGTGACTTTGCTTGACTCAGGAACCACAGCTTTAACTTGACTTGACACTGGAACAGCAGCTGTAGCTTGACTTGACACTGGAACAGCAGCTGTAGCTTGACTTGACACTGGAACAGCAGCTGTAGCTTGACCTGACTCGGAAGCTTGACTGGACCTGGGAACAACAGCTGCAACTTGACTTGACTCGGAAACTTGACTTGACTCAGGAAACACAGCTGCAACTTGACTTGGAAACTTGACTTGACTCAGGAAACGCAGCTGCAACTTTACATGGCTGTGACATGACGTCGCCATCTCGCGAACTGCCACGGCCGGCATTTGATGAGCGGGTTGCGCGGCCGGCGTTACCGTGATCTCGCGTTGCTCCTCCGCGACACCCACGGTAAACGATGAGCCCACAGACAATAAAGCAAAGTCCATGAAATCAGCCGGAGATGAGCGCGGACCCTCGCGTCTCAGTCTCGCCTTTAACAGTTCGTTCAGACCATCACAGAATATTTCTATGATAATACAGTCCGGGAGGGTAGAATAGTTTGAAATGGCCAGAAACTCACGGATATATTGCTCGAGCGTGCGTGGTCCTTGTCTTAATCTAAAGAGAATGCGCTCTGAGTCCATACCTGTTGAATGTCCGGGGGTGAAGCTGCTGGATCCTGTTGTGACCGAGTATTCTGTAACGGTGAATGAGAGACGAGAGGCGAGGGGATCCATACGCAAGCTTTTATTTAAACGACGAGACAAAGACATGGTCAGACAGGCAGGGTCAGAATAACAGCAAACAGGTATGTTGGGGCGAGGCACGAGAGTATCCGTGAGGCAGGTGTGGGTCGATCAGCTGCGAACATAGTCCATGACGTGAGGCAGAGGGGTAATCCATAAAACGAGCGAGAGTCAGGAAGGGAGGCGGCGAGACAGACAAAAACGAGATGGCCAGGCGAGAATACAAAACTTAGGGAACTCAGGAACGAGGGAACTTGGAAACTTGGAAACTAGGAAACACGGGAACTAGGAAACACAGAAACTAGGAAACTTAGAAAACTAGGAAACTAGGGATGACTATGAAACAGTGCTAGCACTAGGAGAGCGCTAAACGCAACGGACACAGTTCTCCACATAACACTCCACAATACTCGGTGACTACCGAATGAAAGTCCGGGGCTTAAATAGGGCCGCTGATTGGCCACAGGTGTATGGCGCAATCAGCGTGGTGGATAATGGGAGATGTAGTCCGGGGTGTAGAGCAACAGTCTGTGTGTGATAACAGAGCGAGAGCAACATCGGGTGGTGAGCAGACCGCAGGTCACTGACCAGATTCATGACAGTATCACTAAAGAAGACATGCGAGTCTATTAAATTACTACTTAGATGGTATAAAACACGTTTTAGTGCAAGTTTAAGATGTTAATGTTGATGATTTAATGTTTATTTCCTAACATTAGAAAGAAATATTATAATATCAAAGCACTGAAACTGGATTAGTTTTGGAAACAATGTTTGATTTTCTGTCATTAACAGAGGTGGGAATGTCTGAAATCATAACACACTATCGACCATATAATCTAGCAACACCCCAACAACTTCATAGCAAGAGCCTAGCAACCAACCAGAATATCCTAGCAACCAACTAGCAACACTTTAGCAAACATCCAGAACATGTAACTGATCAAAATATTTGTTTTTAAACAAGACTTTAAGACAAGCCAGCATACATTTGTCTTTCAAAAGTTTCAATCTTTTAACTGCTGATATTCTTAAATGCTTACATTAATTAAAAAAATACATATTTTTTTACTCCTGACACAAGACTATATCTCTAGGTAGTCATTTCTCAGTTCTGCAAAAATGCAGTAGGCTACACATAAAAAATGGTTATAAATAAAATTTGACAGTCACACTTTTGAAGGTATACAACATGTGCTACAGTTTACTGTACATATAGAACAGTGAAATGTTGATCATCTAATGTACTGGTACTGTACTATGTAATTATACTGTATTTGTAAGCATAATACCGATGTAAAAGATTTGTTAATTTCTCTCCTCTCTCCATTGTTGGATGCAGAGATTCTGATTGGTGTGTCATCAGCTTTGCTACTTAATGTTTAACTTACTTATTGTTAAACTTTTTGAGAAATGTGTCTTTGTTTTGAGCACTGAATGAATGGTTTGGGAAAGTGAACCAACTAAAATCAGTTACATTTTGTTAACAACTGAGAAAACTGCAATACGACTAGATGCTTACCTAACTCTGCTATTAGTTTCTGTGATCGGCATCTTCTTATTGATTTCATGCTATTATTGTTTTGTCGGATACAGCAAAAAGGCCTATATCCATGATGAACGTGGAGAGAGCAGTCAGAGAATCGGATCACCAAACAATTACGCGATAAATCTCAGACATATCCGGATGGGATTAGATTTTTCAGAGGACATCTGAGTTAGCCGAGAAGCAGTAATTATCTGATTCACAAACAAATGTTAAAGAATTAGTTAGTGAACTGGGCTGCGCTTTGTGTTTTTGACTCAAAAAGAACCGGTTCATATGGTCATTTGTTAATGAAGTCAAATACACTGGGCGCGGTCCGTGCGCGTGCAACCATCGTGCACATTTTATTGAAAGACATGTTTTTTTGCCATCATTTTGCATTATACTGTCATCGCTGTGGCTGAAAAGTAGTACATGAAACACTGCTTACATTTATATTTTATTCTGTGATAATTCTGGGGTGGCAGGTGGGGTGGCACAGCTTTTTCTTAGGGTGGCAGTTGCCACCCCGTGCCACCCCGGTAGATCCGCCCCTGGTGGCAGATGTTCACTGCCATCGGTGGTAAAAGTTCATGAGACACTTAAAGAGACAAATCTGGCTCAATCTCTAAATGCCCAGATGATCATCATGGTTGACAATTGCAAGGTCATCCTCCAGCCTCTCAGAATCTTCCAAAGTGGACGTCAAGTGACCACCAACATATTCTTTTCTCTGGAAGATCTGCATGTCAGCTTCACTGCCAGTAAGTAGCTTCAGTATAAAGCATGTGCATAGTACTTTGTAAACCGTGTACTCCCATTTGCTATTAAGACTGAGATTCTTGCCACAGTTAGCCAGGCATAAGCAATGCAGGGGATAAACTCAGCACGTACATGGCAGATGGGCAACCAGCCATTAAGTTTCTTCAGGAGGTCAAGGTGTTTGAACCTTGTAACACTGCTTTAATGGATGGCAATGTGTTAACAAGCCATTCCACAATTCAGTGATGTGTCAGAAAATGAACTAACTTCTGAATTTGCAAGTCTGGGCACAGCAGCTCTCAGAGCTTTATCATCTGGAGTGGTGAATTTGGATGTGTTCTAGAAAGGCCTACTTGAGAGATTACCTGCATTGAGTACTTTGACTAAATGATACAAAGATGCTGTCTCAAACTCAACAGATGCTGAAGAAAGCAACAGCATCTACAAGCTGGTTTTATCAACCTGAAGGAGATCAACTACTAACCAAAATCTCAGAGCCTTTATTTTCATGTACCACAACCAACGGCTCATCAGTGGAGTTTTTGAGAGAGAGGAAACTGAGGATGATTCAGTAGATTTTGATCTTATTTGATCAAATGCAAAATGTAGTCAGCTAAATGTAATAATATCAGTTTTACATGCACATATTAATGTTTGCACAATTTTTAAACTCAAAATAAATAGAAAGGGGACTGTGTACAGGGGGCCCGGAGGCCAGGAGGGGCCTATAAGGCTCTTCCCAAGGGCCCCTGGCCCTGGAATGCTATTTCTACTGAGGGGAATCCACTCACCTTGATGCAATTTATAATCCCCAAACATCCCCCTCCCTAACTCTCGGATAGATTTTTTTTTTTTTTGTCAAGGGGTTCTCCTTGTATTCCCTGTGATTTCTGTGATTACTGTGTATTTTCTGTGATTTTTAGGCCTCCCACCATCCCCATTACCACCAAAGGGGAACACCAAACCCCCTAAAAACACCCCACCCCACCCCTCATGCACTCACCAACCCATACCACCCCAACTTGCACAATAATAGAATAACTAGAACAGGGGGAACAGTTTACCTTGTGACACCATTAATTGTAAATATTGAGCATAATCCTGTTTTTATACCCTAATCTGGCAACAAATCTCAGCGGATATTCACATTTCAAAATATAAACAACGTGAACAACATACAACTTAATTTTCTTTTTCAACATCTTAAGACAATGTTTACAATTAATACTAACAGTTGTATTGCATTTGCTGAAAAAAACATAAGATTAATATATGCCAACTGTCTACATTTTCTAAATGTCCAGCCCCATGGATGTACATGTTGGCTTTAGGTCAAACTGACAAAACAACTACAGAAAATTTGAACCAAGTCATGTGACCCCCATACTCCAAACAACCTCAACTATGATAATGATAAGTTTGGATGAAAAATTCTTCCTCACGCCTCCTACAAGAGACTCAAGAACATGAAACATTGACTGTTGTTTTAAGTTGTTTTAATTAATTCTTTAATTAATTGTTTTATAATTAATGCATTTTTTGCACATTAGCAATGTGCAAAAAAGTGTTTATGTGGTCACATATATGTGGTCAAGTTTTTAAAGTGGAGTGATTGTTTTCAGCGTTACTTACCGAACTGATCTGGATTCTTTAACCACAGGTAACAAATACTGAAGAACTTCATCTGCTTCCGTTTGTGCTCCAATAAAGTGTTTTAGATCAAAAACATCCATCTTCTGCTCCAATATCAGCAACACATAAACCAGAGCTGACCACTGTGAAGAGGAGAGTTTGGTTTTTCTTATTTCTCCAGATTTCAGATAACGCTGGATCTCCTGCATCAGTGAATCATCACCCAGTTCATTCAGACAGTGAAATAGATTGATGGATTTCTCAGCAGAGCGATTCTTCCTGATCTTCTGTTTGATGTACTCAACTGTTTCCTCTTTGTTGTAGGAGCAGCTTCCTGTCTGTGTCAGTAGTTTTTGTAAGAGGGTCTGATTGGACTCCACTGAGAGACCCAGGAAGAAACGCAGGAAAAGATCCAGATGTCCATTTTTACTCTGTAAAGCCTCAACCACAGCTCTCTCATGCAGCTCACATAGTAAATTACATTTCTTCTGGTTGAAAAACTTAAGCAGACTTTGTTTTGTTCGATCAAACACATTGATGGAGTGGATTGTAAAGCAGAGGTGTGCCTATAGAGCTGCTAGATGTTCCTGAAGGCTCAGATGAACAAAGCAGAAGACTTTCCCCTGATGCAAGCCCAACTCCTCTCTGAAGATCTGAGTGCACAATCCTGAGTACACTGATGCTTCTGTCACATCAATGCCACACTTTCTCAGGTCTTCATCATAGAAGATCAGGTTGCCTTTCACAAGCTGCTGAAAAGCCAGTTTCCCCAGTTTGAGGATCATGTCTTCATCCTTCACTTTCTTCTCATAGTCCTTCTCATATTTGATGTTGGTCTGAAGGATCAGGAAGTGTGTGTACATTTGAGTGAGAGTCTTGGGAATCTCTCCACTCTCTGCTTGACTCAACATCTTCTCTAGAACAGTGGCTGAGATCCAGCAAAACACTGGGATGTGACACATGATGTAAAGACTCCTTGATGACTTCAGGTGTGAGATGATCCTGTTGGCCAGACTCTGATCACTGATTTTCTTCCTGAAATATTCCTTCTTCTGTGGCTCATTGAAGCCTCGTACCTCTGTCACTCGATGGACACACTCAGAGGGAATGAGATCAGCTGCTGCTGGTCTGGAGGTGATCCAGATGAGAGCAGAGGGAAGCAGATTCCCCACAATGAGGTTCATCAGCAGCACGTCCACTGAGACTGAGTCAGATATATTACACAGTTTCACTTTGCTCTTAAAGTTCAGAGACAGACGACACTCATCCAGACCATCAAAGATGAACAACACTTTATATTCATTACAGGATATTTTCATTTCTTGTGTTTCAGGGAAAAAGAAATTAAGAAGATCTAAAAGACTGAGTTTTTTGTTCTTCATCAAGTTGATCTCTCTGAAAGGAAGTGGGAATATGAGCTGGATGTCCTGATTTTCTTTCCCTTCAGCCCAGTCCAGGATGAACTTCTGCACAGAGACTGTTTTTCCAATGCCAGCGACTCCCTTTGTCAGCACAGTTCTGATGGGTTTGTCTTGTCCTGGTAAAGGTCTAAAGATGTCACTGCATTTGATGGCTGTGTCCTCTGTTGCTGCTCTCCTGGATTGTGTCTCAATCTGTCTCACCTCATGCTCATTATTGATCTCTCCACTCACACTCTCTGTGATGTAGAGCTCTGTGTAGATCTCATTCAGCAGTGTTGGGTTTCCCTGTATTGCTGTTCCCTCATACAGACACTCAAACTTCTTCATCAGATTTGATCTTAATGTGTTGTAGACGTCATGACTATAAAATAAATTTTCCACATTACCACATTAGTTAATGAGCACATGTCTTATATATTCTGTATAATATTTTTAGATCATATCTCTTACAGAAATGTTATACCTGAGAGCAGGCTGTGTTTCTCCACTCTTACAATCTAATGATTGAATCACAGATGCATCACTCTTCACAGACACACAGCTGGACTCTGCTTCTGATCTCTTCTTCTGAACTGGACTAAAACAGAGAGAAATTAAACGTCATCCTTTAAATGGCTTTATGCAACAATTCAACTATATATTTATCATCAAATTCACTTTAAAGTGCACTTTATAATTATTTCATACACTGTTTATACAAAAATGGTGAACTGAACTGTGATAATATGATAATATAAAATGTTGTGCTATAATCATTTTTATACAAATGTTATACCTGAAACCAGGCTGTGTATCTCCACTACTAAAGTTTATTGGTTGATTCATAGACGTGTCTTTATATGTAGTGTCTTTAACTACTGTGTATTACATAAAAATAATAAATTGTTAGATACAATGTACCTATTCTGTTCATGCTGAATTACACAACGGCTGTTGAGTTGGGACACATTTAAGGTTATAAAGAGGTTCAGTAGTACTATTTGGTTTACGGTGTTATAGCAGGGTCAACAGTATAATTATCAATGTAACTACATTAATAAAAGATGTAATTACAGGAAGGTATTTTAAATAGAAATACAGTGTAAAAATATGAATGTACACAATAATTGCATTGTATCAGATGATTAATTTTGAATGTTGGTACATAGTAGTTAACGAAACTTAAAATAAAGTGGGTCCATTAATCCTGGTAATTGCTGTTTATCAAGAAATCAACTACATTTATTATTATCAAATTCACTGTAAAGAGCACTTTATAATCATTTTATACACTGTTCATAAAAAAATTATGAACTGAACTGTTATATGATCATTTAAAAGGCCATGCTATAATCATTTTTATACAAATGTTTTACCTGAGACCAAACTGTGAATCTTCACTGTTAAACTTTATTGGCTCATTCATAGACCAGTCACTCTTCATAGACACACAGCTGGGCTCTGCTTCTGATCTCTTCTGATGAACTGAACTAGAACACAACAAATTTAATCCTTTATGATGAGAATCATCTTAACATAACAAAATAATAATCTCAATATACTTAATATAAATTTTAATATACTTAATATAAGGTATTTATATGAAAAACTCTTGTGGAGGCTTTATGGTCTTATTTATTTTTTAAATACAGAACTTTAAATACTCAAAATACACTTTTTTTATAACACAAAAGGTAATTTGATGTCTTTCAAATTATGACCTGTTTATCACATTGACTTAAAGAGGATAATCT
Organism: Cirrhinus mrigala; assembly: GCA_036247105.1. Lineage (NCBI taxonomy): Eukaryota > Metazoa > Chordata > Actinopteri > Cypriniformes > Cyprinidae > Cirrhinus > Cirrhinus mrigala. The sequence goes on along the minus strand of JAMKFB010000145.1, from coordinate 24,692 downwards.
TGCACCATATTGATTAAAATGCAAAGAAAAAGAAAATATGTTCCATTTGTTATTTACAGCATGAATCATTACATACGTTATGTTTACATACAAAAAAAAAAGTAACTGCAGAGGTTTTTTTTTAGTTTAATTAAATAAAAAATGTTAAATACAAAAATACAAATACATACAAATGTGATATTAATTTAACCCCTTAAAATCTCAGGGGTACTTAAAGTAAATATATTATGTGTATAAATGTGTATCCCTGCATTACATGCAAATCAGAAATAATGTAATTTTGTGTATTTTAATGTTTGAAAAAGAAGAATTTGTGAGGATCAATACATTTTGAATTATTTACTGCTATTGTGTGAATAAGGTGTCAATAAAAAGTAACTGTAATCTCATTCAGAATATTTAAAAATGTATTATTAAATTATATAGATATTTGTGATAGGAATTTGATAGAACAATATTTTAAGAGGACAACCACATATACATCTACATTAATATACATCTTAATATGCTTAATATAAGGTAGTTTTATGAAAAACTCTTGTGGAGGCTTTATGGTCTTATTTACGTTTTTAAATACACAACTTTAAATACACAAAAATAAACTTTTTTTTTTATAACACAAAAGGTAATTAGATGCCTTACTCAAAATGCCTGTATCCTAGGAAAACATCTTCATCTCCAGATGTTTGAGTTTTATCCATGATGGATTTCAACACTCTGATCTCCACCACTGACTCTAGATGAAGAGACAAACAAAACCAAAAAACTACAGTAATTAAACAGCCTTATTCTGGATTGTGAAGAATTGATCCTGTCTGTTTAAAATGGAAAAACATAAAGTCTATACATTTACATTCACTTTTGTAAAATTCTTATCATTCAACATAATCTCAAACCAAATTCACACGGTGCAGATTAAACTGCAGCAGTTCACATAGCTGATGAATTAGCAACACAGTCAGAACAATAACAGACACTGATGGACTCAATCTGTGGTTGAACAGTTTGAACAAGTTTGATGACTGTACTGTAGCGCTGCTGTCGCACACAGGTGTTGTGATGCTGATGGTGTCATATGCAGACAAGTAGTCCGATTAAAAACTCCTGTGGTCTGCTCACACTTATTTCAGACAATTGTATTTACACTGCAAAAATTAGTAGCTATCTGTTTCCAGTAAAAATATCTAAACTTCCTAAAATATAAGTTTACTTCATAGGCAAACCTTTCTATAATTCTATACATTTAAATCTATTAATTTCTCTTTTTTAATATATGTATTTATATCTAAAATGAAAAATATAGTTTCTACTATGCTGTTTCGAAAACCAACAGACAAAAATACAGTACTTTCTTCTGATAGACATCACACCAAAGGTTGCGCTAGACTTCAACATTGTCCGTCATTTTGACGGACAGGGTCGTAAAAATTCTGTTATAATTTATTATTAACCGTCATTTTAATTTTCATATTTGAATTAGAATAACACATTTAATTGCTTTTATTTTTGTTTACATTTTCATTTTTAATCATGAACTTACAGGGCGACACCGTAGTGTTTAAAAACAAAAAAATGTGCTGGGTTAAAAACAAACAAGCAAACATAAGAAGTAGATTTGTCGATTTGAATAGATTCTCATTTTAATGAAGCAATATCGATTCTTAAATCACAATCAATCTTTTGGTCTATGCTGTTTTCAGCTGATGAATGAACAGTGCGTACTGCATCTTCCTTCCAATAGATAGCAATAGGCTAGGCTTTGTGTTACTTTTAATATGAAGCAAAGCCTCAGATTTCAAATTCTGTCGATTGTGTTCGGAAATTTAAGCAATAAATACAATTTTAGTGCTCTTAAATGTTGTGTGATCATTGATCATTGTAGCTTGATCATTGTAAGAATTTGATAGAATGATATTTTAAAAGGATAACTACAGATTTGGTTTCAATCAGTGTTTGACAAAGTGAAGAAATCAAAGAGAATTCAATTAATAAATAATGATCAAAGAAAAAAAAGAAGAAACATTTTAATTTATATTCTCACTTATACCAATAGTTATCAGATCAAATTCATTGTGAATAAATGTAGGTTTATCAGATATCCATAGATGTTCATTTATAAAAGATCTCAACATTTGCCAACCACATTAGTAAGATCAGACGCTGCACGTGATGACAAAAAGCAGACATATAATGTCCGTGTCCACTGATGTATGCTGGAAAGACTCAAGTTTATTGAGAATTTGAGTGAGTGAACATGAGTCACCCATTGTTACTTCTCTGATTGCTGACAGTTTATTGATTGTAATTGTGATATTAAACAACTTATATGTAAATACATTGAGAAAGTGATGACTTCCCTTTCTCAATCATAAACGTGAAATATTCTCCTTATTAAGAAAGGCCATGCTTTTTGAAATAAGTGGAAAAGACTGTAAAGTCTTTAATATTCTTTAAGAAAAGCCGTTAAGCTAAGGTGTTAAACAGTAAGTTGTTTAAACAACTTAATTTGTATGAAAGCTCTGATGAGATGGATCCTGCTCCTTTTGCAAGTAATATGCTCAATGTACATTTTTTGTAGCATATACTGTATAAATGTTTATATTATGGATGCACCATATAATTTACAAAAAATTAGCCTTTTCAGATGATCTTAAATGTACCCTAACTGACTGAAAACAAGTGTTAACCATCTCAACTGTGCACCCTTTCACAGGTGCGACACCAACGCCTGAACCTGAGTCTGTACCAGGTCCATCAAGGATTGAAACATCACCTTCAGTGTCAGGTTCATGCAGAATTTGACCATCGCCTGCTCCAGGTACATTCGAAACTGATTTTTTTTGTTTAATGTTTGTTCATAGATTCATTGCAGAATGTAAAGTAAGAAGCAATAGCCCAGCTTAAAAGTAGTAGCTGATTTTCATAAATGTCTACATTAAGAATAACTCAATTTTTTTTTTTTTAATCCCATCCACATTCTTTTACATGGATTTTTGATCTGTTCTTTCAGGCACAACAACAGTCTTGCTTATGTTAACATACAGGTGCTGGTCATATAATTAGAATATCTTCAAAAAGTTGATTTATTTCACTAATTCCATTCAAGAAGTGAAACTTGTATAATGCATACATTCACTCCACACAGACTGATATATTTCAAGTGTTTATTTCTTTTAATTTTGATTATTATAACAACTAATGAAAACCCCAAATTCAGCATCTCAGAAAATTAGAATATTGTGAAAAGGTTCAGTATTGAAGACACCTGGTGCCACACTCTAATCAGCTCATTAACTCAAAACACCTGCAAAGGCCTTTAAATGGTCTCTCAGTCTAGTTCTGTAGGCTACACAATCATGGGGAAGACTGCTGATTTGACAGTTGTCCAAAGAACCACTACGCACAGACGTATGCAAGACATGGGTTTCAGCTGTGTGATGGTTTGGGGTGCCATGTCATCTGCTGGTGTTGCTCCACTGTGTTTTCTGAGGTCCAAGGTCAACGCAGCTGTATACCAGGATGTTTTAGATAGGGCTGCACGATAAATCGTGACAATATTGCAATCGATATTAAGAAAAGCAGCGATATTTGTGTGCGCATCTTGTCAGTGATACACGGTTCTGTGATCAGTAGTAAATCACCATCCGAAGGCCAGAGGGCGCTCTTGCTCTCAGCTGAATAAACAGAAGATTTAACTGCTTTCACTGATTTAACGTGACTAATAAACACACAACTACCACAATATATGGTTTATCTGACTTATTATAATTTTCATTATAATACAGTATATAATAATGCAGTGTTATTCGACATCGCTTGTATTACTGCTTAGAATGCTATAAAATATTTTGCGTGCCTTATTCTGTGTAAGAAGCCACATCTCACAGAAGGATTTATTTGAATCACCCGACTGAAGTTATGAAGTGAGTTTTAAGTAAAAATATGTTGTTAAATTTGGTATTTACACGTGCTTTCAGATTTAGCAGCATTTACGCCGTAGTTCACCGAGAAGCTACGCAAGCAACTTTATTATCGCAGCGTGATTTGATAATATCAATGTATAATATCGATGATATCGTCTGTGTGGTTTTGCGCAGCTTGTCGGTGAATTACAGCTCTGTATATTGAAGCTGCTCTATCTGAAAGCACGCACGTGATGGAGATTTACTGCTGATTACAGAACCGGCTTTAATGACAAAATGCGCAAGGATATCGCATGCGATATATTGTGCAGCCCTAGTTTTAGAGCACTTCATGCTTCCTGCTGCTGACCAACTTTATGGAGATGCAGATTTCATTTTCCAACAGGACCTGGCACCTGCACACAGTGCCAAAGCTACCAGTACCTGGTTTAAGGACCATGGTATCCCTGTTCTTAATTGGCCAGTAAACTCGCCTGACCTTAACCCCATAGAAAATCTATCAGCTAAGTATTAAGTGCTGTACATGCTCATACTTTTCATGTTCATACTTTTCAGTTGGCCAAGATTTCTAAAAATCCTTTCTTTGTATTGGTCTTAAGTAATATTCTAATTTTCTGAGATACTGAATTTGAGGTTTTCATTAGTTGTCAGTTATAATCATCAAAATTAAAAGAAATAAACAATTGAAATGTATCAGTCTGTGTGGAATGAATGTATACATTATACAAGTTTCATTTCTTGAATGGAATTAGTGAAATCAACTTTTTGAAGACATTCTAATTATATATCCAGCACCTGTATATATATTCATCAGATTTTACATTTTGAACTGATATATAATTTCTTATGATTTCTAAAGTGTGATAGGCAAAAATGCAACAAAAAGTCTTTAGTGACAAAAGTTAAGAACTTATGATGTAGATTTTTTAAGTTGCACTCTATACATATATTAATCTATTACTTTTCCTACATAATTTGTAACACAAAAATATGGTAAAATATCTATTTAGGAGTTTCCAACGATGTATAGTTTGTCATGATTAGTTTAGGATTTATTTGTAATAAGGTGAAGTAAACTGAGGCGTCCCACAGAGTGGATGGTGACAGTTAAAGGGTTAAGCTCCATATATGGTGATTTCGGGAAGGAGACGGGGTGGAGATGCACTTACGCACAATCTCTCCCTGACTGGGATTTATAAAGGGATTTTTGCGCAGGTTCTGGCATATGCATGGTTTTATAAATCTGAAAACATTGGATCTACCAACCCAAAAAACATGAAAAAAGAACCAGTAATTTTTTTTTTAAGCATTTCTCTGCAAGCTTGTGAAAAAATGAGCCTCTTAGATTTTGCTCCCCCGTGATGTAGAAAGGGAATCTAGTTATAATATTACCACCCCTTAATCTGCGTGTTTCCACCCACAGTGTCGTCATTCTATTGTTGACACCTGAGACTTATGTTACACCTTGTATAAAGGGATAATAGGGATAATAGGTCTCCTTTAAGCTCAAGAGATACACATGCACCTGTTCATCATCCTGTGAAATAGAACCTTTTCTCTGTTGTGACACACTGGACTAAACAGTCCTCTGCTTATGCTGTTTGTTCCAGACATGGAGGTGGAAATACTGGATTACTCTAGATTGCAAGTATTAGCCACATACAGTCTGACTAACAACAGCTTTAAAATTAAACTGTATGTTCTATAAACTCAAGGCATCAGCTTATTCAATACAAGGTATTACACAGACTTTACTATTCTAAAACAAAGCTTAGCAAATTCTACCCTTCCATCTCCCCCATATGTGATTAGTCTAAAGTTGTCGACGGTACCCCGGCACATTTTTTTCTACTAAATTATACGTTTTTGGCTAGAAATCTTCCAGTTATTTGCCAAGGTTTATAACGGTGTTTTACTCCCCGACCCAATGATAGCAATTTTGGGTTGGTCATATTTGCTTGAGTCTCTCAGCACAAAGGTATGTGGAAGAAAAATGTTAGGCTTCTCTTTTTTGACTGATTAACTGGACTTCCTTCTACTTTACATCTGGAAAGAATCAGATACACCATCTCTGGGAACCTCTGTTGAGCTACAAGGACTAATGTATTCAAATATTTGAGATTGGTAACAATCATTTTTATAACTATTGTAATTACTCCTTGTAGGATATGTTGGTCTTGTCATTCTCCTTTTTTGTCTTATTTTTGTGCTTCATTTTACATATTGCACAGATTGTTGTTATATGAAGGGTGTGTCTGTCTGTTATAGGTTGTTTGCAATCACGTGATTCTGAGGACGCGTGAAATGCAGATGGAGGGCAGGAAGTGATTTTTCTCTATAGGAATCAATAGCAGAATCTCAAAATGACTATGTTTTCAGTTGTTTATGGAAATCAGTCAAATCGAGAAGTTTTATTTCATATCGTGTATGAACATCTGCTGTTGCATAAGGAGGAAAAGGCAAGAAATTCAATGAAAAAATTGGGAAAAGTGGCTTGTAAACCTGCATCTGCAGTCAGGAGGAGAGTCAGATAATGCTTGTGCGTACGAATGGTTAATAAAAGATTAATAATATTAAGATATGAAGAAATATATAAATAGATACAGGGTGAGATAGTGAGAATTCACTCAATGCTAAATGCCACACGTACATACAATGCAAATAAGATATTATATTTGCAGTTGATTACAATTAAACATTGTGAGATTGCGATAAATTGAAGTGAGTCACAGCTTTTTAGTGACTATATGAAAGTGCTATTTGCTCGCTTTCTAGGCTATAATCAATTCAGAATCTGAAAAAAGTTTCGCTTTACATGCTGCTAACAGGACCAATGGTCAAAAACCCTGTACAGCAGTAGTTTTAGGAGTGACATATACCCTGCATCCTTCATATAAATGTGGGAATCACTTTCGAAAGACTTTGTTTGCTATCAGGCTTAGCTGTGTAGCTTATTTCCACCGCCTCAATGACAGGCAATTGAGGCAGCTATTTGAATTTAGCTGAAAAATCACTCCTCTTCATAACATAAGGATCACATCCAACATATGTTGTGATTTTCTGTTTATACGTTTCTCCTGTACAGTACAGACATTCCTCCATCTCATCCGTTCTGCTTTTTCAGTCACTCCTGAAACTTCGCTGCATGTGCAGGGTTTTGTGGCTTTTGGTCCTGTTAGCAGCACGTAAAGCGAAACTTTTATTCAAATTCTGAACTGATTATAGAAAGCGAGCAAATAGCGCTTCCATATAGTCACTAAAAAGCTGTCACTCACAATTTATTGCAATCTTACAATGTTCCATTATAATCAATGGCGCTCTCAGAACTACAAATATAAAATCTTACATTGTGTCTATACGTGTGGCGTTTAGCATTAGGTGAATTCTACAGTCTCACCCTGTATATATTTATATATTTCTTTATTAATATCTTAACATATTATTATATCTTTTCTTAACCATTTGCACACACAAGCATTATCCGACTCTCCTCTTGACCACAGACGGAGGTTTACAAGCCACTTTTTCCTGCACTTTTCAGTCAATTTCTTGCCTTTCCGCCCTTATTAACAGCAAATTTTCATACATGATAAAAGATATTTTGTGGTTTCTCGGTTTGACCGATTTGAGCATCCATAAACGACACAAAACATAGGCATTTTTGAGTTTCTGCTAGTGATTCCTATGGAGAAATATCACTTCCTGCCCTCCAGCTGCATTTCGTGCCACAGCAATGATGTCATGTGCAAACAACCTATTGTTTGTTTTTTTGTGTCTGCAAAAAAGCATAATAAAAATAATATTTAAATAAAAGTAAGTAATGGAACTGGAGGGTTGAAAACCAATAAAGACATTGTACTTCTGTTACAACACCCTCATTAGAGCCATTTGTCATTCCAGAAGATGACGATAGTAATCAATCATCTGACTGGTCAGTTTGAATCTCTTAGATTTGGGGTTAAGTCACATGGTCAAACATGGGAATAAAGAAAATTTAAACTCTTGCTCTTGTCTATTCATTTCTTCAGCTCTTTGCTTGGGACTTTTCTCTTCTTCGCTACATGAGCCATAGGTGAGACTCAAGTCCTGAATAGTATCTCTGTTTCTCTCTTTTCCTTTATAAAGCTAAACATTCTTTCTATTGCTTTGTTCCATTCTCTTTCAGATAACATGCTAAGTTTGCATTAAGTCTGTTTACCATCATGTAATATACATGTTTTGAACACTGGGCTCAAACAAAAATGATATAATGACAATATTATTATAAGAAGAACCTATAAAGTCTGAAGTTATTCTTATTGGAGCATGCCATTTATTCACTAAATGTTAGGCAGGTGTTTTTAACAATTAAAGTTGTGATTTAAATAGTACCATGTTATGTACTTAAAGTTGGCATGTGTCCAATTAAATTAAGTGTTATTTATGTCTCTCTTTGTATAGTCATTTAAAACATCTTAATTCTGTATTTTATTATATATAGAATCATCTGTCCAAGTTTCTGAGGATGATCTTCTTCAAAAGTACTTCAGAGATGGACACAGCTACAGTGTCATTCTGGATTTCATGGCATTGAAGCACAACATTATGAGCCTTTGTACCCTCAAAAAAAAAAAAAAAAAAAAAAATGAACAACTTTGTACAAATGAAAAAAAAAAAAAAAAAAAAATTACTTGCCTTTGTAAATTGTTGGGACTGCTATTATTGATGAGTTAAGTGGTTCTGGACAGCATAGCATTATGGCTACCGCACAGTGTGCCAGACCCTACACCAAAAACACAATCTTACAGTGAGGAGGCAAGATGTGATGCTTATGATGACAGACCTTGATCCAGCAGGCACTGAACAACGCTCAAGAAGAAGATTTGTGAGAAGGGTTTATCACTCTTTAGGGCAAAATCTTGTCTGGCACGTTGATGATTTTGACAAATTAAAACCATATGGCTGCATCGATGATTACTCACACAAAGTGATGTGGTTAGTTTGGAGCTAGACATTACAGCTCATCATTACCTACAGTGTGCCAATGAATTTGGAATCATACGAAAGCTTCTTCACACTGACTGAAGAAGCTGAAAATGGAAAAACGGCTGCAATCCACTGTTCTCTGAGATCAACACACACAGATGACCTGACAGGGGATTCAGGCCAGATGTATGACTCCTCAATCACAAACCAAAGAACTGAAAGCTGGTGGTCATACTTTAGAAAACAAATGTATAGTCCACACAGTCATGCTATTTCGAGGTTGTATTTAACATTTCTTGCTGAATTTACAGTTGAAAATGTTTAAACTTGTTATAAGAAAATAGTCTATTCAATGTCTAAAAGAGGTGTTGATGTTATTGTTGGTCTGTTTACACAGGCCTCAGTATTGGATGAATCTTCTAAATGACTTGAAAGGGAGACAGCTCTTCAATGGCAGTCATACGCAGATATGCTTAATGCGTTTTTAAGTGTACTGCAGAAGGACCTTGACAAATGCAAAGAAATATTGAACACTCACACCATTACAGCAGTTAAACAGTCTTACTCTCCTTCTGGTAAACCAGATACAGTGTTTGCTCTTCCACATACAGTACTGTGCAAAAGCCTTAGGCCATTAGTATTTTCACCAGCTAAAAAATGGTTTAAAGTAAGTTATTTCTATCTTTTGCTGTAGTGTGTCAGTAGGAAACATCAGTTAACATTTCCAAACATTCTGTTTGCCATTAATTGTAATAATCTAGTGAGATTTTTGTTTGCACAGGCAGTCTGACAACAGCCAGTGCTCCACACACAGATCTGATCTCACCATCATGACATCAATGACATGAAGAAACAGAATAACCTCAAATAACCTACCTGCAAAGCTACCTGAAAAACTCTGCACAAGTGCACATAGAGCAAAAGCTACTTTAAATGCAAAGGATGGTCACATCAAATGCTGATTTATTGTAGTTAATAGAACTTCATTGATAAAGAAAATCTATTTATGACATTGTTTTTGACAGCATTCTCATTTTATGTGCCTAACTGCCTAAAAATTTTAACAGTACTGTAGCTTTGTAGGTATAGGTCTCTTAAAGCATCTTGGAGATGTTGCCACAGTTCTTCTGGATTTAGTCTGTTTCCGTTTTTTCTGTTTCTTAAGACAGACTGGATTGAATGATGGAGAGATCAGATCTCTGTTTGCACAAGGAGTCTGACAACAGCCTGTGCTCCACACAAAAATCTCACTGGATTATTGTAATTAATGGCAAAATGAATGTTTAGAAATGTAAACTGATGTTTCCTACTGACACACTACAGCAAAAGGCTGACTTTAACTGACTTTAAACCATTTTTTAGCTGATGAAAATACTAGTGGCCTAAGACTTTTGCACAGTACTGTATGTTGGTAAGTGACTCGGGTTTTCTGCAGGTTTTATGAGGGTAAATTTAAAACTTTTTAAAGACTTTTTTAAGACCAACTAAAGAAACTTTAGCGGAAAAAAACTGAATGGAAAACTATACAGCAAAACGTTCTCTAAGTATAGTTCGAGTTTTACTTTCACTTTCAAATTAGCAGAATTCAGCATCTAGCTATTGTTTGTTTTTAGTTTGTTTCAGTTTTCCCTCTTTTCTTCACTTTCCTCCATTTTAAGTAGCCTGTAAAAGTGTTGTGCGCATTTTACTTTCACTCATTCAAATCGGATTTTGCTGTGCGATTTGATGGCTTGCTCCAGGAGATTAACGGTGTGCAGTGCGATCTTAAAGCTCTCACAACACAGGTAACAGAAGCCGAGGATCGAATAAGCACCCAAGAAGATAACATTACGGAGTTGCAAACGCAAAATTGAAAACTGCCATATAATTCCTCTCATTAAAAGTCGATGATCTGAAAAATGGCAGCTGTCAGTCCAATCTACGATTAGTGGGACTTCCAGAAAAAAATTGAAGGGAAGGATATGTGCGGTTTTTTTTTTTTAGAGAAATTACTCCCCGAGATCCTCGGCCCGGAAAAATTTCCTGGCTCTCTTGTAATTGAGAGAGCTCACCAAATCGGCAGATTCTCCGAAGATCGTTCTGACTCTCCACCGAGAGCTGTGATAATGAAATTCCTAAACTACGCTGACAAAGTCCATACTCTGAAAGCAGCTCGAGCAGTAGGCACCGTGATGTTAGACAAAAGAAAGCTTATGTTATTTTCTGACGTGTCAGCTGAACTGCACAAGAAACGAAAAGATTTGACGCGGTGAAGAAGGATCTTCGCGATCTCAACTTCCCTGAATTGCGTTATGGCTTCTTGCACCCAGCTACTTTGTGCGTGACATACAAGGGAAAGCGCCACTTGTTCGACAATCCTTCAGATGCTCAGAGGTTTTTGCAAAATCTGAAAGACAATGTTTAGCAGGAGGACTTAAAGGAAGATGTTTCTCTTCGGGGTCAGTTGCATGAACGTAAGCAAACTTCTGGTTTATTACTGATGCTAAAATAATATATATATATTTTTCGTGATGTTGGGTTGACATCTCTGACTGTTGCGGACTCGTCCGACGTTCAGACAAGCTGTTCCTCACCGTGAAAGGATCGCAGGTGGACCGGCATAGCTCCATAATCAGGCTCTTTCGAGAAGACCTTGGGAAGTGTTTAACTACCCTGGTGAAAAAACCAGCATATGCTGGTAGGCATGTTTTGATGCTGGGATGCTGGTTAGGTAGGTTTTGATGCTGGTTTAAGCTGGTCCTTTGCTGATTTATGCTGGTTCATGCTGGTCCTTGACCAGCAACATGACCAGCAAAAACCAGCAAAGGACCAGCTTAAACCAGCTAAGGACCAGCATAAACCAGCAAAGGACCAGCTTAAACCAGCATCAAAACCTACCTAACCAGCATTCCAGCATCAAAACATACCTACCAGCATATGCTGGTTTTTTCACCAGGGTAGGGAGGGGAGGGGGAGTGATGGTATTTCATATGGGGAAGTACCTGTTTGTTGGTCAGTTGTTCTGTCTGGCTGTATTTTGCTTTTACCAAGTTTTTTTTTTTTTTTTTTTCACAACAATAGTCTGTATACTTACTTTTGGCAAGAATGGGAATATGCTGTATACACAATAATGGCTCCCCTATTTGATATTCAGTTTACATCCTGGACTGTAAGAGGTCTCAACAAAATTGTAAAGTTAAAACAAGTGATGAATAGAATTCGGCAAATGAAAGCTAAAATAGTGTTCTTCCAGGAAACCCGTTTAGCTTCAGGGGGATGTGACTATGGTGAGGAAGAGATGGCCAGGGCAAGTGTTTTCTGCCTCCTTTAATTCACAATCTAGGGGGGTTATTACACTTATACATAAATCCATACCTTTACAAATAATTAACACTATCAAGGACAGACTAGGGAGGTATATAATTATCCAAACCGAGATATTTTCTGTTAGACTGAATTTAGTAAATGTTTACGGACCCAATGTGGATAATCCTATTTTTTTTTACAGAAATCTATTTTTACTATTAGCTGGACTGCCAGGATATTTTGTTATAGGAGGCGATTTCAATTGTGCTTTATATCCAGAATAAGATAGATCAACTAAATCAGACCTCTCTCATGTACAGACTGTCACGGCTGTGTAGAGTAAGACGAGCAATGACGGAATATAATGAAAAGTCTTTAATAATAATCCACAAACGGTAACTCCAGGCAGACACAGAAGGGAAACACACACACACGCCAACATAACTTCAACATCCGACAACTGAACACTGAACAGAATCCAACATATAAAGGAGTGCTAGCAATACAATGACAGGTGTGAGTGATTAACCAATAATTACTTAACAAGAAACGGAACAGGAAAGACCATATATGGACACAAGAGGGAGAAACCAACAAAACAGTCCAATTGGGGGTGTGACAAGGGCAAAACCAACACAAAACAGTCCAAGGGGTCTGACATTACACCCCCCTCCCGGAAGGCGCGACCTCACGCCGTAGAAAAAGAAAAAAAAAAAAAGAGAGTGGACGGGGGAAAAGTAACAAAAGGTTCAGTGTGGGAGGAGGCTCAGGCGGAGGACGGACTCCCGGGAGGAAGATAAACAAAGTCCAGGGTGGGTCTGACGGAGGGAAGAGCCAAGGAGGAGACAGAAGTGTCCAGGGAGGGTCTGACCGAGGGTGGAGCCAAGGAGAGGACAGAAGGGACCCGGAGCATGAGGGGCCAGGTGAGACCCAGACCACAGCCACGATGGTAGCCCACGGTGGAGCCGACGGAGGGAGGAGCCATGGTGGAGGAAGGGCTGACGACTCCAGGGGGCCGACCAACGGCGGCAGAGCAGGTGGAGCCCGAGGCGGAGACGGAGAGCCGAAGATCCAGGGCGACACCAAGGATCCGGAGGGCCAAGGCGGAGCCCAAGGCTCTAGCGACCGAGGCAGAGGCGGTAATCCGGAGGGCCACAGTGGAGCCGGAGCGACAGAGGACTGAGGCGGAGCTGGAGGGAGGGAGGAGCCCAACAGAGCCGGTGGGACGGAGTGACGAGGCACAGCCGAAGGAGTGGAGTCCTGAGGCGATGGCGGGATGACGACCGACCAAGGTGGAGCCAGAGGGACGATGGATCCCGGTGGAGCTAGTGGGCCGACGGGTGACGGTGGAGACGAGGGAGCTGAGAGCCGGGGTGTAGCCGCTGGGTCGAAGGGCCGAGGCGGAGTCCAGGACTCGGAGGCTGGAGGCGGAGATGAGGTATCCTCCAGCCATGACGCCGATGGAGACTGGCAGACCCGCAGCGAACCCACCGCACAGATGGTGAACTGAGGGTGAGCAGTGGGGCTGTCAGGAAATGGCGGTGGCATGGCTGAAGCAGCAAGGCTGCTTGATAGAAGTAACAAAGGGTGGGTGGGTGCGAAATTCCAGCAGGTAGATAGTTCCAGGTAGACAGATGATTTAGGGTAGGCAGGAAGTTCCATTTCAATATCTTTAGTGAAATTATTCAAATCAAGTTCTATATTAGAATGTCCCAGATCCAGGTATGGCTCACCCTCAGCGGCAGTGCAGTGGGCGGTGCTGTCCTCAGGTCCAGCGGGGATCTCCGTCAAGTAAGGCGAAGCGGAGGTCATCGTTCAGCCCACACCTAAACCCCTCCATCAAGCAGACGTCATCGCAGAGGGCATGGTGGCAGGTGCCGACGAACTCCTCCACGTAATCCTCCAGGTCCCTGCCATCCTGGAAGATAAAGATGGTAACTCCTTCCAGAAAGGTGTTACCCCTCCTTGGGGCAACGTTAATAGAGGTGAGGTCCATGGGGGCCAAAAGAAAAAAACTGAAAGATAAAACGTAGAGGGAAATTCGGTATAAACTGTTTGACGGTAGGATGTTCTGTCACGGCTGTATAGAGTAAGATGAGCAACGACGGAATATAACGAAAAGTCTTTAATAATAATCCACAAACGGTAACTCCAGGCAGACACAGAAGGAAAACACACACACCAACATAACTTCAACATCCGACAACTGAACACTAAATAGAATCCAACATATAAAGGAGTGCTAACAATACAACGACAGGTGTGAGTGATTAACCAATAATTACTTAACAAGAAACGGAACAGGAAAGACCATATATGGACACAAGAGGGAGAAACCAACAAAAGAGTCCAATTGGGGGTGTGACAAGGGCAAAACCAACACAAAACAGTCCAAGGGGTCTGACACAGACCAGAACAGAGTTAAAACAGTATATGCAAGATTTCAATTTAATAGATATTTGGAGGAACAGACACCCGGATAGTTTGACTTATTCATGCTACTCTAGTACTCATAAAACATTTTATCGTATCGATTACTTTCTTTTATCTACTGATCTCATTTCTAAAATTAAGAACTGCTGGTATGATAGCATATTAATCTCAGATCATGCGACAGTTTCATTTACATTAAACTTTCCAAATTTTTTGTGCAGATCCCCAAGATGGCGACTACATATAACCTGGTTGAGAGATCCCGAATTTTTGGAGTTTATTGATAAACAGATAGATTATTATTTTGAAATTAACACAAATCAAACATCTGCCTCAGTCCGGTGGGAAGCATTTAAAGCTTTTATAAGAGGACGAATGATTAGTTACACAAATTATAAATATAAACACTGTCAAGTAGAAATGGTAGACCTTGAAAACAAAATAAAGAAAATTGAATCTGAAGTATACCAAAAAATTACACCTGATCTTCTTTTGGATCTGCACAAATTGAAAATGAAATATAACGAGCTTTCATTAGAACGTGCAAAGAAAAGTTTGCTGAGACTTAAACAGACTTATTATGAAGGGGGGGAGAGAGCGGGTAAGTTACTAGCTTGGCGTATTAAGCAGTTACAAACTAAAGAGCCATAAATTCCATTCAGATAAAGGAGAGTGAGGTAACATTTGATCAAACTGAGATAAATGAGGTCTTTAGGAACTACTATCAGGCTCTTTACAGCTCTGAATATTCAGAGAGTGCCGCAGTGAGAGAAAAAGCTTTCCTAGATGCTTTGGACTTTAAGTCCACAGGTTTGGGTTTCATGGTATCTCTTGAAGAGGACCTAAAGTCTGAAGAGCTGTCTGAGGCCATTACCAGTATGCAAGGAGGGAAGTATGCTATCTGATGGCATACCGATAGAGTTATATAAAATTTTCCATCATAAATTAATTGGTCCCCTTTTGGACATGTACCAGGAATTCCTGAAAAATGGGGCTTTGCCTCCCTCTCTGAATACTGCGATAATAACTCTGCTGTTAAAACCTGGCAAGCCACCAACTGATTGTGGTTCATATAGACCCATTTCTCTTCTGAATAATGATTTAAAGATTCTTTGCAAGGTGCTAGCAAAAAGATTAGAAATACATTTGCCTAAGCTTGTTCATAAGGACCAAAATGGTTTTGTTTGGGGGAGGCAAGGTTTGCATAATATTCGTAGAGTATTAAATATATTACATGAGAAATCTAATACTTGTGATAATGCACTTCTGTCATTAGACGCTGAAAAAGCGTTTGACAGTATTGAGTGGCAGTACCTGTTTAAAACTATGGAAAGAATGGGGTTTGGGGATAAGTTTTTGAAATGGGTCCGGATCCTGTATGCTAACCCTTCAGCTGAGATACTAACGAATGGAATAATATCTGCCCCTTTCAGACTCTACAGGGGAACACGCCAGGGCTGCCCGCTCTCTCCCTTGCTTTTCACCCTAGCGATCGAACCACTGGCTATGGCAATTCGTAAACATACACATATTTCAGGTATTACAATTGGCCCTTCAGAACATCGCATTTCATTATATGCAGATGATATAATTATATTCTTTTCCAATCTAAAACAATCTATCCCAGCATTGCTAAATTTGATTGAAACATTTGGAGAATTCTCAGGGTATAAAATTAATAATTCTAAATCTGTGTTGTTGTTCCTCCATAAAGCTGAAAGGCTTCTTCCCCCAGTTCAGACACCCTTTAGAATCTCACAAGACGGTTTTATTTATGTTGGGATTAAAATTACACCAACTGTTAATGAAATTGTATCAGCTAATTATAAGCCCATATCAGATTCTATAACTGGTCTGCTGAACAGGTGGACAAAACTCCCCATTTCTTTGATTGGCCGTGTTAATATATTAAAAATGTCAATTTTGCCCAAATTATTATACCTCTTCCAATCCATCCCACTTCCTCCACATTCTTCTTTTTTTGTCCTAATGAAAAAAACTTTTACAAACTTAATTTGGAACAACAAGCGCCCTTGCCTCAGACTTTCCTTGCTTTACTTGCCTTATGATAGAGGGGGGTTAAACCTACCCAGCCTAAAATGGTACTACTGGGCGGCTCAAATTAGAGCAGCAATGTTTTACTTTGAGAAGGATTGCCCTCCAACCTGGGTATCTATAGAGGCTCACTCTATTTCAATTCCTTTGAATTTATATCTATATTCAGCAGATGTTAAAAAGTTGATTAAGTGTTCAAAAAATCCATATACCAGAAATACTATAATAGTTTGGTTTGAGGCTCTTACTCATTTAGGTGAATTATCACAACTTTCATGCTTTTCACCAGTTTTTGGTAATGAAAATTTCCGTCCTGGTAGAGCTGATCCAGGTTTTAAAATCTGGTCAATTCAAGGTATTAGTAAGGTGTCTGATCTCTATAATGAAGGAAAATTCATGTCCTTTGAAGAAATTAAGGACAAGGTTTGGAATTCTGCAAAAACACTTTTTCAAATATTTGCAATTACGTAGCTTCATTCAATCAAGACAAGGCCAAAGTCTGGTTGAGCCTCCTTTTACTACTTTGGAAAATATTACACTTAAATGTTTGAAAGGTAGAGGTCAAATATCTCTATTATATAAACAGTTTGTGGCCAAATCTAAAGAATCATTTAATGACAGACTTCAAGCATGGTGATCTGACCTGCAGGTTAATATAACTGAGAAAGAGTGGCAAATAGTATGTTTAAAAGCCCAAACTCAGACAATGAATACCCATTTGAGACTGCTTCAGTATAAATGGCTGAGTAGACAATATATCACTCCAGTTAAGTTACACCACTTCAACCCGAATATTCCTGATGAATGCTACAAATGTAAGCAAGAGAAGGGAACTTTATTCCATTGTATGTCGGAATGCACTAAAGTTAATTGTTTTTGAGTTAAAATATTGAACATTGTAAGTAAAATCATTGGCAAAGTAATTCCTTTTGATCCCAAGCTGTGTATATTACATATTTGTCCTTTAAAACTACCAAACATGAAAGATTGTTGCTAATTCTTTGTTTGTTGGAAGCCAAACGTGTAATTGCATGCTTTTGGAAAAAAGAAGAAAGTCCTGCCGTGTCTCAATGGATAAAGGGGATGACTTCATGCCTTGCTTTAGAAAAGATTACCTACTTTTTGAAAAACAAACTTCATATATTTTGGTCCATCTGAAAGTGTTCTATGACTTTTTGCAGAGTCTAGATGGTGACTCTTTTGTGGAACTGATGGACATTGAGAGTATATAGACAAGTATCTTATAGCTGTACAGTTTTTTTTTTTTTTTGACTTTGTGTTCATTTATGTATTATTATTATTATTTATTTATTTTTATTTATTAATTACTTATGTGTTTTTTTTTTGTTATCTGGTTATAATGGAAAATTTGAATGTTGTATTAATCTGTATGACAATGTTTGTTGTTAAAAAAAACAAACATTGTTAAAAAAAATTGTTGTTAAAAAAAAAAAAAAGTCTTTGATTTAAGACCTTTTCAAGGCCTTAATGTGTGAGATTATTCTGGAAGCAAGACTCATCTCATGCAAGTACCTCACTTTATATGTTGTGAATGTTTCACAAATCACTGTTCTGAAAGTGCTTGTGAATATCTTATTGTATTCACAGAGAGCAAAACTATGTTGTTATTTTTAAATGCTGAAAACGCTCACCATCTGCATAAATCATGAACACATTTATTGCTTCTTAAAAATAAATAATGACATAGCTCTGCTCTCTGTGAATACAGTCAGAGACAATGGTAACTTTAGCCTTTTTTTTTTTTAGCAAACATTGACAAAATATACAGTGCAATACTTACATGTTCTGGATATAACGTTGGATCATGAACAGCTGGTACTAGAGCTACATGATTAATCGTTAAAAGATCACAATCTTGATTCAAACACCCACACAATCTAATTTCTAAATAACAATGATTCGCCTTTGTCTATTAAACCATTGAAAAAGTCATACCGAAACATTCAAATCTGTGTTCGCACTGCTGCTGACACAGAGAGCAGACAGTTACCATGTTTGGGTAAAAAACAGCTTCACAAACAGTCTAAACTACACAGTATTATTTCTGTCTTAAAGTATTTCATGTTATCACAGACATACTGGGTTGAAAGTTTATAGTTCGGAGATAAACATTGATATCTATGGTAGCGATCAAAATAGAGCAAATCATCTTTTGAGAGTAACTGGCACTTTAAATTACGTCTGTGTCAATTGCATCGTTTCACCACTAGATGGCAACAAGTGGCTGTTAAAAAATAACTTTGTCAATGAATCATTCATTCAAGAGATTCATTCAAAAATGCTGACTCATCCAGTAGTTAAATATTTTTGAGTCATTGAATCATTCATTCAAACCACTTTTTGCATAATTTTAATCTTAAAAATTGGTGTTTTAAATATATTTTAAATACACCATTAATATTTTTAAAATATATATTTAAATGTTTAATAATTCATTCAAATTAACGAAACACTTAAATAGACTGCAGCAATTAATATTTTATCACACATTATTTTGTTTAGTTCAGAATGATTATATCTATTTGAGACAAAAATCATGATTCTCAATTTATCCAGAATTGTGCAGCTCTAGTTTTTAATGATCCACCAAGAAATTCATTTGATACGTGACTCACAGTCTCCAGTTTTGTTACTGGAGTATCTGAAGCATGAGCTATAAAGGCTCCACCCTCTTCTCGAAGGGGGTGGGAAGCAGCAGCAAATTTACATTTAAAGGGGTCATCGGATGCAAACTTCACTTTTTCATGTTGTTTGAACATTAAATTTGTTGGCAGTGTATGTATCTACCCTATAATGATAAAAATCCATGCAGTGGTTTTTAATTAATCTGTAAAAATAATATTCCCTTTTTCAAATCGAGCCGTTCTCAGATGCCTTAGAATGAGATGATTTTTGCAGAGCTTATTTTGACAAGGTAAAAAGGGTGTTGTTTACAAAACCATTGAGAATTTTTAATCAAAGTATATTAGAGACTTTTCATTAAGACCCTAAAGAATCATATCAACTTGTGGAAAATGGGCATCCGATGACCCCTTTAAAGAGATACACACAAAAACAGGGTTTTTTTTTTTTTTATTGTGTCCCATTGCTGGTCTCTGTTATCATCGCTATTTTCATCTTCTGGGTTTAAAATCTACATTGTGTTGACATCACAGTTTGTGACGTGGCAACAGACTATAGTACTTTGATGACACGTTGGTGTCTCATAATTATTCATGAGGCTGCGTGTTCTTATCCTATGAAGACGCTTCACCTAATTATTCACGACAGCCTGTATTGATTTGCTTCAGACTGTGAGATATTAACATATGAAGAGTTTGGTTCCAAAACGCTATAAATCCATTTTGATTAATTTGAGTAAAAATGTGTTTTCTTTACCAAGAAAGTGGCAAGATGAAAACCACTATTTTCTGTTTTAAACTTTCACATAGCATCTTTAGGTTATAATAACATTAAAAATTCAAATCTAGATTTTGATTTTTCAAAGATTTATTATAAAAACTGATTTTTTTTTTTCCAAAATGCAATAAATCCATTAGGGGTCTATGCTTACTTTTCTTTTTAGAGAAAGTATAAGTGATGGAAGAAGATGGCATAAGTGCAATCAAATTCATAAACTCTTGTTGAGATTAATGTTTTAAATATACAATTTTGAACATAGAAATATTAAATGATTTTAATAACTAAAAAGAAGATAAAAATGAAATACTGCCAGTAGGTGGCGGTAAGTCACTGATTTAATTTCTGAATCATATTCATTTGATTCGTTCGAACGGCTGATTAATTCAGGAATAAAGCAAGTGACTCTTTTTATGAATGGGTAATTGATTCATTGATTCATGCAGGTTCATTTGTAAACGAAACACCACTGTGTTTGAATGGAGATGCGCAGGGGCTCATTTGTGACTTTGTTTCAAACTATTTTTGAAGATGAGATGAGCAAAATCAGGCAATAGTGTTATAGTCAGACAATGCGGGTCACTTAATATTAATTTCTTGATTATTTAACTGTTGTATTAAATCAATATCTCATTTACAAACTCCCTTAAAAATCATTAAAAGCTGTCACTCATTTTAGTTCATCCCAATCTCACAAAATTCTAATCAAGGAAACTCTCTACACTGCACAATGAATCTCTTATTTACACTCTCTCTACACTTTGTTTATGAAAGGATTCGTCAGATAGGTCTGTGATACATTACTCAACGCTGAAAACTATGGATGCGGGGTGTATTCAAAGCGCTGCCTTTACTGTTTACAATGCGTGAAATGCTGCGCTGTTATTGGCTGAGCGGATGTATCGCATTTTGCAGAAAAGGGAGACTGGCGTTTGTCACGTTTGGAAAAAAAAGGGAGAAAACATGACAGAATAACACGGCGGATATTGCATTTTGCGTAAAATTAAAAACTGCCTTATCAAAACTGACCAGATACAATATTGATTTTGGCAGGAACTCAATTTTGTAAAAAAATGGCGTTTATCGCGTTTTGCAACCAAACTCTTCATATTAACTGAGAGAAACGTTCATGGATCGAAGCAGAGTGTTTGTCTTTGTTTTCTATGTAAGAGTTTGTGTTACGTATGCTACGTACACAAGTTGCGTAAAGTTTGTGTGTGTTAGTCTGCTGTGTGTGTTCCAGATTCCCATTGGCCCACCAGTCTGTCACTCTTCCACCTGGATGATGACACCCCGGTTTACGTTATCCAATCATCTCACGCCGGCCGGTTTAAAGTCCCATTACTGTCCCACGAACTTCAGCTTTTGCTCACTTGCAGTTTTTCGTTGATACGCTTGTACGCTTCTTGTTTGTTATGCTGACTGAGATTGTCTTGTTCATATGTCCTGAAAAGTCCCTTGTTGATATAGTGTTTGTACAATGTACAGTCTTTCGTTTACTGTTCCGTCTTTGCTGTTCCCCACTGCACGTTAGGTTGGGAAGGCGTGAGCAGGTAAGTAGGTTGTGCGACATACATTGTACAACACTTAGGATTTTTCTGGATGTATTAGTCACACTAGTTTAGGAGAGAGTGCCACCTGCTGTACGTTTTGTTTTTCCCTTTTAGTCAGAATAGTTTAGTTAGGGCGTTGTTACGCCGAAGATCTGTTTTCCTACATTTTCTTTTTGGTAGTTAGCTTAGATTACCAAATACTAGCTAGTGTGTTTTGTTTATTTCTTTTATTTGGCACCTCTCGTGCTCCCCCTTCCCACCTTCTTTCTTTTGTCAGTGTTTCATTGTTTTTCATCCTTTTTCACTGAAACAGAGTGTAAACGCAGCCACAGAATGAGTATAATAGCAGTTTTTACAACTCCATGACACAATTCATCAAAGGGATTATAAATCAATAGAGGTGCAACAGCGCGTTCATATATACGTTTCCGATGCAGAGTGAAAATGGCTGTGCATTTATTTGTGTTACCGCAATCGGTCTTTGTCAGTCACGTGCGTTTATTATGTGTGACGTCACCGAGGCGCCATTCTGAAGGTATCGTTTTATTGAGCAGTGAACTTAAAATATACAGAGCCGTGAAGTAAAGACTGTTTAAATCATCATACTGGAGAAACAGAAGCAAACCAAGTAGATATGGGACCGAGATAATCTCAGCATAAGTTTTAGGAACCGTAATTTATATAATTTGTCATTAACAATTAACACTGATCCATATTGACGTTACCTGACCGCAAAAAGTTGAGTACTGCCGGTGTTCAACCTCGTTGGAAATATGACTTGCTCTTGTTTACGGTATAAAAACGTATATTATTTACGTATATTTCTTGATTATAATATGTTCTGTTTTTGTCTACCATTGATTTGTACACAATTTGCACAATTACAATTACGTCATGTGAGTCGATACCATTAAACTTTACCCTGTTTGTTCAACATTTTCCGTACTTCATTTGGCTGATAAGTACTGATAAGGAGACAATCAAAAACACATTTATGAAAATGTCATTATACATACTTTATTATAAATGCAACATTGGTAAAAATCAGCTTCAAAATGCATAACAGAAGATGTGACAAGCATGATGAACATCAACATACTGTTTTCTTAAGTGGACACAGTACTACAAATAAAGTTGAATAAATTAATAATAATAATAATAATATGATGATGATGACCATTTCTACATGGATTCTTAAAAGTGCTAGATGATCTGTCAAATAAATAACAGTTTGTAGGTAGAACACTTTCTGGCACACACTTTTACACTAAATGGTTTCTCTGTCAAAATCTCAAAGCAGTCAATCATTGCTATACTGTGTCCAAAGGACTCCAAAAACTAATGAATTTTGTGCCTGTAACAGTATAAAACAGTGTTTGTGCAGGCAGATTCAATCTGAGGTGCACGAAGTTAACAGAAGTATTTAAAATGAAGTGAGAATTCCCCTTATGTCTGACATGAAAAGCAGTCAGTTTTCTTCTGTGTACATACAAGTTACATTAAGTTTGTGGCACCGAGTGGTGTCTTGTGAAGTCGACCATCTCCTCCAGCCTTCAGTGTGTAGCTGACCATCTCCTCCAGCCTGGTGGGTCGTCATCTCAGCTAGCTGCAATGTGTTTTTTTTTGCTCCCACTTACAGTTTAGTCACACCAACCTATATGAAATATAGAAATATTAAAAATGTATTTTAGTTAGGCATTCAGTTAAGTATTTAGTTAAGAATTTCAGTAGTGAAATAAAATAAATCTCTACACCTATGCATAAAACGACTGCGTGACATTTCATAGTACATGACGCGTTTCTGCTCCCTGGCTGTCTGCTTAGTGCTGCCCTGGCACCACTAACCAGTTCACCGGTTTGAGAACCTGCTTTTCATTTTTAAGGTATTGTTTTCGTTATAAATGTACAGATTCAAATTAGTTATCAATAATAATAATTTTACCAGTAAGCGCGCCTCCCTGACATGCTCTGGTGTATGGACAGACAACACCTGGGATGGGCGGATGGCGCCGGCGCAACCATCAAACATATTTCAAAGAAATCCGGCGCCACGTCCTGACCGCACTGTCTTTACTGGGTGCTTTTAGAGAATATTTGCATTTATCCAAACGTGTCATTACGTCGTATACCTGCACTACACCACTGAATAGCATTGATAACCCAAAACAACATGTGGATATAACGATAGGTACTAAAGAAGATGGAAAATAAGCACATCCTAAAAAATCTCTTACTTACCTTTATGAGAATGTCGAGGGTAAACGAACATAAACGGAGATATGTTAGCAAATATGATGATTTTGCGTATCACCGCTGCTATCCAGGCCATCCGACGCTTCTTGGTTATTTCCGCTGCATGTTGTCTAGTGTTTCTTTCAAGTGGGAGACCTAAAACATCTTTCCTCGTGGTCAGTTTTTAACCTTTTCTATCGTGTAATTTACCATCGGCGACTTTGACGCAACAAAAATGAACCACTTTGAAGCTAATCAAAAAGACAATTCTGCAACTACAGAACACCTCGGCTTTGATACCTTACAAATGGCGGCGATGCCCAAAATACAATTCGATTCTCGTGAGTGTGACGTCACCTGACAAAGCCCGATAGAAGTGAAATGAAACTGTCTGAACCGTCTGAAGGACTGCTAAACTGCCAAAATTTCCCCTCTAACCAGTGCACCACTCCCACATTTGCAGCATTTTTTTCAAAAAACTGTGGTGAGAACTAACCAGGGCTGAAACAGGGGGGGTGTCATGAGACTTCAACATCTTCTTTATACATTTAGCAATATTTCCACACAAATGATATTTTACTGCAGTGCAGTTATTGTGCAAGTTCAGAACAGAGATGACTGAAACAAAACCAGAAAAATCTGAGTCTCTATTTAGTGCAAGTAGCCTGCCTTTTCTTTTCTCTGTCCCATTCTCTTTCAGGTAAATTGATACATACATGCTGAATTTAGCATTTAACTGTATGTTTTAATTGCACACTTGACTCTTGACTTTTCAAAGTTTTTCTCTAGCTGTTTAACACATTTATTTGTTGCAAAAGAAAGCAGA